>CALYMW010000369.1:0-161770 GCA_944588485.1 Phosphuga atrata | reverse complement strand
AAGACTAGACAGACTAGACAGACAAGACTAGACAGACAAGACTAGACAGACAAGACTAGACAGACAAGACTAGACAGACAAGACTAGACAGACAAGACTAGACAGACAAGACTAGACAGACAAGACTAGACAGACAAGACTAGACAGACAAGACTAGACAGACAAGACTAGACAGACAAGACTAGACAGACAAGACTAGACAGACAAGACTAGACAGACAAGACTAGACAGACAAGACTAGACAGACAAGACTAGACAGACAAGACTAGACAGACAAGACTAGACAGACAAGACTAGACAGACAAGACTAGACAGACAAGACTAGACAGACAAGACTAGACAGACAAGACTAGACAGACAAGACTAGACAGACAAGACTAGACAGACAAGACTAGACAGACAAGACTAGACAGACAAGACTAGACAGACAAGACTAGACAGACAAGACTAGACAGACAAGACTAGACAGACAAGACTAGACAGACAAGACTAGACAGACAAGACTAGACAGACAAGACTAGACAGACCAGACTAGACAGGCAAGACTAGACAGACAAGGCTCGACAGACAAGACTAGACAAACATGACTAGATAGACAGGACTAGACAGACAAGACTAGACAGACAAGACTAGACAGACAAGACTAGACAGACAAGACTAGACAGACAAGACTAGACAGACAAGACTAGACAGACAAGACTAGACAGACAAGACTAGACAGACAAGACTAGACAGACAAGACTAGACAGACAAGACTAGACAGACAAGACTAGACAGACAAGACTAGACAGACAAGACTAGACAGACAAGACTAGACAGACAAGACTAGACAGACAAGACTAGACAGACAAGACTAGACAGACAAGACTAGACAGACAAGACTAGACAGACAAGACTAGACAGACAAGACTAGACAGACAAGACTAGACAGACAAGACTAGACAGACAAGACTAGACAGACAAGACTAGACAGACAAGACTAGACAGACAAGACTAGACAGACAAGACTAGACAGACAAGACTAGACAGACAAGACTAGACAGACAAGACTAGACAGACAAGACTAGACAGACAAGACTAGACAGACAAGACTAGACAGACAAGACTAGACAGACAAGACTAGACAGACAAGACTAGACAGACAAGACTAGACAGACAAGACTAGACAGAGACAAGACTAGACAGACAAGACTAGACAGACAAGACTAGACAGACAAGACTAGACAGACAAGACTAGACAGACAAGACTAGACAGACAAGACTAGACAGACAAGACTAGACAGACAAGACTAGACAGACAAGACTAGACAGACAAGACTAGACAGACAAGACTAGACAGACCAGACTAGACAGGCAAGACTAGACAGACAAGACTCGACAGACAAGACTAGACAAACATGACTAGATAGACAGGACTAGACAGACAAGACTACACAGACAAGACTAGACAGACAAACCTAGACAGACAAGACTAGACAGGTAAGACTAGACAGACAAGACTAGATAGACAAGACTAGACAGACAAGACTAGACAGACAAGACTAGACAGACAAGACTAGAGAGACAAGACTAGACAGACAAGACTAGACAGACAAGACTAGACAGACAAGACTAGACAGACAAGACTAGACAGACAAGACTAGACAGACAAGACTAGACAGACAAGACTAGACAGACAAGACTAGACAGACAAGACTAGACAGACAAGACTAGACAGACAAGACTAGACAGACAAGACCAGACAGACAAGACTAGACAGACAAGACTAGACAGACAAGACTAGACAGACAAGACTAGACAGACAAGACTAGACAGACAAGACTAGACAGACAAGACTAGACAGACAAGACTAGACAGACAAGACTAGACAGACAAGACTAGACAGACAAGACTTGACAGACAAGACTAGACAGACAAGACTAGACAGACAAGACTAGACAGACAAGACTAGACAGACAAGACTAGACAGACAAGACTAGACAGACAAGACTAGACAGACAAGACTAGACAGACAAGACTAGACAGACAAGACTAGACAGGCAAGACTAGACAGACAAGACTAGACAGACAAGACAAGACTAGACAGACAAGACTAGACAGACAAGACTAGACAGACAAGACTAGACAGACAAGACTAGACAGACAAGACTAGACAGACAAGACTAGACAGACAAGACTAGACAGACAAGACTAGACAGACAAGACTAGACAGACAAGACTAGACAGACAAGACTAGACAGACAAGACTAGACAGACAAGACTAGACAGACAAGACTAGACAGACAAGACTAGACAGACAAGACTAGACAGACAAGACTAGACAGACAAGACTAGACAGACAAGACTAGACAGACAAGACTAGACAGACAAGACTAGACAGACAAGACTAGACAGACAAGACTAGACAGACAAGACTAGACAGACAAGACTAGACAGACAAGACTAGACAGACAAGACTAGACAGACAAGACTAGACAGACAAGACTAGACAGACAAGACTAGACAGACAAGACTAGACAGACAAGACTAGACAGACAAGACTAGACAGACAAGACTAGACAGACAAGACTAGACAGACAAGACTAGACAGACAAGACTAGACAGACAAGACTAGACAGACAAGACTAGACAGACAAGACTAGACAGACAAGACTAGACAGACAAGACTAGACAGACAAGACTAGACAGACAAGACTAGACAGACAAGACTAGACAGACAAGACTAGACAGACAAGACTAGACAGACAAGACTAGACAGACAAGACTAGACAGACAAGACTAGACAGACAAGACTAGACAGACAAGACTAGACAGACAAGACTAGACAGACAAGACTAGACAGACAAGACTAGACAGACAAGACTAGACAGACAAGACTAGACAGACAAGACTAGACAGACAAGACTAGACCGACAAGACTAGACAGACAAGACTAGACAGACAAGACTAGACAGACAAGACTAGACAGACAAGACTAGACAGACAAGACTAGACAGACAAGACTAGACAGACAAGACTAGACAGACAAGACTAGACAGACAAGACTAGACAGACAAGACTAGACAGACAAGACTAGACAGACAAGACTAGACAGACAAGACTAGACAGACAAGACTAGACAGACAAGACTAGACAGACAAGACTAGACAGACAAGGCTAGACAGACAAGACTAGACAGACAAGACTAGACAGACAAGACTAGACAGACAAGACTAGACAGACAAGACTAGACAGACAAGACTAGACAGACAAGACTAGACAGACAAGACTAGACAGACAAGACTAGACAAACATGACTAGATAGACAGGACTAGACAGACAAGACTACACAGACAAGACTAGACAGACAAACCTAGACAGACAAGACTAGACAGGTAAGACTAGACAGACAAGACTAGACAGACAAGACTAGACCGACAAGACTAGACAGACAAGACTAGACACACAAGACTAGGCAGACAAGACTAGACAGACAAGACTAGACAGACAAGACTAGACAGACAAGACTAGGCAGACAAGACTAGACAGACACGACAAGATAGACAAGACTAGACATACAACACTAGACAGACAAGGCTAGACAGAAAAGGCTAGACAGACAAGACTAGACAGACAAGACTAGACAGACAAGACTAGACACACAAGACTAGACAGACAAGACTAGACAGACAAGAGCAGACAGACAAGACTAGACAGGCAAGACTAGACATACAAGACTAGACAGACAAGACTAGGCAGACAAGACTAGACAGACAAGACTAGACAGACAAGACTAGACAGACAAGACTAGACAGACAAGACTAGATAGACAAGACTAGACAGACAAGACTAGACAAACATGACTAGATAGACAGGACTAGACAGACAAGACTACACAGACAAGGCTAGACAGACAAACCTAGACAGACAAGACTAGACAGGTAAGACTAGACAGACAAGACCAGACAGACAAGACGAGACAGACAAGACTAGATAGACAAGACTAGACAGACAAGTCTAGACCGACGAGACTAGAAAAATAAGACTAGACAGATAAGACTAGGTGCTGAGACTGAGGCTGCCAGGCGGAGTTACATTCGTCGGGTACGCAGATGACTTGGAGGTAGTCGCTGTTGCCAGAATGGAAGAAAGCCTGAATGCGAATATGAATGAGGTCATTAGTGGGATTGACTGGTGGATGGGGGAAAAGGAGCATGCCCTGGCTCCCCATAAAACCGAGGCGGTTCTGCTGATTGGGAGAAGGAAGCTGCGGGAACTGAACGAGGGGAAACAACGGACGTACCGCAGACAAAACAAGACAGACAAGACTAGACAGACAAAACTAGACAGACAAGACTAGACAGACAAGACTAGACAGACAAGACTAGACAGACAAGACTAGACAGACAAGACTAGAGAGACAAGACTAGACAGACAAGACTAGACAGACAAGACTAGACAGACAAGACTAGACAGACAAGACTAGACAGACAAGACTAGACAGACAAGACTAGGCAGACAAGACTAGACAGACACGACAAGATAGACAAGACTAGACATACAACACTAGACAGACAAGGCTAGACAGACAAGGCTAGACAGACAAGACTAGACCGACAAGACTAGACACACAAGACTAGACAGACAAGACTAGACAGACAAGACCAGACAGACAAGACTAGACAGGCAAGACTAGACATACAAGACTAGACAGACAAGACTAGGCAGACAAGACTAGACAGACAAGACTAGACAGACAAGACTAGACAGACAAGACTAGACAGACAAGACTAGACAGACAAGACTAGACAGACAAGACTAGACAGACAAGACTAGACAGACAAGACTAGACAGACAAGACCAGACAGACAAGACTAGACAAACATGACTAGATAGACAGGACTAGACAGACAAGACTACACAGACAAGACTAGACAGACAAACCTAGACAGACAAGACTAGACAGGTAAGACAAGACTAGACAGTTGAGTTTGAGTCAGCGAACATGGCGGAAGCTAACGTAAACAGTGAAAATCTAAATTGCAATTATTGCAACAAAAGAGTGCGTGATCCGGTAGTTTGCGTAAAGTGTAAAAACATTTTTCATCCGGGATGCGTATCACATGCTAGCAAACGATCCTCTAGCTGTAATCATACAATTTACTCAAATACTATTGCTGACAATACAGAAGAACTTACCAGAATTCAATATCTAGAGAATGAAATTACTCTATTAAAACAACTGGTGTGGGAAACCCAAGACAAAAACAAAATCCTGAAAGAATATGTGGAAACCCTAAAACACGAAATACACTCTCTAACCACAAAATCAATTGACGCAGAAACTAGTCAACTCGCGCCAATTGTAGAAGAAGCCGCGCAAAATAATAAACAAGGAATTCCGGCAACCAGAAGTACACCTAATAATTTTAATTTACAACAGTCAAATTCGAGACTGGAGAATAATTCTTTAAATGCTAAAATAGAGGCCTCTAAAGTAGTAAAAGAGGTTTTAATAGAACCAAAAAGAAGGAGAAACCGAGCTTCTCTAGGCAAGGCAGTGGTGAGCGAAACCGACAACATCTCTGGTTTTGTTGGCAGGAATATTGAAGAAAAGAAAATATGGTTATATATTGGCAGAGCTAAAGATCATGTAGACGAGAGCATGATTATTAAATATTTAGCAAATATGTCTGGCAAATCTGAAAACAATTTTATTGTCAAAGAAATAATCCCGAAAACGAAATTACCGGACAATAAAAGCTTTAAGGTTGGGGTCAATTTAGACATGAAAGAGGATGTATATAAGGACTCTTTCTGGCCCGAGGGAATACTCCACCAAAGGTACAATTTTCGTATTGAAGATAGAAGAAGAAATTTTTCAAGGACAAGCCCGAGAATGGACAACATTTAGAAAAACTTAGCCTCACTACATCTAATACGGCAACAAATACTTCCAATTCGACTTCAACAAATCCGCATATTACTAATCTAATTTTTAGCCTTAACGTTCAATCTATCGGTAACAAAATCCCGGAATTAGAAATTGCTCTTTTATACTCTAAGCCTGTGTTCTTATGTCTCATGGAAACTTGGACAAAAAACGAACATTTACATCTTCTACATATTCAGGATTATAGCCTAGCTAGCAGTTTCTGTCGATCTCAGTCGACTGGTGGTGGAGTGGCAATATGGAGCAGAACTTTAACGGATATAAAAGCAATGAACGTTGAGATAATCCCAATTGATACTATGTCAGTAGAAAAGCATGTTGAACTATGTGGTGTTCTGTGGCGTTGTAAAATGTATTCAACTATTTTAATTAATATTTATAGACCTCCACATGGCTGTCTAACAACTTTTATGGAAACTCTGGATAATATCCTTACAACTTATTTCAACAAAGCTAATTTTTTTATAGTTACTGGCGATTTCAACATTGACTTTACCTCAAATTCCAAGGATAAAATCAATCTGGTCAACTTAATGTTATCCTTTGGATTGGTTGGACAAGTTAAAGAGTTTACCAGAATCACATCCACCTCTAAAAGCCAAATTGATAATATTTTTGTCAATTACAGGCATACTGTTAGAATTTCTGTTGCTGATACTGTTCTGTCTGACCATAGAGCTATAATTCTTAGCTGTAACTTAAATAATATTACTCAATCAAGAACTCATTATAGGAGAAAATACACTCCAGAACAGAAAACACAATTTGTAGAGAGACTGAGGGAAGAATCCTGGTCCAAGGTATTTGACTCTAGTAATACTAATGACAAATTCAGCCACTTTATAAATATCTTACAATTACATTTTTGTTCATCTTTTCCATTGATGAAAGTTAATAGAGAAAATAAAAATTGGGTTACCAAAGAGGCAAGAACATCTAGTTAAACTTAAGGGATTTGTATATTCTACAAAAACGATATCCAATTCTTCGTCAACAGTATATTGCCAACAGAAAGCTCCATCGTCAGTTATTAGTTTCTCTAAAAAGGAAGTTTTTTAGTTATTTATTAAATCATTGCAAAAATAAGCAGAAAATGGATTAGAACATTATTAACCAACATACATGCAAGTTCGTAGATAATAATGATATTGAAATCAGAGAAGATAATTCCATTACAAAAAATCCCGTAAAAATAGCAACAATGTTCAACAATTATTTTCAAAAGGCTCCGGAAATAATTTCACAAAACATTACTCCAACGACAATATCTAATAATCACATGATATTCAATATAAGAACAGCGTATCTAGAAGAATTTTCGGAAACAGAGATAATTTGCTTAATACAAGAAAAACTAAAAAATAAATCAGGAACTGGCCCTGACTTAATACCAGCCAAAATTATTAAAGAGCACGTTGATTTGTTAGCCCATCCAATAACACATATTGTTAATGATGCCATAGCGGCTGAAGTATTCCCTGAGGTTTTAAAGACAGGTATCATTGTTCCCGTCTATAAAAGAGGCGACAAAACTATATTAAATAATTATAGACCAATTACCCTACTTATCTTATCAAAAATTTTAGAATACTGTATATTAATTCGATTAAATTCATTTATTAACAAACACCACCTAATACCTAAGCAACAACATGGTTTTCGCAGAGGTAAAGACACATCTAGCGCCCTATCGGAATTTTACACACATATTTTAGAAGAAGTGGATGGAGGCAGTCAACCGATTGGAATTTTCTGCGATTTAGCCAAAGCCTTTGACTGTGTGTGTCACAAACAACTTCTGAGTAAATTGCATTACCTGGGTATTCGTGGTAAATTAGGTAATATTATCAAATCTTTTCTTGAAAATAGATCGCAATATACAAGAATTGTATCTAATAACAAAATCTACAAATCAGAACCTTTGCATATAAATACTGGTGTTCCTCAAGGGAGTGTCCTTGGGCCTACTCTATTTTTATTGTACATGGCAGATATAGTTTCCTACATCGAAGAAAGGCAATGTGTATTCTATGCTGATGACTCGACCTTTATAATATCAAAAAACTCTTCCATACAAAATGAAAGTGAAGGAAATTTAATTTTACAAAAAGTTGTGGACTGGTTCTCCGCTAACAATCTTTTCCTAAACAGTGAAAAAACTGAATATATAATCTTTCAAACCCAAAGAAGTCAATACGCAGAGAATGTTAATTTAAAAGTAAACAATATGCATATTAATAGAGTTAAGTCTACAAAATTTCTTGGCCTAGTTATTGAGGATTTTTTAACTTGGAATATAGCTACCGAAAATATTTCAAAAAAGTTGCATCAAAAGGCATTTGTAATCCGACATCTCAGGAATATTCTAAGCCATGAAATCCTGATGAATTTCTACTATGCTGAGGTTCAATCTCTTTTAACTTACGGAATTTTGGTTTGGGGAACATCACCAAAAATTGTAAATGTTCTAATTGCTCAGAAAAGAGTCATCCGTTCCCTTATGGGTATTTCCACAAGAACATCATGCAGGCCCATTTTTGAGTGGCTACAAATACCAACCGTCATCAGCCTATATATATTAGAAGTATCAAGTTTTATTCATAAGATGAAAAAGTGTATTGTTAGAAACCTGGATATCCATCAACATAACACAAGAGGCCGTAACAAACTTTACACTCCCAAATGTAATTTACAAATATGCACTAAATCTCCAAGCAAATTTGGAGTGTCTATATATAATAAGCTGCCTAGTAGTCTCACCAATGAAAATTCTTGCAAAACGTTCAGGAAAAAATTGAAACATGTTCTAGTAAAACAAACATTATATACGTTTGATGAATTTTTTAGCTTAAGATTTTGATTGTCATATTTTATTGTGTTTTACTATTTATTTTATTGTCTTTTACTATTCATTTCTTTGACAATGCATATATGTATAATGTACATTTGATATGTAATAATAAATTTTGAATTTGAATTTGAATTTGAATTTGACTAGACAGACAAGACCAGACAGACAAGACGAGACAGACAAGACTAGATAGACAAGACTAGACAGACAAGTCTAGACCGACGAGACTAGAAAAATAAGACTAGACAGATAAGACTAGGTGCTGAGACTGAGGCTGCCAGGCGGAGTTACATTCGTCGGGTACGCAGATGACTTGGAGGTAGTCGCTGTTGCCAGAATGGAAGAAAGCCTGAATGCGAATATGAATGAGGTCATTAGTGGGATTGACCGGTGGATGGGGAAAAAGGAGCATGCCCTGGCTCCCCATAAAACCGAGGCGGTTCTGCTGATTGGGAGAAGGAAGCTGCGGGAACTGAACGAGGGGGAACAGCGGACGTACCGGCTCGGGAATCTTTGAGATACTTTGGGGTGGAGCTCCAGCGAAACCTCAGGATGTCCGAACAGGTCAACCGGGTAGTGCTTAAGGCAACAGTGAGTGCGAAAGCCCTTGGGCGGCTAATGTCTAACATAGTGGACCCCTGGTGGGCCGTTTTCACCAAGAGGAGGATTATAAATGCAATCGTGCATTCCATTCTCCTGTATGAGTTGCTAAGTAAGTGCTTTCAAGATTAAATGTTACAGAGGGAGACTGATGACAGTGCAAAAGTGTATGCTGCTGCTTGTGTGCAGTGCATACAGGAATGTTTCTGGGGACGCCGTGGCGGTCGTCCGTGGAGTCATCCCGTTAGACCTTCTGGCGGAAGATAGGGTAAGAGTGTGTGAAGGTAATGTTAGGAAAACTGGAAGGGGATGAAACAATGCGTCTATGGCAATAGCGATGGAAGGAGTCGGAAAACGGAGCTTGGACCAGGCAACTGACTCCGGCCATTGGCAAATGGGTCAACCGTGGACACGGGGATGTGAATTATCATCTTACCTAGGCGCTGACGGGGCATGTATGTTCTGGGTTTAACCTGGTGCGCATCGGAAAACTGATTGAGGCGCACTAGGTAGGGAGTAGGTACTGTGGAGCTAAGGAGGACACAGCGGAGCATACGGTATTTGTGTGTATGAGGTGGGTGCCAATTAGGAGCGAGGCAAAACGCAGCGTGGGAGAGAATGTTCGCCCCAATTATACTCCGCAGTGAGTATAATTGGGGCGTGCTGACAGGTATGATTGGGTATATAATGAAGAGAAAAGAGAAGGATCAAAAACATGAACGCGAGACGGGCCGAGGGGTTACCACGTACAAGCCGCGCGTGCCAATCGCCGGGCGCCTCTTACTGAGATGGGGGCGCACAAATTTATTGTAAACGTAATTTAAAGGGGCGCACGGCGATTGACAGCGCGCCCGGCAATATGTATGAATGCCTATGACTGCTTTGGAAATGTAAGGGAGAGGAACTTGATGAAGTAATGCCAATTTTGGATTTCAACACGTTTCTCTGGTTTTTTGGGCTGGGGGGTATGAATTGTGGGGAGTTTTTAGTGGGTCACTCACTAGTGGGCAGCCCCACACTACCACTCGGTACGGGCCGGGTGGTGTCTGTTTGCAAATTTTCACCTGCCAGCACATGATAAAAAAAAACAGGCAAGACTAGACAGACAAGACTAGACATGTATGACTAGACAATCGTCACCTGTCGGCATAGAAGGTGTTCTCTGAAACTGTGCTGTGATTGAGTGTGTTTATCTAGGAAAATAGACCTAAAAAATTCTAAATATTGTATAACAACCTTTTGGACTATGTTACGTATTCACAAGTGTACTTTTTCCCCTGCAAACCAATTATTTTTAGTACCTTTTACGATTAGTGTAAAACAGTAAATCTCAGGCAGGATGGCAGAGAGGGATAATAAAGACCTTGGGCAACATGATAGTGTAAGCCCTTTCCATAGAAGAGAGAGCATACAACGAACTCCACCAAGAGCAAGGTGTACCTCACTTATGATGGACATCAATACCTCCACTAGACCCAAAATTCCATCCGAAGAAGGTTTGCCGATGGAACAAAATCCAAAAAGAAAAAGCCTAGATCCGAAAGAACAAGGTCATATAACTGAAAACGAGAAAGACCATGAGGTCAGAATAAGGAAGCTCTCAGCAAGAACTCAAGAACTGCGCTGGCTAGTCAAACCGTACCCAAACACAAAGGTCGAAATCAAAAGAGTCACAGAAGAAATCTGGGGTCTAACAAATGCCCTGACAAGATCATTCAAGGATAACAAACGAACAGATACGCAGGCAAAGGGTTCCTCCTCAAAACTACTAAGAGATGAAATAGCCTAACGAATGCCAGATGTTGATGTACGAGCTAATAACACAGACGTTACATTGAGTATAAGATGCCACCGCTACAGTGAAAGAAATTGAAAGTGCCATTGAAAACCAAATACACCTAGAAGATACAAATAAAGTTTAAATTGAAAATCTAAGACCGGCATACGGGAAAAATCAAATCGCGACAATAGTGCTACCAAAAATGGAGGCCCAGAAACTCCTAGCATTAGGAAAAATAAAGATTGGCTGGATAAAATGCAGTGTCAAAGAGAGGATCAATCCTAAAAATGACCAAGATACTAAAAACAAACATGAACAGGTGCTGCGCAACACACAATCTGCTAAATGCCGCGACAATAAAAGTAGATTTAAAAGTAGAATAGAATTAAAGGTAGATTTCTTGGTCCTAAGTGAAGCAAATAAAAACATCGTGAGCAATTCTTAATGGTTCACTGATGAGATAAAGGACGTAGCTGTAAAAATCACCAACAAAACAATGATAGAGATAGACACGGGTAGTGGACCGGGCTGTGTATGGGTGTAAATGCAACAGTTTAAGCTATACAGTTGCTACTTTTCCCCAAATGACACAACCGAGCAACTAACATCGTGCCTTGCCGCCCTCAGTAGCGATATAAGAAACTCTCCAAAGGAAAAATCGTTGCGGGTGACTTAAATGCCAAATCCCATACTGGGAAGACTGACATGTACGTTCAAAACAAAGGCCAAAAAACAATTTCAAAAGAGTAAAAACGGGCTCTATAATAGATTTCACCTTCCCTACGCATAACATATCGAGCGAAATCACCAACTGGAAAGTTCTCGACCACGAAACCCTTAGTGACCACAAATACATTACAAGAAAATACATGAGAAAAAAATCAATAAACAACTACATCAGATGACGGACGACATCAGCCACAGAAGAACTGACACAGCAGAAGCGCTCATTGAATATCTGAAGAGGGCCTAACAAAATGTATTGGTGGAATAATGATATCTCAAATAGCAGAGCAAAGTGTATGGCAGCTAGGATAAATTATCAACGGCAAAGGACCTGGCGAAGAAAAAAACGTTAGTGCTGCTAAAAAAAGGGACAAGCAAACACAAGAGCCAGGCCATCTTACAGGCCAATATGCCTTCTAGATACAATGGTAAAACTATTAGAGCATATGATACTGCCGAATAAAGAAGCATTTAAATACAGCCGGCAAGGAACTTTCTGAACGCAATTCGGGTTCAGAGAAGGTAAATCAACTGGTGACGCCATACAGGCAGTTGTAGATATAGCAGCATAGGCAAGAAACGGCACACGACGAACTCGGCGAATGTGTGTTCTTAAACGCTGGACGTTCGAAACGCATTCAATTCGGCATCTTGGCAACACATTATGGATGATATGACAAAAAGAGACATGCCACCCTATCTCTCACGGATTATAAGGAGTTATCGTATTGACCGCAAAAACATCTATGTTACAAATGGAGAGCCTGGAGAGCATAGTATTAACAGTGGTGTCCACAACCACAAGGATCTGTACTAGGACCCACACTCTGGAACATCGTCTATGGCGGGGTGCTTAAACTGGCTCTAGCGTATGGTGTAACAACTATAGGTTTTGCGGTCGATCTGGCACTGGTCGTTACAGCGAAATCTGAACAGGCATTAACGAAAAAAACGAACGCAGCCATAAAGCGCATAAACAACTTGATGGCCAGCAAGGACTTGCAACTGGCACCGGAAAAATCAGAAGCCGTTCTCTTGACTGGAAGAAGAAAAGTGCTACAAATGTGCTTCAAAATACAATATGTGGTAATGAAATACAAGGAATAGGTAAAGTACCAAGGCATAATCATCTATAGGCAAAAGAATTTTGAGGCACATATTGCTAGAGCTGCGTAAAAAGGATTAAAAACAGTAGCTGCACTGGAAAAAATGATGCCTAACGTTGGAAGACCAAAGAGCAATTACAGAAAACTGATAATCTCGGTAGCCCACTCAGCTATGCTATATGGAGCTCCTGTGTGGTCAAACGCACTGCTCCTGACAAAACACAAACATGTTCTTGCAAGCGTCCAAAGGAAAGCGGCTATAAGAATATGCAGTGCATATAAGATTGTATCAAGGGAAGCGGCCTTGATAATTTCTGGGATCCCCCCGATAGAAAACACAGCTAGTGAAAGGAAAAGATGCTATAAAGCAACATTAAGAGAACATAGACAAATAGCAAAACAAAAAACTATAGAGGAGTGGCAAACAAATTGACAGAAAACCGAAGAAGAACAATGGACGAGACTGCTACTTCCGGATTTATCTAAAGAGATAGACAGAAAACATTGGTGTTTCACATGGTGATTTAAATTTTCCTCAGTAATAATTCCTAATTAAGAAACATCATTATTTTTCTTTATGCCATATGTAAAAATCTACGTAGAATTTTGGTGAGAATGAAAATAACAAAATTTCCCTTGTGTAAATAGTAACTACATTTTCTACGGTTAAGGTATAGTAATTTGATACAAATATTTAATAAATACCATCGATCAATTAGATTTCAATCATTTCGAATAAGAAACCCAGGACAAACATAAATCAATCAAATGTAAATATACTTAGAAAGCCATTTGTTTTTCTCTAATGCTACCCCGCAAAAAAACAAGCATAGTGCTTATAACTAGCTGCTTTTTATGTTGTAGTTGGTGTGTTAATTATAAAGAGTTCAGTTGACTAAAGTATTTTAAGTCTATTAAACAAATATTATATTCTTATTTAGTTTGGAATTTTGCTATATGTTTTTTTGTAAAACTATTGTAAATTATAATAGGGCGATTTTATTATTTTATTAAAACTTTGTAGTAGGTAAGTAAACTTTGTAGTATACTTTGTATAAAGCAAGATCTAATACAATAATCTGTTGGATTTGATGTTGAAGTTGGATTTGGTTTGGAAATTGAATTGTGAATTTTGATGCATGAACTTCTACCTGCAGGAAAATTAGTTTATAGAAAAATAGCAATTTAGATATGAATACATAAATATATTAACTCTTATTTGTTGTTTGGTCAAAATATGTTTTTGAAGAAATATCTTATTATATTCATATATTACAATATAATATAAGAATCATTTTATATTTCCAGAATTATTAAATTTCTGAAATTATATTTTTTGTAGAAATGGAAGTATATACCAATGTAAACGACTATCGACCTGAGGATCTTTCGACCTATATTTCGTATATTTTACAAAATAATTACTAATTATTTACAACTTTAGACACCAAATATATACCGACAATGTCAAATTTTTTTATTATTATTATCTTTCAATAAAAAATATATTTAAATATTTAATTTGAAATTGATATTTGCAGAATTATAGAAAATGTTGATTACGTAAAATATTTATAATATTATATAATAATGACACAACATTTTATTCTGGATACAATTATGATAAGGACACCACATTTAAACCAAAATAATTTTATTAAGAATGGCCAGTGGTCAGTAGGCATTATTTTAATTTATTCTATTATATTACATTATCCATCTGCTTTTACATTAGTGTCGGGAAAATGTATAATTTGCCCGGCAATATACACATCATTTGACTAGGACCTATACCGTAATACGTACATTTACTAATCATTAGGTATGTGTACAGATTTGGAAAATTCGTTAATTAGTTTTCAAATTATCAAAGTGTTAAGGCATAGATGCGGTCTAATAATTTTTGAAACTTTGTCTTGGTCTCTAAGCTTTGTTTCATCTAGACTAGCTTTTATTAGCTGGGTCTGATTTTATAATCTTGACTTGTTCTTCAATATTTTATCTAGTCTACATTTTAATAATCTGGTCTGATAGTATAGACTTGTCTTGATCTTCAATAAATTATCAGTATTAAATTTTTAATAATATAGTTTAATTATGTAAACTAGACTACGTCTTTAATATTTCTTATAAATTAGATTTTTAATAATTTAGTCTGATTAAAATGGTCTGGTAAAAATGGCACCTTAACGAATTTTGGGACAGTCTATAAAGGGACCATTTAGAACTAGCTAAGCCACTGTATAGACATCACTGATCTATACAGTGGCTTAGCTAGTTCTAAATGGTCGTAAAAGTATATTGTATACAAATTAAAAAAATTATAGAGTTTGCGGTAGTATAATTATTTTTTTGAAAAAACATTAAAACGAAATATGAAAAATAATAAATTCATTAAAAAGCAGAGTGTATGCGCTCTGTTTTCAAAACAAACCAGAAGGTATACGCCAAATACCGCCGTATGCCCTCTAATACAACACTGGTTTAGAATAGACTTGGTTTTATCTAGGATAAACTATTAATAATCTAGTCTAATTGTCTAGATTAGACATAGTTTTCAATGTTTCATCTAGACTAAATTTTTAATAATTTAGACTGATTATATAGACTCGACTGGGTTTTCAAGGTTTCATCTAAATTAGACGCTTAATAATCTAGTCTGATTGTGTAGACTAGACTTAGTTTTCAAAGTTCATCTTTCATAAAATTCTGTTTATTTACAAACATGTTATAGAACTAGATACCTTACCAATACACTGCGCTTGCCAATACACTGTGGAAGGCTATTAGCAATTGTTCATTGCAAGTAAAAACACGAAAATCCTAAAATTGCCTTTTGTACATTGGAATGTATTCGTATTCAATTTAATAATAGCTTTAATAATAAGGAGTATTAGCTGTCAAACAATTACCCTCTTAATTCCTAATGGTGTTTGTAAAGTTGGTCTAATCCGTTTTGTTTTGCAAATAGACTTTTCCCCGTATCCAATGAAAGTCCTTGTATTTGGCTCTGTTCCTTCATTGTAGATAACGCAATACCATGGTAATTACAGAACATGATCATTCATATATACTAACGTAAATATAAATACATTTTCAATTATTTACAAGTCGTTATTATGATTTCTTTAATTTGGGATGTGTGAAATAGTTTGTTTCAGATAGTTCCATACTATAATTAGCGCCGGATCCAATCAATTTAATTGTCTTCGTGCATCGAAAATAATGCTTTAACAGTTGTGACTATCGATTTCGATGAAATTACAATTAATAACAATAATAATTGGTGTTATTAGCATAAGTATGGATACTGTTATAATATTATAGATTTGGCATCCACAAAATTACTAGGTAGTATAATTGGTAAAAGTCGATTTCAATGCGTATAATAAAGTTATTATTCCTTTCGTTATTACCTGTTGAAAGCGGAAATAGAATTACTAATCAACTATTATAAATTTTAATCAAAATAAATTTATTTATATTAACTCGGTCTTCTCCATTTAAACTGTTTGCAGTTAAATTTACTAAAACTTAAATTAGATCATTAAAACTTTAAAATTCCATTTGATTTCCTTGTAAAAAGCGATGAAAAGGAAAGTCGATGAAAGCAATGTAAATATTTTGTAATAGTTGGATTTTCGTTATTTAATGTGAATATTATAGTCGATTTCATAGTTTTCAAAAGTATGGCAAAATACTTACATTTATATTAAAGCCCGTCGAAATAGAAGAAAGTGTTTTAAAGGTGCAGTAATTTCAATAACTAAAAAATGACAATCTTATTTCAGAAATGATTGGATCAATTCAAGAAATAACGGAAAGATTTGGAAAAACAGAAGATCACCTTCTCATGATATCAACGTGTTGGATGATGCTGGAAACTATCTAAAACCCCTGGAGGGCGTAGACACGCTAGAAAAATGGCACTCTGCAAATGTTCACCAACACCGAGGTAATTGTGGAGAATCCACCCAACAGGGACGACGGATCGGTAAGGAGAGTAATCGTGGATACAAACGACAGTAAGATGGAGAAGAGCATCCAAAGACTCTTTCGAGAAAAATACCATAAAATAGGGCAACTAAGCGGCGACTTTGAACTCTTGGAACAAGTAACGAGAATCAGGTCCATGGATACCGCGGAAGTGATTCACAGGAAAATTATTAAAATGACGCACGACGGAACAGAGGAGGACTTATGGGATAAGCTCAAAAAATTGAAGGAGGAAACAGGTGAACAAATAAAAAATAAACGGTAGAAATAATCCCTAAAACTTCTAGCGGTGAAGAAAACGATGAGACAAGAAATAGATGTAGAGGCATTTGGAGTGCATGTTGAAGAAATCAAGAAGACTAAAAGTGGAAACTTCAGGATTACGGTTAAAGAGAAACAAGAAGGAGCAGTAACTCTCCTAAAGAAGGAGTTGTTTAAAGAAAAACTCTAGAAACTTTAAAAGACATAGCCACAGCCAAAGATATGGAGCCATCTAGGAAAATTATCATAATCCGGGATATACTAGAGGAGACAACAGAAGAAGAGATCAAGGAAGCGATAGTCGACATAACGGGAATAGAAACCCAGAGGAACGATATAAAGATCAACACCCCAAAAGCCACAAAAAAAGAGACACCATGGTAGTGACAGTAAGTCTATACAAGAAGAAGGAGACCATTAAGACTGGAAGAATTAAAATCGGCTGGCAAAGCTGCAGAATAAGCGAAATCCTGTCCCCAATCAAATGTTACAAATGCTTAGGACATGGGCACGATATGAAGGACTGCACAGGGGAAATAAGATATGAAAGACCGGTGCTATAAATATATATATATATATATATATATATATATATATATATATATATATATACCACTTGTATAACGCACTTGTCCAACACACAAACACCGGTCATGGATGGACTTTAGAAATTCAAGGACTCTTGCACAGATCAGCCACGAAATGTCACGAGTATGCAGAGAAGCTATAGAGATAGAAAAACGAGACTACTGAATTAAAACTAAAGACGATTCCTTGAGACTGCCCCCAGCATGGAGACCGATCATATCCACCCTCAAAATGCAATCCCAGACCCCCCAGACTCATGTACGACCAACAAGACAAACAAACAACCGAACCGAAGCACCGCAAATAACGCGCATCACCCGAAGCCGGACAGCTATAAGTAGTCGCATCGCACGAACGAGCTCTAATGCAAAATGAACACGTTCATTCCTACAACACCAAACGAAGCCCTCGCGGCAAGGTATTTCGACCCCGACTACTTGGACACTGTGGACGACAACCACCTCGACCAAATGATGAAATATATTACGCTACTGCTGCTGAAGAAACAAACCGCCAACGAGAAACCCCAGGAAACCGCCGCCGAAAAAACAACCGATGCCGTCCCCGAGAAGACTAACGAAGCCGCCCCCGAGAAGACTAACGAAGCCCCCGCCGAAAAATCAAACGAAGCCGCCCCTGAAAAGAAAACTGAAGCCGATGCCGAAAAGACAACCGAAGCCGCCCCCAAGAAGACAACTGATGCCGCCCCCGAAAAGAAAACAGAAGCCGCCACCGAAAAGAAAACCGAAGCCGCCGCCGAAATGAAAACCGAAGCCGCCGCCGAAATGAAAACCGAAGCCGCCGCCGAAAAGACAAACAATGCCGCCCCCGAAAAGAAAACTGACGCCGCCCCCGAGAAGACAAACGAAGCCACCGCAGAAAAAAACACCGAAACCACCCCAAGGAGAAGAAATACTCCAATGGACACTCACAGCCCCACTGAAGCCGCTCCCAAGCGCAAACCCGACCAAGAAGAAGAGCAACCCATCACCATCAACGAGAAGACCAAACATATCAGAACCTCAGGCCCCTGGAGAACAACCACAGAAGACGAAACACTGAAGAAGCCGAAAGAAAACCGACAACCACACCAGGACAACAAGACCCAACTGTAACCAAGCAAATCCAAATGAAACCCAACCAAACACAGACAACACAGACAA
The DNA here is from genome assembly GCA_944588485.1 of Phosphuga atrata. NCBI lineage: Eukaryota > Metazoa > Arthropoda > Insecta > Coleoptera > Silphidae > Phosphuga > Phosphuga atrata. The sequence continues at coordinate 142,767 of CALYMW010000369.1, read as the reverse complement.
ACAAACAGACTAAAAAAAAAAAAACACAACGACAACCAAACTCCACGACGGCGGCATAGCTGGGCGAAAAGCTCAAAACCGCCAAACCAGCACAGGACACATGATGAACGAGCTCTCAGTATGCGTCTAAGGGTTGACCCGCACGGATGCATATATCTCTTGAGAATGGCGAATGTTAGTTCGCCGAAGAAGAATCCGTCGAGAATCCGGTTTTCAGAACCAACCCTCAACATCAACGCCGGAATCCCCGAGAACACAATACAACACAGGTATCTATCTGCGAAAACCTCAAATACAACATATATATATATATATATATATATATATATATATATATATATATATATATATATATATATATATATATATATATATATATATATATGTATATATAATAGGACATAACTAAAAAAATAACATAAATAAAAGGACATAACAAATTTGTATTTAAATAAAACACAGAATAATTGAGATATTGGGTTGAAATTTATGCCAGGTGTAATATACATGTTACAATTTTGTATGGAATTTAACGTCGTTCATATGACCACCACGACCATAACGGCAGCGATCGATTCTTTGGATCCAATTTTCACAAATATATTATCCCACATATTCGCGCGGGTATGTTGGAAATTTCACACATATCAGCGGGAATGTTGGCAATTTCACGTTCGATATTGTTCCTGGGCTCCTTTGACGTTGTTGAAATGTTGGCATAAACCTTCGACATAAGGTAACCCCATAAGGAAAAATCCAGCGGCTTCAAATCGCATGAGCGAGGTGGCCATTCGAATGGAAACATTTCTCAAGATTAAAGGATTACCAAATTGTCCTTTCAATACATCAATTGTTTGACCAACTTTGTGGCTTGTGACTACATATCGCTGATGTAAATTCCATCCAATTCTGACAAAAATAGTCAAAAATAGTTCCAATATGGTACGATAGCGAACTTCATTGACCATAACATGGTGATTATTTTCATCGACGAAAAAATACGGCCCTACCACACCTGCGTCATGAAATCCACAACACACCCTCACTTTCTGTAGATGTAATATAATCTCATATAAGCACATATGGCTTTGTTGCTGTTTAGTAACGCATATTCTGCTTACAGACACAGCCACTCGACCAAAAATGAGCTTCATCGCTAGAAATAATTTTTCGATGAAATTCAGGATTTTCTCCAAATTTTTGCACAGCAAAATATGACAAATTTCCGCGCTGTACATGATATATAGGTTTCAATTCTTCGGTTAATTTGATCTGGTAAGGATGTAGCTGGAGATCTTGACACAAAATTCGCCTTAATGTGGACTGAGAAATGGCCTGGAATCGACTTTATTATTTTTGTCCAGTTCATTTTGAAGCTCTTACAGCCGCAATATTTTCAGTACTTTGACCGGTGTGTTGTCTCACTGGCTGAGGATCATTTAAAAGTGAATAGGTTGATTAAAATTTATTCACCATCCCCGGAACAGATAATCTGGTAGGACGATTATTGCGATCAAAACTTAGTCTTAGAGTTAGCTGCGACTACCGACTCCGAATTTCGATAGTGGGTAAGTTTTTACGATTTACAAACGTTGCTTGTTCGTGAACTTTTCCATGTATATATATATATATATATATATATATATATGGATCGTTATTATATAACATTATATTATATAATGGACCGTTAGATGGCGTAGAGCCTCCCCTAAATTCCTTAGAGAAGGACTGCACAGAGAGACAGATTAATTACCTTTCTCACCTCACAATTTTCAGTTATCCTATACCCCATTTAATAATTTATGAACATAGATGTGAAAAACAGTTGATCCAATAAAAGCATTTTCAATATTCCCTTTTATTTATTATGCACTGTCCTGTATTTATTACAAAATTGAATTTATGTCCCGGTGTCATAAATAATATTCTGCCAACCAGATTTATTCCAAATATTAATGAATTCCACCTATACATCACAACTTTAACACAAATAAATTTCACAATTTAATTAGAAAAATGTTGTTATCAATTATATTTCCCTTTTCGTTGCGATTTCTAGAACGTGGTGATAATATTGTAAAATTCGAAGTTTTCCGTCGAACACAAAACGTTTGCGTATTTTCCAGTCATTCCGGTCTAATAGCACCCAATCCTCAAATTTATTTTAAATATACATACATGAATAAATAGAAACACCTGAAATAATGTACTCAACGTCTTTCTATAAAATTTTCAAGACACTATTCTATCCCTTTAAAGTTCGGAAGATTATGAAATACAATTTTATTTGATAAATCACGTTTTCAGCTTTTTAATTCCTTTCGGAAGGAATTGAATATTTAGGTTTATCCGCAGCGATGATTTTGTTAAATAATAAAGTTTTATTTCTGTTACCAACAATGCGTATTCGATAATTTAGTACGACACAACTTAATTAGATTAAAAGTTTAGTCATTTCGGTATAAAGTTCTCCCTCGCTAACCGCAAATCTGCCGACTACAGTTTTGACTCAGTTTCTAACCTTGTGAGACAGTCTTGCAAATTACATTTCTAGGAATATCCATATTATAGTCTAATTAATAATTGGCATAAAAAAGTTTTTCTTTTTTGTGATAATTATTTATTATATATTATTTATAACAGAAAACAAATTAATCCCCCCTTTCACCATTATTAATTCTTTTCTCCAAATAACTTTATAATCTTTTTCTATCCTATTTGTTTACAAAGAAAAACAAATATTCCTTTAGTCCGTACCTTTTTGTGCATTCCCACACAAAATCTTTCCAAAAAACCTTTTGCAAGAACCTTTAACTCCGATTAATAATTTTAGGTTGCAAACTTAAAGAATAATAAATTCTGAGGTTGATGTTGACTATACTCTTATTCAGGGGCCGTTTTTTAAGCAAAGAACTAATTTTTCAGTTTTAAATCGAATATACAATGCTAATTCAAAATAAGATGAGATAGTACAGCTTAGGAAAGACTATTTGGTACAGGTAAGCTTAGACTAGCAATTCATTTTTTGCTAAATGTTTAATAATCAAATTTATATAACAAAGACGAGATAATCGAATATTATTAGACTAGACTACAAAATGAAATCTATCAGAATGGAGTTGTAATTAAATTTAGTGTCTGCCATGTTTACGTTTTTTAATAATGATGTAAACATAGTATAGTTGAACTATTATAGCTAATGTTCAGATTCATTACATTTGTTATTGAAGTTTTAGTAGACAAGTTTACATAATGAAAACTAAATGATCAAGACATCCTCAACAAAGTTTAACAATTTAATTGTTTTTGTAATACAGTTTTTTTAAGTATATACGTATAATACAAATTATAACGTTATATTGTTATGTTTGATATTATGTCTATTGAGACGCTGTTGAGCACTGCCTGTCATTTGTTTATTTATTATGATATTTGTATATTTGTAGTATTTTTTTTTCAAAATGTGTGGATTGGTACTTGTTTTATTTGGCAACATTATTTTAAATTAATGCACGGGGGCTATGGTGGGTAGCGCATGCACTCTGCCTCGAGATTTTGTGAAGAACGTACGCATTTTTAACTTTTTAAAGTGTTTTCTTTTTCATTTACAATATGGTAATAAAGTTTAAATCAATATTATTTCTATTTATTAATTTAAAGAGAAATTGAGTTCCTACTTCTAGATTATATCTTGTGCAAGTTTGAAACTCTCAAACCCAAAACAATGTCTACTTTTTCACTTAACTTGTTACCATTATAAAATCTACATTGAGTAGATTATGATAAAAGGTAATCTATGTAAAGCAAAAAAGTAAATTGCTTGTTTTTCCCCCAGAAAATACTAATTAAAAAATTTCCAAAGAAAATATCAAAATAAAAACAAAAAAAATAACGAGTAATTAATTTCAATGTGCTGTGCAATAGGTAAATTTTCACAAGCTGAACATTGGAAAATCGAAACTTAAATGTATTTAGTTTAAAAAATGTTTATTGAACAAACATAGTTTCAGTTCAGACAGTTCAGTTAAAATTATTTTTCTATATGAGCGAGTATTTATCTTAGTACTAATAATAGTTGGGACTAGTTTTATTTTTAGATAATAATTATAAAAGTCAGATTTATGAATATTTTCCACTAATATAATATGTAAAACCGAATCTGTTTATGAAATTCATCAATATTTTTCTGCCTGTAAATATATAATATGCAGTGTTGAGGTGGTGGGTTTTAATCAAACAACGTAACACAGACTACTAGTAGTTATAAGTAAATATATTTAATAATGATTAAGATAAATAAGTTCAACGTGATAAGCGGTACTTGGATACTACAAACAGTTACAGGTTATGTTGAGAAATGGCAGAGAGTATCTCTCACAAAATATAATAGATGGCGCAATGTCTAACAGGTGAAAGATCGATAGTATAATATTTACCGAATACAACACGCCTCCTAAAATTTATGCTACTGATACTTCCATACTTCCTTCACATAAAGAATTCTGTTAAAATATAAACATATAAAATAAAATATAAACATATCTTCAAACATATCTTGTTATTCTAAATTAATCTTAACCCTAATCTATTTCTCAAAAAAAATATTTTATTTAAACTTTTAGTTAACATGTCAGCTAAGTTAAATTTTGAATCAATTTTTACAATATCGATTACACCCTTTTCATAGTTTTCATTTATATAATGATTAAAGGTCGGAACTTTAGGCATTAAAAATTGTTAGAATAGGTAGGTTATTAGGTTCTCAAAAAACACAAAATTTGTTTTTAATAGGTTCTATAAAGATAAGAAAGATATGGCAAAAGCAAATTTGTTTCGGTGTTATATTTGCTATTGCAATAAACTACCATTATTTTTTCTAAATTGTGTGATATAAGGACATGCCTCCTGTCAGATAAAACCATTTTATATGCGGAAAAAGAACGTTCAACATCGCATGACGTTGTCGGTGCATAATAGACCTTTTTACGGTTAGTTAAGCGCATGCGCATCCGCCAAGTTTGGTATGTGGGAATCAAAAGGAAAAGTTTCGGGTACATTTTGTTATTTTCATTGGTTATACGTAAAAAAGCCCGAAAAATGGCTTAAATTGAAACACAAATTGCGCACAAAAAAATTTCAACTATGAAAAGGTCTATTCAATATTACCGCTGTTTCTGGCGTGATGTTTTCAGGAAGCTTGTACAAAAAATGTACAGCTAATAAATATGGAATTGTAGGTTCATTTGAACTTAATTTTCCGGGCCTTTAGTGTCAGTCGTTTCATCAACTGCAATTCATACACACCATTCGCCAATGTCAGAGCTAATTTGTGCCAGCCTCTTTTGTAACATATCGGCAAATATTATTTTCTGCAGGTGTATTCGTTTGGAACGGAACGATGCAGTATTTTTCTAAAAACTGTCTAAAAATTTTGGGCACAGTAATCTAAACCATGGTAAATTCGCTGCCAGTATTGCTTCACATAGGTCTAAAAAAAACACATCATGCCTACTGTCAGCTATGTTTTCAGTTAATAAAATATGTTGTCCACGTTGGTTTGGTTTCGTTAAATTACTTTGATGCAAAGTTGTGTCTTCATGTTGATTTATGTGCGATGATTTTTTAGAGCAAGGCACCTATAATTAATCAAAGACATGGGTATATTAATTCAGAATTATGTACTTTTAGTAGGTACTTAGGTACATATTTTTGACAGCATTTATAAAACATTATTTTACAATCTTTTGTAAACGCTTCTTTGTTTTTAACCCAAGACCTTAGTAAAGCGTTTTGACTGCTTTTATCTTTCGGCATTTTAACAAACAATCCCCTCGGAAGTATTATAACTTTGTAAACAAAAGTGTAATTTTGAGGTTCGGATTCACAAATATGTGAAGAAGGCGACGAGAACAAGTTAGATGGTGTCAAGTAGTACCAGCTGCTAATGCGTAGATAAAAAAAAATGCGTTCATTAATTTCAAATAGACTAAGAATTTATGAATAAACAATTTTTCACCAATTTAGGTCACAAATAGGCGCTATAAGAGCTCATTAGGTATCTTTTAGGCAGTAGAAATTTAAAACAGCAAAATAGGCAAAATAGGTTTTTTAAAACTAGTGTAAAACGATAGAGAATCATGTAAAACGGATTAATTTGCTTGTATTTTTCATCTGCCTATAAAGAAAAAAATAGGTAATTACCTAAAGTTCCGACCTTTAATAATGATACTGCACTTCAATGTGCTTTGAATTCTTTGTAAAATTGCCGTATTTATCTTTATCTTTATCTTTAAATTAGGAGATCATCAACGAATATTAGTATATATATATATATATATATATATATATATATATATATATATATATATATATATATATATATTATATATATATATATATATATATATATATATAGTAACCTACCATCCACCCTGTATAATTATTAGACACTCTTTAAATGAAACACTCTGTATATTGTGTATATCTGTGCTTCGTAAGCTGAAAGGACACGTGTTGTTATTCTCTCATTGCTTAACGCCGAGCTGCTTAAAGGACACCTGCTGTTTTTTTCCATTTATCTTATCAATTGTTATTCACATTCATTCTTAATCATAATTCGTATACCCTTACATATAAAATATCCTACTCCGCCATTTTAAGTTAAGTTTGTATCTGTAGTTCTTAGTGTGCAGTTGCTCTAACGCAAAATAAAACCTTTTTAAAAAACATCAAGATTGACTTCAACAACATAATTGGCGCAGTCGGTAGGATATTCCGGGAGCGATATTCGAGCGAACATCGAAATACAACCGTCTCATTCGTATTAACGATTAACGGAAGAATCCAGCATTGAACGAGGACCCAAGGACTCTCCAAAAATCGAGCAATCCAGGTTTCAGTTCTAGAAGTCAATCCAGTCCAAAAAATGAGAACATCAACTTGATGGACAAGATAGTGTTACTGTAAGTACACATGTTTTTTAGAGGTCAAATAGTTTTGTGTTAAATAAGTTTACGATTGGACCACAATTCAGATTCAACTTCAATTCCCCTTAATCGTTCACGTAGCGTGTACGTGAACGATTAAGGGGTACACCTATTTTAAATAATAATAATTTAGAAATGGCCCTCCGATCAGAATATTTACAAATGATTCCCGAATTTAGCGGAGTACAAGAATTTCTCTCGCGATTTATTGAAATCTGCGAAAAGTTATTAAATAGATTTTATAATACAAATTATGTAACTGATTTCCAAAACGAATACTTAATGGCCAGTATAATTTCTAAAATTAAAAGTAAAGCTGCTATAAACATTTCATCTAGTGTTATTAATAGTTGGTTAGATTTAAAAACCGCATTACTAAATTCTTATAGCGATAAACGTGATATGTATAGTTTGAACATTGAAATCACTAACTTAAAACAGAACGTCAGCGAGTCCCCTTTTGATTTTTATAATAGATTGCAAACACTGCTGTATTTGCAAATTTCTTATCTAGGTAATCACTGCTGTAGTGGACAAGAAATATATTGTTTACGTACCTTTAAGTACCTTTTTTAAAAATAATGCATTACGAGTTTTATTGAAAGGATTAAGAGATCCTGTGGGCTCACAAATGAGAGTTAAAAATCCACGAGATCTAAATACGGCATTAAATGTGCTCACAAACGATTTTCAGCTTGAAATTGCGGAAAGTAAAGAAAAATCAAAAATTCAAACTCGGCGTCCTACTTATCTAGGAAAACCCAATAATAATTATCAGGCATTTTCGAGACCAGGTGCAAGTCCATTTAATAGTAGACAAAATAATAATTTTTGGTAGAAATAATTATAATCATTCCAATGAAAGATTTAATAATACAAATTATAATAATAAGATAGATCAAAATGCACACACAAGAATTATATGCTATGAGTTCAGACGATAATTTTTTAGAGGAAAAGGCCTCGAACGACGAATTGAATACTTAAACCTATCAAATACTAATTTAAGTAAACTACCCTTTATTGTAGAACCAAAAAATAATCTTAGAATTATAATAGATACAGGTAGTTCTCGTTATTTTTGCAACCCGAAAATAGCGTATAAACTGTTTCAAAAAACAATTAAAAACGCTCCATTTACTATTTCTAGCGCACATGGAACTACACATGGTCAGAAAAGTACGGTTGTTCATTTAAATAGCTTGTTTAAATCTAACTTAGGAAAAAATACTAAGTTCTTTTTATTAAACTTTTACTCTTGCTTTGATTTATTGCTAGGAGTAGATAATCTTATGATTTTAAAAGCTAGTATTAATCTTGGGGAAAATTTATTAATTACCCCAAATACTCAGGTAAAATTAAATTTTGATAGGAACCGTTCAGAATTAAATATGATCGATAATGAAAAGGTAAAATTTGACTATTCTAAAATTCGATCAAATCATATGAACGTAGAAGAGAGAACGGTTTTAAAAAAATTAGTATCAGAATATTCTGATGTATTCCATATGGAAAATAATCCATTAAGTTTTACTAATAAAATTGAACATAGAATTAAAACTTCTGATGAGATACCCGTTTACACTAAAACTTATCGATATCCAGAAATTCATAAAACAGAGGTTAAAAATCAAATTAAGGAAATGTTAGAACAAAAAATAATTAGGCCCTCGTATAGCCCATGGTCTTCACCAATTTGGGTTGTGCCTAAGAAATTAGATGCGTCCGGAAAACGCAAATAGCGAGTAGTAGTAGACTATCGCAAGTTAAATGATAAAACTATTGGAGATATTTCCATACCAAATATGAATGATTTATTAGATAAATTAGGACGATGTCAATATTTCACAACCTTGGATCTTGCATCCGGTTTTCATCAAATTGAAATTGAAAAAGAAGATATACAAAAAACGGCATTTAGTACAAAAAATGGTCATTATGAATTTAGAAGAATGCCATTTAGTTTAAAAAACGCACCCGCTACATTCCAGAGAGTAATGGATAATGTTTTGCGAGGAATTTTGAATAAGCTACTTCTTTGCATAAAAATTCTGATTTATCAAGCTGAACTTTAAAATTCTATTCTCTAAGTCGATTAAAAACTTCTTTCAAACTCTCCATATACTCTTGCAAACTCACGCTAAAAATAATTATATCATTCATATAAACTAAACATTTTTTGTTTAGTTTATATGAATGATATAATTATTTTTAGCGTGAGTTTGCAAGAGTATATGGAGAGTTTGAAAGAAGTTTTTAATCGACTTAGAGAATAGAATTTTAAAGTTCAGCTTGATAAATCAGAATTTTTATGCAAAGAAGTAGCTTCTTTAGGTCATATTGTTACACCATTAGGACTTAAACCTAATCCCAAGAAAATAAAAGCTATTCAAAAGTATCCTATTCCTAAAACTACCAAGGAACTTAAAGGTTTCCTCGGATTAGTAGGTTATTATAGGAAGTTTATAAAAAAATTTGCAGGTTTAACCAAACCATTAACTAAACGATTAAAGAAAGATGCTATTATCAGATTATAGCTCAGATTATAAAAATTGTTTCGATTTATGTAAAAATATCTTAATAAATTTACAACCTTTGTTACAATACATAGATTTTAACAAACCATGTGTCTTAACAACAGATGCGAGTAATCTTGCAATCAGTGCAGTATTGTCACAGGGAAATATAGGATCAGATTTACCTATTGCTTATTCTAGAAGAACCTTAAATGATTCTGAAACTAATTACTCAACGATAGAAAAGGAACTTCTTGCAATAGTCTGGGCAGTTAAATATTTTAGACCCTGCCTTTTAGGTAGAACATTTCAAATTGTGTCCGATCATTAACCATTACAATGGGTTATGTCAATTAAGGAACCAAATTCAAAATTAGTTAGATCGCGCTTAAAATTATCAGAGTATGATTATACAATCGCTTATAAGAAAGGAAGCTTAAATTAAAATGCAGACGCACTGTCGCGTATCAAATTAAATGTAACTGATGAATATAATGATCTAAGTGAATTTTATATTAATAATTTTAATGATAAATTTATTGACAACGATCGATGTGAATCCCTTATTGTTGAACGAAGTTGTCACTTTAAGTGAAGATATAGATATTAATGAACGCATTCAGGAAAATAAGAATAAAACTATATACAAACAAAACAAAAAACGCAAAGAGATATTTAAAGTCCCTGAGGTAGTATTTGTAAAAAATAAACAAAAACCTTTCAAGAAATATAGCTCGAATATATTAAACTTCCAAAATTTTAAAAATTATTTAACAAATACAGCTAACAATGAAGAAAATAATATTATTGAAAAGGAAGTTCATATATTTCACGCACCTAGCGATTTTTAGCACATTGCGTAAGTTCAGATCTAGCAATGAACGCTGGAATCGCATTAGATTTTAAAACTAGGGCTAGAAGAGTAGAATTATTGAGGGAACAAAACTCTAAACTATATTCATCTTGTCATTTAAAAATAGACAATCGATTTATAGTTTATCTTATTACGAAACTCAAATATTATGATAAACCAACATACGAATGTTTATTTAAAACTTTAGTTAATTTGAAAGAATTCTGTATTAAAAATAGAATTAATAAATTAGCAATACCTAAGTTAGGATGTGGTAGGGACCGATTAAGTTATAAAAATGTAAAAATGATGTTACAAGACATATTTAAAGATGTAGATATTATTATTCACATGATATAATTAAGCCTGATCATTCCATTCCGGGTTCCTCATCTTCGTCACACTGACAGGATGTCAGGAATATTTAGGAATATTTAGGAATATTACCAATAAAATTAGGATTAGCTTGATTACAAAAATTAGATTATACTTTTGTTCACTATGACGACCTGTATTCATTATATGATGAATTTGACGATTATAATAGAATTGTAAATTTCACTCAGCACAGTGTTCGTAATAAAATTGTTAATTCAAATTATCAATCGATAAATAAAATAAGAAATAGAAGAGGACTAATAGATGGTCTTAGAACTATTATTAAAACTATTAGCGGAAATTTAGATGCCAAGGATGGCGAAAGAATCAACGATATTTTAACACATTTAAACTAACCAAGTATTATACAATCGAAAGATTTATTAATTGAACAAAATTAGCTATCAATAAATTATAATGAACAATTACCCTTTCAATTGAAGAAAGAAATTATTTTAGATTTTTAATTGGTCATTAAAGTAAATGGTAAAATTGAACAATCTAGAATTAATTATTTCCTATCTATTCCTATAATTTAAGAACATGATTTTGAACTTTATTACTTAAACCCTATTCCTATAGAACACGAATCTGAATTCTATACTATGATACCTAATGTTAAATATTTGTTAAAGTCAAAAAATGAAAATAAAGTGTTGCCTCTAAATCAGATGTGTGCTAAAGGTATTAAATACTATCAATGTCAAAGTCATCTGTTAGTGAAGTACGAAGCAGAAAATGGAAAGGATGTTGCAGTAAATGTAACAATGCAACAAGTGCTTATTTTTTATGGTGTCCCAAACATCTACGTTCCAAGTGTATGGACCACCACCCTGTATATTGCTGGTTCCATCACCTTTGGATATTTCATCCTGAAATGGATCATCAATAGACGTCAGCCTCAACAGGTAGATCCAGAAGTTAGGACCTCTACCCTTACTGCCAACCTTCGTCTTCCTGGCGATGCCAAGATCTAGGGGGAGGAGGAATTACCTACCGTCCACTCTGTATAATTATTAGACACTCTTTAAATGAAACACTCTGTATATTGTGTATATCTGTGCTTTGTAAGCTGAAGGGACACGTGTTGTTATTCTCACAGTGTGTGGGAATTGCTTAACGCCGAGTTGCTTAAAGAACACCTGCTGTTTTTCCCATTTATCTTATTAATTGTTATTCACATTCCTTCTTAATCATAATTCGTAAACCCTTACATATAAAATACCCTACTCCGCCATTTTAAGTTAAGTTTGTATCTGTAGTTCTTAGTGTGCAGTTGCTCTAACGCAAAATAAAACCTTTTTAAAAAACATCAAGATTGACTTCAACAACATAATTTATAAATATATATATATATATATATATATATATATATATATATATATATATATATATATATATATATATATATATATATATATATATATATTGGATCTTTGCTTGCACTATTTACATATAAGCAGTTTTTTCAATACATTTGTTGAAACAATCTTACCAAATTCTAGGGCTTTCTCTTAGACCATAGAGTGCCTTCAGTAACTTGCAAACTTCATTATGTCCAGTTTCATAACCCTTCGGTTGATTTATAAACACTTCTGTCTTTACTTGACCATTTAAAAAAAATAAATTATTTTTACAACTGTATGATAATAAAATTTTTAATGTTTGCATTTTGCCTACAGGTGAATAAATATTTTCTTGATATTCCTTTTGCTGGAATCCTCAAACAACTAATCTAGCTTTATAAATATTTTCACTTTTCTTTTTAAAGACCCACTTAACATCTTACACCTTTGTATATTTTGGCCATTCAAGAATTTGCTATGTGGTATTTTTGTTTAATTTCTGAGTCCATCGCTATTCGCCATTGATTATAATCATGGGAGTTCATCGCCTCCTCAAATGTATTCGTTACATTTGCATCGATGTAATTTACATAAATATAATGTGATATTGGATTACCGTATCTAGAAATTGGACTTATCTTTCTTTTTGGCCTTTTTGTTGTTTCAAGCTTGTCTCTAATGTTACTTAAATTATCATCATTAACAAGATCTTCCACTGCATTATTAAAACAATTTTCATTTGCAAATTTTTTATATTTGAAGTTTTGTTATTTTCCAAGTCTCTATCCTTTTCATCATAAAGTTTTTCTAAACAAATTGATTTAGTATTTTCTTCAACTTTTTGTACATGTCTAGCATTAATTATTCTAATAGGATTTTAAGAGGACTCTATAACCATTTTCATTATAACCTGCTAACACTCCTAGTTGGGCTTTATCATCACATTTACTTTTTCTTAAAGCTTCTGGAACCCTAACATAAACTGTACTTCCATAAATCTTTAAATGCTCAATATTTGGCTTAAGACCGAAAAATATTTCGTAACGAGTTATATTTTCCACTGTATTAGCAATTGTGCGATTTTTTAAATACGCTATTGTTTTCATAACTTCGGCCAATACCTTCTATGAATTTTAGCTTCTCTCATTAAGCATCTGCCTATGTCCATAGCATGTCTATTATATCTTTCCGCTACTCCATTAAATTCATGGACGTAAGGTGGACATGGTAATAATTATATTCCCTTTTGTCTAATGAAATTATAAATATCTCGATTTAAATATTCTTTGCTATTAACGCAATTTGCTCTAATTTCTTTACTCTTTAAATTTATTTTCTACTAAAATTCAAACAAATTCTATAATAAACTAAACAATTTGCAGTTTCTGCTTTGCTTTTAATATGAAAAATTCTCGTACATTTACAATAGTCGTCGATAAATGTAAAAAAAAAATACTTTTTTCCACCATAACCAGTTGTGTTATGTGGACCGTTTAACTCAGTATGAATCAATTCCAAAATTTCAGTTATCTTAGTTCTATTATTTTCAAAAGGTGCCATCAAAAATTAGCCATTTTGCTTTCAATACAATTTGAACATTTCATTTCCGTGCTTTCTATCTTATCTGGCAAACCTACTACTAATTTATTATTTATCAACTTATTTAAATATTGAAAATTTACATGTCCAAGTACCCTATGCCATTTCCCTTTGTCAGTTAATTTTATTGTATTTACATACATTTTATTATTTTCAATTTCTAAAACAAAACTTTTTATACAATACAAATTGTTTATTTTGTTAGCAACGACAATTAATTCTCTTGATTGGTTATAAATTGTTGCATTTTCATTTCTTGCTACTATTGTGCAATTTTTGAAAAACTTAACAAATTCTGCTTAATAGCTTTTACAAAATAAACATTTTTTAGATCAATATGTTTTTCATTATAATAATTTTTGAAATAGATTTTTAACAGTACCTACTTTGGTTGCTTTTAACATTTTACCATCTGGAAGTTTCACATCAATTGGAATTTTTAAATCTACATAATTATAGAAAAATGTATCATCCTTTATAATATGATATGTACACCCACTATCTAACAACCAATTAGTTTCACTATTATTATTATAATATTCCCCTTCTTTACACCCAATTACCTGATTTACTTCTGGATTACAAACTTCAGTTGTCCATGATTCTGCTGCAGGATAGAATCCACCTCTGTTGTAACCTCTCTGTAGTCCATACAGGCTGGTTTGATATCTTCCTTGGTAGCTTTGTTGTTCACCGCAATTTTTCTGACGGTGCCAACAGTCCTTCTTGAGATGGACGGTCTTTCCACAGATAAAACATTGTGCTTTAGTTTTTGTTGTGAACGTACTCATATTGCTTCTCTTGTCTGTGTCACTAGCAGTCATATTTTTCTCTTTTATTTTAGACTTTAAATAATCTACTGTTTTTTGTTCTTCTGGAATTACATCAATAAAATCTCCAATATAACTATAGCTTGGGGTTAAAGCTCTAATCAAGTATCTCCTCTTCTCGGCTTCATCTATATTTCCACCAGCCGCTTTGAAATCATTCGTCGTTTTCTCAAAATCAACAAAAAAATCTTCTATTGTATTATAATTATTTAATTTAATCTCTTCAATTTTGCCTCTACATATTATTTGCACAGCAGTAGACTGTGTTAAATACATTTTGTCAAACTTTTTTATCATTGCATAAGCTGTTGTACATTCACTAACATATTCCAATTGTTTCTCTGAAATTGTGCTCATTATTATAGTTCTTGCTTTTAGATCCATTTTCTTCCAATCCGCCTCTCGATTATCATATTTGGCAGGCATCACGCAAATGGCGGGCTTTTCTTACTAACCATGCTCTTCTACTATATTGAGGTGGGGGGGTTTAATCAAACAACGTAACACAGACTACTAGTAGTTATAAGTAGATATATTTAATAATGATTATAAACATGTTCAACGTGACAAGCGGTACTTGTATACCACAACCAGTTACAGGTTATGTTGAAAAGTGGCAGAGTGTAACTCACACAAAAAAAACGTATGCCGTCAGGGGACCCCCGTCAGGAACGAAGTTCCTCGCGCATTCAACAAAATCGAACAACTTCTCTTTTTGAATTATTATTAAAATAATGAAAGTGCACACAAATATGTTGAATGTATGTTCTGGAAAATATGAATAAACTATCTAAATCTCCATATTCAAACCCACTACAAAGTATTTCTCTGGCACTAGATTTTGACATGCATTTAAATAAGGTGAATTATAAATTTGCTGTCGAAGAAACAATGCAGATATTTCATGTTGTAAAATTCTTATAAAAAATGAAAATAGGCAATTACTGTCGCCAGCAATGTTTGTGTCATGATGCAACAAGACATTGTTCCACGTTCCTCGTATGGAGCTTGGAATGATTGAGAACTGGGACTAATTACTTGCTGAGCTTCATTATTACCTGATGATTGAATTTAATTATTCCGAAAGTGACATAACATTACTTTTTCAGTTTCTTAATTATTTTCGATTAAAATAGTCGGTAATGAATCTTCTTTCGATGATTGAAATCATTCAGGTTCAACACGTTTCTTCTTTGATTTCAATTTATCTTTGTATATTTAAAGGCCTTCAGCATGTTCTAAATCTGTAGTTTGTAAAATTTATTTTTCTCTGTCGATACTCTTTTTGATGCTGTGCTTGTAATTTCACTATCGTCTCTCTGTAATGTATATAAATATAGTAAAAAAAATAGATAACACTTGAATCACATGTACGATAAACCCACGTAAACAGTAACCAATTGCATCAAATTATAAAATTGTAACCCACTTTTTTAAATCTGTATTTTGTATAATTCCTTCATTTTCTTTTTCCTTTTTTCTCTGTCGATACTCTTTTTGACCCTGAGCTGCTGATTTCACTATTGTCTCTCTAAAATATAAATGTCATAGTGATATAGTTAGATTGTGTAAAACTGAGTTATTGCATGATCTGCCGACAGTTCGTGTATTCTATTGGAAATACTTGATAATACTAGCTAGTTCGTGAAACCATCTTAAATATGTTTCTTTATTTATCTCTTTATTAATAGGTCTGATAATTAAGACACGTCGCTTTATACTATCAGATGACAGCAGTTGAGCATTTCTGGAAACATCGAATCGGTAAGTAAGATAGTGTAAATCTTAGTTAAACAAATTCCTCATAATATTTCATGAGCTGAGCTTGCATGAGATTTCATGAGCTACACGAATTAGATGAACTACTCGAACTGCCGACAGATCATGCAATGGCTCAGTTCTAAACAATCTGACTGATTGACTGATTTTACGATATGACTACGACATATATAGATATAGTAAATATCAATCACTCAAATTACATGTACTATAAACATGTGTAAACAGTTAGCAATTGCTCAAATTCTACAGTTTTATTTTTATAAACTTACTTTTTTAGTATTTTGTATCCTTTCTTGACTTTCAATTTCTCAAAATCCAGTATAATGTATAATGTAGTATAATGTATAATGGAGTACAATGTAAACAAAATAACTCTTCTCCTATGATTCACACATCCTCCCATTCATCAAGCAACAAAACAAACAAAAAAAATACGTTTGAACAATTTTTTTTCTTGTTTAGTTTTAAGGTTATAAACTGTCCACGCTCGTCTGTCACTCTGCGAAAGAAAGAGAGAGAACGCATTATAGAAATATACACTGAGAGAAAGAGAAAAAATAGAGAGCGCGCGGTATAGAAATATACACTGAGAGAAAGAGAAAGGCAGTTTACGTAACGAACAATAACGTAACATTTTCTGCCGAATCGCTCCTACCGAGACCTCCCTAAAGGAACTTCTTTCCAATATAATAAATGGCGTAATGTCTAACATGTGAAAGATCGATAGTATAATATTTACCAAATACAACAAACAGTTGTGAATAATATTGTTTATTTATAGTAAGAATTTGTAATTAGGAAATAGCTTGTTCTTCCAAGTAAGATGAATGATCAATTAATGCTATCGACGAAATTAATGAAATAGTATTTATCGAACATCAAAAATAGATTTTGCGTTTAAATGTTTCGAGTTGTTTAGGTGAGTAGTGGCATTTGATGTGTTCAAATTTTGCCTTAATGTCACTTATATAGTTGTAATTAGTTTACTTCGTTATTAGTTTATGAAAGGTCGAGATGCATAGATCAGCTCAATACGCGATCAGGTAGATTTGTCACATGCACTGAGATGTTCTCGTCTGGACAGCACTATACTCAATTATTGATTTTTGACACAGAGGAGAACAGTTTTATTATGCATATGTTTAGTTTAATCTGTAGATCAGGTTTTGTATATTTTATTAATATCTGATGAAGAGTATACTCAAAAGATTTACTCGTTGGAGCTGCCGATGGATTGAGGAAATTTATAAAGCCTAGAACTACTTTGCAACAGGGGTCCACTTATGTATTCTATAGAATAATATATTTTATATTTTATTCCTTCTTTCTGTTTTGATTTCCCACTCCCATTTATAATTAAAAATTACCTTAATAAGAAAATTACCTTCACTAGAACTTCATTCTCATATATAAAGACATGTTTTGTTTTCATATTTTGCAAACTCAATTGTAGTATTATTGTTTTGAAGCTTACTACCTTAAAATAACATCAGTGCAGGTTATTTATCTTAAACGGCCTTAATAAAAGTCTAATTCAGAGAATAATTTTGAGTTATTTTAGAGTGATGCTTTGGAATATGATACCATGTCGACCAGTTGGTCACAAGTGTAAAAACATCTAGATGAGAACAAAAAGTATCAAGGCGATTTAGGTTATATTTAATACGACAATAGGAAAATACCACGCTTCGTGCCACAAAAACAATTCAAGAAATATGTTAGTGCATCGTTATTCCCGATATTGTGCCATGGGATTCTTATTAGTTTAGGTCTAATATATTCAGAACCAAAATGTTTATAAATATCAAACGTTTCTCTACTATATGAAAAAAGTTTCAGAAGGAATCGAAATGCGCAGAAGTAAAAAATAAAAAAAATTACAAGTCAATTTCATGTAGAAATTTTCGTAGTAATTTGAAAATAATATGCATTAGATATTTGCTTTTTTTAATTTGTACAAAAAGAGTGTAGGAAATAAATAACTAAAACTGAATGTAAATTCTTAATATATATATATATATATATATATATATATATATATATATATACATATATCTCTATATATATATATATATATATATATATATATATATATATATATATATATATATATGTATATATATATATATATATATATATATATATATATATATATAATTGTGAGAATAAAATGATTAATTAACTTATGTCCTTCGTCTATGCGGGAGTTCTATTTAGATAGCATACTAATAACTAATTTACAGTTGAATGTATAAAGAATCCTGGCTATGTATTCGTAATTTAAAATTAGTTTCGTGAATAATTCAAAAAAAAATTTAAAAAGAAAATTACGTAGTCAGTTGTGGATTTTAGGAACTAATGCCGTTCTACTATTAAATTCAGACCGTATAATCCAGTCAGAAGGTATATAAAGTTGGTATAAATATGTTTACGTCGTAGCAAATACTTAGCTAGAGTACACAGCGTAGGTGCAAGCATGTTTGTAAGCCCCACGAATACACATTATTAGCAGGCCTAGCAATGTTGACTAAAACAGCCCTGCTAATTTAGTACTACAACCTCACCCTGTCCCCATTTTTTGGAGTTTTAACCCAATACTTCATCAGTCCCCCTACGACAAATTTATTTATAAAGATAAACATACTTATATGCAAATGACAGCTTAATAGCTGTCATTAGGTAGAGCTTAAACTGCGTACAACTCATTATTACTATATAGTTTTACTAATGAAAAACTATATCGGAATACGCAGTTTAAGCTCTACAAAAGAACCTAGGAATCCAAAGTTATCCTTGAAGAATATATGCTGTTTCAAACAACGCGCCATAAAGTGTGCTTTCTCAAAATTTGAAATTATCATTTCCGGTACATCTAATTCCGCCAAATATATTGGGTTTTTATTTTAAGTTTTCCGTTATTGCAGCATGCACTCCGATCGTAATTGAGATAAATTTAAGTCATTTTCCTGCAATCCATGAATTTCACTTCTCTGTCTTTTAGTGCCTAGAGTATTGAGTTCCATATGTTCGATATTTTAATCAAATATAACTGAAATAGCAATAATCCCATTTTTTTGATGTTCTAAGACTGTAATGTTATGGCTGTTTGTGTGTATTAGAAAATTTCAAATAATCTTTTAAATCTTATGCTAAAATTTTGTTGAGTTTTGCAATAAAATCTATTATATAATAATAATAACTAAAAAATCATACCATAACCACAAAGCCTATTGGATCATACTACCATTTCTTTTGTTCCTTTGGAGAATTATATATATATATATATATATATATATATATATATATATATATATATATATATACATATATATACATATAAAACAAAGGAACAAAAGAGATGGTAGTATGATCCAACAGCTTTGTGGAGGTGGTATGATTTTTTAGTTATTAGTATTATATTACTAGATTTTATATATGTATATACATATATATATATATATATATATATATATATATATATATATATATATATATATATATGCCATGTTGATATTATGTGCCTGCAGCATTTATTTTTTTGCATTCGTTTGAATACGTTGCTTCTTAATAGCATAAATTAAACCTTTGTGGTTCGTTTTTGTTATTGTTCGAATGACTGCTAATTTCTGGTTTTTTAAAATGTTTATTCAATTTCTCAGAAAAATTGACCTTGTAACGGTTTGCTTTTCCAGCGGTCTCCTCTAGCGGTCTTTCTTTATATTCCTTCTTCAAAAGGGACTTCCATCGTCCTCTGTTTATACCAGTTTTTCTTTGCAAACCCCTCTTTTTACGCAGGTTTTACTGTCTTTTCTGGATATAGCGAAGTTATTTTTTTCTCGCTTTTCTTATAATGCGCAATATTCCTCTCTGCTTCCTAAGAAGAGTTAGTCTGCCCGCGTTAGTTTCGGGATGAATGCATGTTGGATTGCCATTATTACACGTGTTTTTCGAATCAGATTACTAGTTGAAGTTAGCTATATATCACGAATATTACCTAGGTATTTATAAGTTTTATACATTTTCCCTATTTTGCTTAGAGTTTTGGATTTTCCGGAATCTTCTTAAGTATCAAGAAGTAGCTTCCGTTTGTCTTGATTCTGTTTATATTGCTTCCGTTTGTCTTGATTCTGTTGATATCCAAATATTTATTTTGAATTGAATTTTTGTTTATCGCAAGAAACTTCCATCGCATATAACCTTACAGGCTTTCGTTTAGATTACATGATAACTTAGCACACTTGTCTAACTAACTTTAATCTAACTTAAAGTGCACTTCAATATCTTCACAAACGATTCTCACATTATTTAGCGAATAAAATTATTTCTTAGATTTTTCAATTAATGAAGTCAGGAAATCAGTAAGACGTCAGGTTTTAATTTTTTTTAGATTCTTTGGAAGTTTCACATTCAATATTTGATTTGTTTAATTTAATGGTTAAAGGAAACATTGTAACGTTCTAATATTCTTGAAAATTCTGAAGATTTTTCGATTTTTATTATAAAGTCCGTAATTATGGCATTCATGTTATCCCCTCGCAGTTTGCCGTAATAAATTTCCGCTGTTTTTACAAATTTAAAGTTCAATATGATTCTCAGTTTTAGCTATTTCATAACCCAGTACATTAGCTGTACAGCAATACGAAAAATTACGAATATAAATACTTAGTAAATAATTAAAGAAATATTTCTTTCTGTTTTAGAGAAACAAGTTAGGATTTTAAATTTTGCTTTAAAAGCACCCCTCGCGTGAATCCTTCAATATTGCCACAAATGCTGACAACTTATTGATAGCTTATTCCATACATAGTGGTAACTTGGAACACATGTTTGCATATTCTTTAATAAATTTTCGAAAGTTTCGTCCAACTTTTTGTTTCAAAAGTCCTTTTTGTCGAATAAATTATATATAGTTCTGCATAATCTGAATAAAAAAAAATAAGAAATATTTTAGAAAATTCACGAATGATGTAATTTTGTAATAACTAAAGTATAACAATTTTGTGAACTCTTACTATTTATTTGCATTTAGATATTAAAGCTTTTTGACAAGTACCCGGCTATTTAGATTATGACCGTATAACCTAAAACACAATTATACATTAATAGACTCGAAACATAACCTTAACCTTACATAAAATTTAACTTAACCTAAACTGTTATTATCAACAAACTGAAAACAAACGGAACACCGCCTGAATATATAAATATATTCAGCCTTTCCGGAGCTCTATAACAATTACTGAGTTTTTTTAGGACTACCAAAACAAATCTCATTTGAAATTTGAAAGTTATTTTATTGCTTTCAGTCCACCTTCGTGGCACTCAACAAAACCTATAAAAATAACATTTTTTTTAAGATCATGTTTTTCCGATACCTTAAGTGGATAGCCATCTGCGGACGCGTTTCGAAATTTATCTCTCATCAGCACAGCTTTCCATCCATGAACAACAATTTGTAAACTACTTACTTGAAAACCCATGTGGTGTTTAGGGTTAGATATTTTTAATTTTGACATTTTGTAAGAGAACCATGAACTTTTTGAGCAGGTTATTGATTGAACTGATAAGATAGTATTGGGGAAACCATCCTACATTATAGATAATCATACAAACTTAAAACGAACGGAACACAGTCTGAATATATAAGTATAATTAGTCTTTCCGGAGCTCTATAACAATTACTGAGTCTTTTTAGGACTACCAAAACAAAAGTAAAAGTAAAGTTAGATTTGTTAGTCCTAAAAAGACTCAGTAATTGTTATAGAGCTCCGGAAAGGCTGAATATATTTATATATTCAGGCTGTGTTCCGTTTTTTTTAAGTATGTATGATTATCTATAACGTAGAATGGTTTCCCCAACTCTATGTTATTATCAAACATAGTCAATTCGAATTTTCGTATTTAATAGAATCCAATATAAATATAGGAAATCGCTATGGAAAGAAATATTTTCATGTTATTTGTTTCTATTTTTTTTTTCTGTTTTTGTTTCATAAATATTTATATACTTATATCTTTTAAAAGTAAAGAAACAATAATAAAAATTCTTTCTAGCATTATTTATGATAATAGATCAACTAAACATGGATAAAATTCAACAATGAGCCAGAATACATTTTTCTAAATATTGATCTTTCTGCAATTCTCAAGGAACATAAAAACATAAAACCTAAAACATAAAAACTAGATTTAAAATTTTGTAAATAAACTGAAACAAAATCCTTTCTTAGATGAAAGCCCGTGGCGCAGAAGGTTGAAATTTTAATTGTAATTGTTATGTGTTAAAAAAGGGATCGGTTTCAAAACAAATAAAAATGTAATACAAAATTGAGCAAATTTTACAAAGCTTCATTATATAGACTTACTAATTATTCTACTATTTAGTCATTTTTTACTTAAAAATAAATTAAAAAACATCAGTATATATTTTTAGTTTAAATTTAATATAATTATTATAATAAAAGTTATAAAATAAAATAATATATATTCTAGCTACTAGAAATTTTTATTGGTTGCTGTAATTCTAGTCTAAAAATGTTTGGTATTTTCCCAGAAGAAACGTAGATCACGTTATCAGAGTAGGAAGAGTGTAAAATGTTAATAGTATCGTTGGTAGTATAACGAGATGACAATTAAAAGCCGGTTCGAATCTCGTTACCCTTAAAGCAGAACATTTGAGTTTTCTTTATCCCCAATTAGCGCTATTAAGTGTATTTTACGAGGTCGTCGAGCATTTCAATGAAATAGACGCCCTTTGATTATATTTTTCTTCCGCTTTTATAATAGTATTGAAACAGATAATCACTTGGCGAACTTTTCTAGCCGTAAAGACGCATACATGAATTAATTCTAAAACAATCTGGCGGTTCCAAGACGCTATCGTTGCCGCAACCACTACTAAACCCATCCCATTCTAGCACTAGGACGGAATGGAGATATAAAATTGGTAGCCGGTGATATACTGTTCGACTTTAATTAGTTTGTCATTCACTGTTCTAGTATTTCCAGACATTTGTTTTCTAGAATAGAGTGTGTCTGGTTAACTTCAAGAGACAGCTAATTTCCCCTGTTTTCTCCTACTATTTTAGATTTAGCCATATACTTAAATATACTGTCTGCATCTATTTATATTTGTAATTGTATATTATTTGTAATTGTATAGAAAAACACAAAGAAAGAGAGCTACGAATTGTGTATTTAAGTAAATAACTAAAACGAATTCAACTTAATTGAACTGTAATTGAACTTTGAAGAGTAAAGTTATACAATATTAATTATAAAGTGTACTGTAACGGGACGTACGCAGCGCCGGTAGTACTAGAGCGCTCCGTACTACCCTTACCTCATGCGCCACCGTCGCACCCCCAAACGCACCCCCATACACACACCACCGCAGCGGAGGGAGGAGCCACACCCTCACATAATCATATAAAAGCAGCCCCTTCTCCAGAAGGCTTGTGTGCCACTTGCTCCTCCGCTGTCGCAAAATGAACACGTTCATTCCTACAACACCAAACGAAGCCCTCGCGGCAAAGTATTTCGACGACGACTACTTGGACACTGTAGACGAAAACCACCTCGACCAAATGATGAATTACATTACCCTACTGCTGCTGAAGAGACAAACCGCCAACGATAAACCCCAGGAAACCGCCGCCGAAAAAACAACCGATGCCGTCCCCGAGAAGAAAGCAACCGATGCCGTCCCCGAGAAGAAAACAACCGATGCCGTCCCCGAGAAGACTAACGAAGCCCCCGCCGAAAAATCAAACGAAGCCGATGCCGAAAAGACAACCGAAGCCGCCCCCAAGAAGACAACTGATGCCGCCCCCGAAAAGAAAACAGAAGCCGACACCAAAAAGAAAACCGAAGCCGCCGCCGAAATGAAAACCGAAGCCGCCGCCGAAAAGACAAACAATGCCGCCCCCGAAAAGAAAACTGACGCCGCCCCCGAGAAGAAAAACGAAGCCACCGCAGAAAAAACAACCGAAACCGCCCCAAGGAGAAGAAATACTCCAATGGACACTCACAGCCCCACTGAAGCCGCCCCCAAGCGCAAACCCGACCAAGAAGAAGAGCAACCCATCACCATCAACGAGAAGACCAAACATATCAGAACCTCAGGCCCCTGGAGAACAACCACAGAAGACGAAACACTGAAGAAGCCGAAAGAAAACCGACAACCACACCAGGACAACAAGACCCAACTTTAGCCAAGCAAATCCAAATGAAACCCAACCAAACACAGACAACACAGACAAACAAACAGACTAAAAAAAAAAAAAAAAAAAACACAACGACAACCAAACTCCACGACGGCGGCATAGCTGGGCGAAAAGCTCAAAACCGCCAAACCAGCACAGGACACATGATGAGAAGGCTTGTGGCAGCACACAGCTTAACCGAACTTCGAACGAAGCAGACGTTAAACTTAGCAATTATTTGACAAAATAATTTAAAAAAAACCCAACCGAGAAATCATGAACCCAATCATGCAAACCAGCGCCAACGGAACCGCCGCCTCCAAGGAAATCAAGGACTACGATTTCCTGGACTGCATCAGCGACGACGGCCTGAAGAAGCTATTCAACCAAATAGCGAAAAGGATGAAGACCACCGCCACCAAACAACCCCAGGACACCGCCGCGACCAGAAGGACCGCCGCCGAGAAGACCAACGACGCCGAACCGAAGAAACCAACTGAAGCCGCCCCGAGGAGAGCCACCGAAGCCGCCCCGAGGAGGAAAACCCAACCGATGGACACGGACAGCACCACCGAGGCCGCCCCCAAGCGCAAAACCGACCCGGAGGACGAGGGAACCTTCCGGTTTCCCAAGAAAACCGCTAAGCTGACGAGCCCAACCACGTCAAGCCTGCAAGGACCGCAGGTGAGTATGAACAGTTACGCATGCTTAAATACAAGGGACAGTGACGACGACGACGACGAAGACGAAGTCACTGAGACCGAAACCCCCACCGAAAACAACGTTAACAACAAAACTCCCATCGTTCTACGAAACAAGGACAAATGGGCAGGGCTTTCAAGGAAGCTAAACAGAAACAACATCAACTACACCAGGGCAACGACTACCAGGGACGGGATAAGAATCCAGCCCCAAACCATAACTGACTACCGGAACATGTACAAGTTGATGAAAGAAGAAGACTACGAATTCCACACGCACCAACTGAGCACGGAAAGGAATCTGAAGGTCGTAGTGAAGGGAGTTCCTTGCGGCCTGACGGAGGAGCAAATCAAAGAGAACCTCAGCGACAACGGATACCCGGCCATAAAAGTGACCAGGATGAAAGGGAGAGAAGCCACGCCAATCCAAATGGTCCTGGTAGAAATTGGGAAGGAATACAAATCCATCTACCAAATGGATCGATTCTACGGACTGTGCGTGAAAATGGAACCACTGAAAACACGAGGAGAAACCGTGCAATGTCACCGATGCCAGATGTTCGGCCACGTGCAGAGGCACTGCAACGCCGAATACAAATGCATGAAATGCGGACAGAACCACAGCACGCACCTGTGCGCGAAACCGCTAACACTGCCGCCGAAATGCGCAAACTGCGAAGGCGAACACACCTCTATATGGAGAAACTGCCCGGCGAGACCGGAAATAGCTAGACAAACGGAACAAAGACAGCAGGAAACGAGACCCCCACCGAGACAAACAACCCAAATACCGAGACAAACAGCCCAAACATAGAGACAAACAGCCCAAACACCGACAACGAGCCAAATACCGAAACCGATAAGAAGAAGCAACAACCCCAACCCGGAGACAAAACCTTCAACCAGCCGAAACAAAAGGAATAGCAACGAAGTAATCAGATCTGAACTGACGGAAATGATGCTCGACTTTGCCGAAATGGGACACAGCAAAGAGGAAACAGAAAAGTTCACTAGAAGAATCACAACCATCATGCTCACACTCAACAATTACCACTAGAAGAACTAGAGACAATCTGAAACTTACATTCTGGAACGCAAACGGAATACAAAACAAGAAACAGGAACTAGTAGCACACCTAAACGAACACAGCGTCGACGTGGCCCTGATCAACGAGACGCACCTCAGACGTTGCAACCAACTGAACATAGCAAACTACCAAGTCTATAGAAAAGACAGAAGCGAGAAAGCCGGAGGTGGAGTCGCCATCGTCATCAAAAGAAACATAAAACACCACGAACTGCCGGAAGTAGAAACAACCACGGACACGGAAACGGAAGGAGTAGAAGTACAGACAACTGACGGACCCATAGCCCTCTACGCACTGTACTCGCCGCCACAGAAACAAATAAATGCCGACGACCTGGACAAAATATTCGACAGAAATATAGGTACCATAGCCGCAGGAGACTACAACGCAAAAAACTCGCAATGGAATTGCAGAGTAACAAACACCAAGGGCCGACAATTACTAAGGTACACGGAAAACCGGAAGTTACAAGTAATTGCACCGAACGAACCAACACACTTTCCAGGAGTTCAGCGAATGCCGGATATTTTGGATATAGCCGTTATGAAAAACATCACAGCAAACGTGGAAATAATCTGCATCAAGGACTGGAGCTCAGATCACAACCCAGTGCACATAAATCTCCAAGCGAATACGGCCAGGAAAACAATCGAGAAAACTATCATAAGTTGGAACAAATTCAAAAATCAACTTGACGAACGTCACTTGTACAGAAATTACAAGCCGCCCGTGCCTAGAAGAAGCAGCACGGACGATAGAAAACGAAATAAAAGCAGCACTCGAGGCCGCCACAAGGAAACGGACAACCAACGCGACAATCGCCCTCCCACAGGAAATCAGAAACCTACTAAGAGAAAAGCGCAAAGCTAACAAAGCATTCCAACGGACGCTGGCACCGACGGACAAGAACGTCTTAAACGCACTGACAAACGAACTGAAAGCGGCACTGCGCGAACAACACAACGCCGAATGGGAAGACAAACTAGAACGCATCAACGAAACAATAGAGGAACCGTGGAAATTAGCCAAGAATCTGAGAAACAAGGAGAGGAGATCGATTCCGCCCCTGAAAACAACAAACGACACTGTAGCAAGCACGGACGAAGAGAAAACGGAGGAATTTGCAAAGGCGCTTGCGCAACAGTTTAAACCAAACGCCGGCACACACCCACTCTGCAAAAGGCAAGAAATACGCGAAACCGTATTGAGTGTACTAAACAGCAGTGTAGAATACACGGAAATAGAGGAAACAACACCCGATGAAATAAAAGGAATAATCAAAAACTTAAAAACCAAGAAAGCACCAGGCGCGATAACATCAACAACGCCGCGCTAAAAAACCTAACACCGAACGCAATAGACAGAATAACACAAATCATAAACGTCGCACTGAAACTTGGAGTATTTCCGACCCAATGGAAACACGCAACAACGATTCTAATCCCGAAACCGAACAAACCCCGAAACCTCACCTCTAGTTACAGATCAATAAGTCTGCTGACAGGTCTCAGTAAAATCACAGAAAAAGTAATACAAAAAAGACTGACAGAAATAACTGAAGACAAGCGTATTCTACCCTACGAACAATACGGCTTCAGGACAGAGCACTCTACCACCTATCAGACGACAAGAATAACAGAAGCAATAATCGACGCTTTCAACAAAGGGTTAGCCACGGGAGCCGTCTTTCTGGACGTCTCTAAGGCTTTCGACAAGGTATGGCACCTAGGTTTAATATACAAACTGCACCAATTTAAAATCCTAACAGCAATGATCAGACTAGTGACGTCCTTTATCTGTAACAGAACTTTCCAAGTCAAAATAAACGACAGCATCTCCTCAACTCAGACAATGACAGCCGGTGTCCCACAAGGATCTGTCCTGGGCCCCCTTCTTTACAGCATCTACACCGCAGACATCCCAAAACTAAACGACACAGAAACGGCGCTATATGCAGACGACACGGCAATTTTCACAAGAGGATACTCGACCGAGGCCATAACAAAACGGCTCCAAAATCACCTGGAAAGGATTAACGACTGGCGTAGCACCTGGAGGACTAAACTAAACGCAGAAAAAACACAGGCAATTATCTTCACGAAGAAAAAATTTAAGCACGAACCCAGTAGCTGCTTGAAAATCAACAACACGGACATAAAATGGCAAAATCGAATTAAATATCTAGGCGTAATCCTAGATAAAGCTCTTACATTTTCAGAACACATCGATCAGACAGCGAAAAAAGCAAAACAAATTAAAGGCTACCTCTACCCGCTCTTGAACAGGAAAAGCAAGCTGAACATAAAGAACAAACTACAAATCTACAAGTCCATAATACGGCCGACAATGACGTACTCATCGACGTGCTGGATACAATCCAAAGGACGGAAAATCTACAAACTTCAAATCATCCGGAACAAAACTCTGAGAGAAATAACAGATTCGCCATGGTACATGACCAATGAGCAGCTGCACAGCAATCTAAACATGGAGACAATCAAGCAACACATAGAAAAACTAGCAACGAAAAGCTTGGAACGCATGAAAACACATGATAACCCAACAATCAACAACGCAGCAAACTACAACATCAACGTCAAATGGAAACACACAAAACCTCAACAACATAGGTAATCACTGATCTTTCTTTTTCACAGGAAAGCCCAAACCCACATCCCCGAACCCAGCGGAGTACCCAGAAACAAAAAGAGGCAGGAATAATAAGAACAAACCCTAGAGACACAGCAACCACCATGAGGACGAGCAAGGAACCACCAAGAGGACGAGCAAGGAACCACCACGAGGACGAAGGACGAACCAGGAACCACCAGGAGGGTGAACCAGGAACCAACACCAGGACGAACCAAGGACCAACTGCGAGAAGAAGAAGAAGAAAAAAAAAGAAAGAAAAGAAAACCGGTCGTTAGTGGAACACAACAGAGCAACAAACAAACCGACAAACAAACAAGCAAACCGACAAACAAGTAAACCGACAAACAAACAATCAAACCGACACCAAAAAAAAGGGACAAACAACATGGCGACGGAACAGCTGAGCGGAAGGCTCAATGACCGTCGAAAAGCAAAGGACACATGACGAGACCAGAAGGCAGAGCAGTGCTATATCTCTAACTTGAAACATTTGCGCCCTTGTGTGGACAGATCGTTGGCAAGCGAAAGAACAGCGACCACTCTCAGCACTTGAAACTTTCTGCGCCCGTGTGTGGACAGAAGGTTTGCAAGCCCCAGAGCCGTAACGACTCTAAGAAGTAAACGTTCTGCGCCCCGGTGTGGGCGAAACGTTCAAGAGCCAATTCGACTCCGCTCGCCCGGAGCCCTGCACACTGGGCCTCAGCCGGACATCGCCGACCCTCCAGAAGGACGTCGTTTTACCCACCAGCTCTGTCGCCTTGCAGATCCCACGCCGAAATCCCCACCTCGCCGATCACCCGCTTGTAAATTTGTATATATTAAAGACCCTCCTCGGAGGAAACAACAACGCCTATTTTTTCTACGAGCTAGCCACTCATCCACCCCCACAGTACTTGTTTGAATGTGAAATAAATAGAATTTGTCAATAAAGTTTACATAAGAAATTGGGGGTTCGGTTGGAAATAGCATAGTTAGCATTATATTTACAACGTCTATTACAGCCCGAAACAAGGAATGAACTAACAATAAAACAACCGTGCTTGGAATTCTTTACAATTCCTTAAGTCTAAATGTGTACAATCCACAGGATAACAAAATATGAAATATTTTACTGTATATAAAAATATAAATCCATTTTCCATACAAATCGGCGCCTTGTTTGTGTAGGTTTTCGTTTCTCATCTTATGTTTCTAATCAGTTTTTCGATATCTTGGAGAATACTAAGGGAATATTACCGCAATGTTTCCTCTTAAGAAACTCCTGAAAGGGTCACTCAACGAAAAATCTCAAGATGAATTGGTGTGATATTTTCGCCTAAACGATTCTATCCTATTTTCCAACAATGATTTTCTGTTTTATCTTCAATTATTCACTTATTCAATTAAGTTTTTCGCGCAAGGATCTACATTAAGATCTTTTTTTCGGTATTCGCGATGGGTTTGAAAGTGCTTTTCAAATGAACTGATTTCTCGATATATCAATGATACAATGTTCGCTATTTCATCGTCCAGAACTGTCTTTCAGGAACCAACGCTGTTAAAAATTCCTCAAACCCAAGTCCAATAATATTATTTCTTGTCTCGTCTGTTACTTTATCGTTTTGTCTGGACTTACCTGATCTTTCCTGATCATCTCTCGTTTTTTTCTGACTTTGTCTACAGAAATTGTATTTGAATTACATTCAATTGGGAATTACTTGTTCTCAGAGAGATGTGAAATATGTATTAAATGGAAGTATTAATGGCTCAATTTAAGCATGACAGTAGGGAAAAATGTCACGTTATAAAACCACCGCCACCACAGTCATGCTCATGCGCGATAAACTTTGACCCCCGGACCTTGACCTTGACAATTCCGGTTTTCGGTTTCGACGTCCAGTTTCGACTTCCGGTTTTCGGTTTCGACTTCCGGTTTCGATGAAATGAAAAAATGAAAGCTGACGAAAGCTAAAAATAGACCTCACCCTCTTTAACGTGGGGCACCATAGACCTCACACCCTGTTAAGCGTGGGGATACATAGACCTCACACCCTGGTAAGCGTGGGGTTACATAGACCTCACACCCTGTTTAGCGTGGGGTCACATAGACCTCACACAATGTTTAGCGTGGGGTCACATAGACCTCACACCCTGTTAAGCGTGGGGTTACATAGAACTCACACAATGTTTAGCGTGGGGTCACATAGACCTCACACCCTGTTTAGCGTGGGGTTACATAGACCTCACACCCTGTTTAGCGTGGGATCACATAGACCTCACACCGTGTTTGGAGTGGGGTCACATATACCTCACACCCTGATTAGCGTGATGAAAAGTGGATGCAAGTATATGAAAAGTGGATGCAAGTATATGAAAAGTGGATGCATGTAGAGGAAAAGTGGATGCAAGTAGATGAAAAGTCGATGCAAGTAGATGAAAAGTGGATGCAAGTATGTGATAAGTGGATGCCAGAAAATTGAACTCTTTGGTATTTATATAAATGAAAAAAGTTAATACTATCTGGGTCACAGGCAGGTGTAAGAAATTTCGCTATAACTTGGCTTTATTTATTTTTACCAGTAACCCTGAAACTGAATCTCGCGAAGTTGTTATGATTGCCAAACATCCGACAACGCTAAAATATAATAATGATAAATCAAAATTATAATATTATGTTTATTAAATCAAAACACAAAACAATTCCTTATATATTTTAGTTCAGTTTTATCTAGTCTCGTGCATTTAGCTTCGTCTATCTAGTCTCATGTATCTAGCCCCGCCTATATAGTCTCATGTATCTAGCCCCGTCTATCTAGTCTCATGTATCTAGCCCCGTCTATCTAGTCTCATGTATCTCCCCATCTATCTAGTCTCATGTATTTAGTCTCATGGATCTAGCCCCGTCTATCTAATCTCATGCATTTAGACTCGTTGATATATTCAACCAACTACACACCTCATTTGCCCCTCCGACATTTAATTTTGAATTTTCCCGCTTCGAATCTATTTTTTTAATTTTCCCGCGCATTCGGAAGTTCCGGAAATGGAGACCGGAAGTCCAAACCGAAAACCGGAAGTCGAAACCGGAAGTCAAAACTAGACCGGAAGTCGAAACCGGAAACCGGAAGTCGAAACAGGAAACCGGAAGTGTCAAGGTCAGGGGTCAAAGGTTTTCGCGCATGCGCATGACTGTGGTGGCGGTGGTTTTATAACGTGACTTCTTTCCCTACTCCTTACTCAATTACCTAACCTAATAACTTTTATAGTAACTGATTCCAATGTAGTTCTATATTTTCATTACATTTGTTTACAAATATTTATAGGTTTAATCCCTAATACTAAATATTATAAATACTAATATGATATGAGTGTAAAACATTAAAATCAATCCAAAATTAGTTGAAATATAAAACGGCATTGGAACGAAATATATAAACATACTTTAGGAAACATCATTCACAATTTAATCTTGCAAATAAATTTCAAAAGAAAAAATATATGTGGAATATTTAAATTAAAAAAAGTGGATTATCAAAAACGAAAATCATCTCGACAATGTTTGTATATTTTGATATTACTCACAAAAGGATTTTCGCTTTTTTCTTCAAATGCTTTTGTGTAAAAAAAATACAAATTATGTTAAAGAACATTGTCAAGCACATCAAAATATAAATTAATTTTGAATTGGAAAACATAATATAAAAATAATAATTGCATTAAATAGTCATAAAATTTGTTTATGCAGATTATACTTATAACTTATATATCAACTATTACAAATTAATTTTATAAATTAAAAATAATGGATTAAAATAATAGATTAAATAATAAATATGATTAAATTGTTTTAAATGCATATGGTTCTATAAGTTTCTATTTTTCTAACATTAATATTGTTCCATAAACTTAATATATTGATTATTTTACTATTCTTTTCTTATAAAATCGAGATTTATTCAAAACAATGAAAGGGTATGCCGGGTTTATTTATGAAATTTGCCCCCGCGGAGTTTTTTCTTCTCACTTTGGGGATTGTTGGTACCAAATAAAAATAATTCAGTCAAAATTTTAGCTCTTTATCTCGAGCCGTTATTGAGATATTGTAAAAAAAACTGATTTTTGGATTTCATTTTTTTTTTCATGGTAAAATAGAATTATAGTAAATGCCGATTTTTTTGCCAATACTTACGAGTAAGAGGCATGATAATTTTTTTTTGTTATGATTGCCAGATCGAAATCCAAGTTTTAAGAAAATAAATTAAAATAAAATAATTTTTTTGACAGCATTTTTTAAAAGTGTAATCCGCCAAATTTTGTCAGAAAATGTCTTCTGTACTGCTATATAATCTTTCCTCCTATATTGATTTTTTTCAATTTTTTTGATGTGGTGGAACAATGTGAAAAAAATTAAAAACGATCTTACAATCCAATGAACATATTTTATTCCATTTAGCTAGAAGATGAAGAAATGTTTATTGAAAACAATCTTTTACAAAAGGCTATTGACCACTATGTCTTTCCGCATAGGAGTTTCCATTTTTATATTCAGAATAATTTTATAAAAAAAAAAAAACTGAATTTACAGATTATGGAGGGTATTGCTAGAAAAATACATACAAAAGTTGTTTTTGACTGAAAGAATACGTCAGTTGATCAACGTTTCTTTCTATACTCAATATTTTTTTCTATAAACAGACGACTTAATATTTCGGCAGGTCTTATTATTTTAGCCAAATCGAGCATGGGAAAGATAATATATAATCTTTGCAATATGAGAGCAACATCCAATAGTACACCTTCCATTAGCACAATCACAACAATATCGTCTATTACCAGAGATTTAATTCTTTTTCCAGAGATTTCATTCAAGTTTTAGGGAGTACTTTATTGTTTAAATTACGATCTAAAAGCTTGAACTTTTGCTTGATATTACCATGAACTGCTAACAAAACAGGATTGATTTGACTCGAATGTAGTAAGCTGATTACATTTCCCTTTAAGAGCCGGCATTAACACTTTGAATTCTAGTTGTTCTAAATATTCTGTTATATTACGAAAGCATCGATCTACTTCGATAATATAATCTTTTTTAGTAACTTAATAAGACCATTAGGATTGCTAAGGACGATTTTCATAATTTCAGCTTCGTTCATGTTAGCCGTGTAAGGCACAAGCATATCTATAATCAAACCATTTGTAGTGCATATTGTAAATGGTTTGCACAGAGGTAGTTTTTTTTAGCAGAATATGATTTTCTCTGTCACTCATTATTTGTACTTTTTTGATTGCAAATATATGTTCCATCACAAATAAGTATCAGTTGATTATTTTTTAGTTCATATAATTTTCTAGCTATGTTTGTATTAGAAAGTAAAGTTTCTCTATTGACAACGTCAATTCCAAAATTCAATGGCAAAACGTCGTTTTCAAATGAGTTTATCACTTCATCACACTAGTCAAATACCATTTGTTCACAGCCCAAACCAAAAATGGAAGATATTGCAGCGTTCGAATTCCCAGTTTTTAATTTAAATAAAAAAATGAATGAGTTTGAGTAAATTTTATGAATGAGAAAAATACGTTCGAAAAAATCGTAATGTCACAAGAGATTACGATTTTTCGAAATTTTTGCATGATTTGGTTTTAATGTTTTAAGATTTCTTTTAGTTATTTGCGGTAGTCTAAAATGTAGTCGACAAATATTTTTTGTGTGTTTTTTTAGCAATTAGGAAAAAAATTTAACGATTAGAAAAATCGTTTTTAATTTTTTTCAGATTGTTCCACCACATCAAAAAAATTAAAAAAATTCATGAGTATAAAGGAGTACAGAAGACATTTTCTGACAAAATTTGGCGGATAAGGCTTTACAAAAATACGGTCAAAAAAAGATTTTATTTTAATTTCTTTTCTTAAAAATCGGCTTTCGATCTTGGAGTCTTACCAAAAAAATTTTTGCATGCCTTTTACTAGCAAGTATTCGGAAAAAATCGGCGTTTATTAAAATTCAATTTTACTATGGAAAAAAAAATGAAATCCAAAAATCAGTTTTTTTAAATAGCTCAAATTTTGACTGAATCATTTTTATTTGGTACCAAAACGATCCCAAAAGGGCGAAGAAAAAACTCCGCGGGGGCAAATTTCATATATAAATCCGGCTATACCCTTTGTTGTTGTGCAATGAAGAAATTTATTTAAAATAATACTATTTAGATATATTTAGTGTGTTCTCTAAATTGATAGTCACAGCTAAGCTTGGAAGGGGTTGTTTCAGTGGTGCTTATTTAATTGAGTAAGTAATTATGAACCACAAAAATGTTTGTAATGGATTCCAGGCATAAGACGAATAGTTCGGAAAGCCCGTGGCTATTAACTAATTTCCTGACTGAGTCTAATTAGAATTGAATCTAAACCCTATATAATTAATCAATATAATTACTATATTACGCTTAAGCACAAAATTTATTTCTGGTTAGAATATAGTAACGGGGTTTTCAATAGAGGCAATATATTTTGAAAATTTAAAGTGGATTTTAATCTTCGCGATAATAAGCCATTAGCAAGAAACAGAAGTGGAAAAATTTAAGCGAATATTGCTGATCTAAAACCTAATTTTGCACAGTTTGCAAATTTATAGATTCCCAGTAGTTTTACAACAATTTGGCGTATTTTTAACAACTTCGGTTTATACACTTATTACATTTCGTTGACCTAAGAACTGACACTAAAATAATCACTTTTCGGGAGAAGCCTTTGAATAAATGGCTTAATAAGAAAAATTTTCGTTTCTGGTTAGAAATTTAACACGATCACAACAAAATTTTGAATGATGCGCTTTTTGGCATGAAGTTATTATATACTCTAATTTATATCAAAATACGCATGCAGTTGTAGTGAATGATCAACTATATCGATTGCTGTTAACAGAATTGTTGTGTTGAAAAATTGGATTAAATACTAGTATTGAAAGAAAATTAATGAAATCATTTGGATGAAATGTGAATGGTCGAGTAAATATAGTCGCTAACAAGGTCAAGTAGCTCTTCAGGTCAAGCAGGTTCAACTCAACTGAATATCAACGATAGTAACTTATTTAATATTAAATTATACATGCTTTTTTATTATTTCCGAAATTTTAATATGCATATGGCCCAATTATATAAGAATAATTATATCATACACGGCTATTAATATATTTCTATTTCATCAGCATGGAATACCTCAGCGATGCAAATTCTATATTTTCTACCCTTCTAACAAGACAAGGGCCCCATGTGCTACTGCTTATACAACTATAGACTTTTGTTAGAAAAGTTAATAAATCGATAGTTTCAGGACATGCAGCTGTAAAATGTCCTCCAGCTAGGGCTTACAATACCGGGATTC
This sequence comes from Phosphuga atrata, assembly GCA_944588485.1. Taxonomy (NCBI): domain Eukaryota; kingdom Metazoa; phylum Arthropoda; class Insecta; order Coleoptera; family Silphidae; genus Phosphuga; species Phosphuga atrata. Next base: position 106,470 of record CALYMW010000369.1, on the reverse strand, counting down.
CGGGATTCCGAATACCGGAATCCCGGACGATTTTTGTCCGTCATTAAAAACCGGTATTTATGTAAAAATACCGGTATTTTGGTATTACATTAGTTGATAAAAATTGAATTTATGCACAATATAAATCTAATTTAAAATAATATTAATTAATTACAAGAATTTTTTTTTGAAGATAAACAAACAATTTCATTGTATTAAAATCTATATTAGGCACATTTATTACACATACCGAGCCGAGTATGGCACCATCGAGAAGCGGCGGTGTCGGCATTAGTCGGCAATATAAAGCGATTGTTTATGTTTTACGTCTACTACCCAATGAATAGGTTTCGTTTATACGAATACATAAAATGTGTAATACAAAAATTATTAAATAATTTAGATTAGATTGTTTAATTTTGCAAATCAGCTGTAGTGTTTACAAGTAAAAATTATATTTTATATTTTCAATTTTATTTTTCATTCCGTTGTGTCTTGTGGTGTGTGGATTATGTGCACTTGTTTTCTGGTTTTATTTCTAATAAAACCAGAAAATTGTATAACGGTATTTAAATACTGATTAATCCATATGAATTATATGGTACGGCAAGTTTATATTTGGATTAATTTGAGTTCAATTAATTTACAAATATTAAAATTAATAAGCATAAACTGCTATACCCCTGAAAGATGAATACATTTACGGAGCACCGAAAAGGACAGGACGAAACTTCAGTTTGGAATCAGTTTTTGATTGAAAAAAACGGACAGTTTGCAAAATGTAAAAAGTGCGCGAAAGAAATAAAGTGTACAGGAGGATCCACAAGTGGCCTTCATACTCACTTAAAAACGATACATGGACTAAATCTTAAAAATAAATGTGAATCCCCCCATGATGTCGAATCAAGTGTTTCTAAACAGCCTAAATTGTTAATAACAAATTATTTTAAAAATAATAAAAACGAAAAACTTTCAGAAGTGCTTGCCCGAATGACAGCTCGCGATGGTTTGTCTTTTAATATTTTTATAAAATCGTATGAGATAAACGAAGGCTTAAAGGCAAGAGTATTCAAAGACATACCAAAATCTGCAGCCACTATTAGAAATATGGTACTTGAATATAGTAATATTATTAAACAGTCTACAGTGCATGAAATTTATATACTGAAATCTGAAGGTAAACGTTTCAGTATCACATTTGACGAATGGTCTATTCGTTATATCATTATAATCTATTCGTAATCGGCGCTACATAAATATTAATGTACATTCTGTTGGAGGAAGAATGTGGAATATCGGATTAGTGCGCGCTTACGGATCCGTTCCAGCAGAAAAATGCTTATCCCATGTAGAAGAAAAATTGAAACATTTTAATTTAGATATATCTAAAGACATAATTGGAGTAACTACTGACTGTGCGTCGGTTATGGTAAAATTAGGAAAAATTATAGAGGCTGAACATCAACAATGTATGGCACATTGCATAAATTTAGAAATTACTGATGTTTTGTATAAGTCAACTTTGAACCCGAGTGTGGAGCAAAATTATAATGATGTTGACGATGACGAGTATGACTACGATATCGACGAAGAAGATGGTAATGGAATTATTATAGAGTTAGATGCTAGTATTATATATGTATTATGTATTATATCATCTCTAGTTTCAAAAATTCGGAAAGTAGTGAAAACATTTAAAAATTCGCCTTCTAAAAATGATAAATATTTACAAAAGTACGTGAGAGAACAATTAGGTATAGAAACAGCGCTAAAATTAGATTGTCAACCAACATGGAACAGTATGTTATTTATGTTAGAAAAATTTGAAGAAATTAAATTTTGTATTCAAAAAGCGCTTATATTTTTATTATGACATTAGTTCTGATATTAATTTCTCTGACGAAGAATTTAATTTCTTATCTTCAATTATTGCTGCTCTAACTCCTGTAAAATTATCAGTAGATGCATTTTGCCGAAAAGATGCAAATCTTTTGACGGCTGATGCTTCTTTAACATTTATGTTAGATACTCTTTCCCAGCAAAAATCTGCAATTGCTCATGCTTATTATTAGAATTATTGGAAGCATTAAAATCTCGAATTTTACTGCGACGAACTGAATTATCACAAGTACTTCAGTATCTGCAAAAGGGCTCACACGATGTTGGAGAAGTATTTAAACGCATATCGAAATTTACAATCATTAAAAAAATTGTAAGCTTAACTAAACGGCTCACACATGAAAATCTAGAAGATACAGAAGATATGGAAGTTGTGCAAGAAGCATCCCTTCCGATATCTTCCCAAATTAGTAATGAAACAGTATTAGAATCTGACAAGGTAAACGTAAACGCATTAAAGAAAAAACTACAGGCAGCAATAGACGAAATACTAAATACTTCACCCGTGCCTGCGTTTAAAAAAATTCCAGGTCTGGAACAAAAAATAAAAGATGAAGTTACTTTTTTTGAAAAGACAGGAACAAAAGGAAAGTATTTACAAAATGTGTATGATTTCTTAATGACAATAGTGCTGACAAGTGTAGAATCAGAAAGAGTTTTTTCGGCGGCTGGTTATATTTGTACGAAAATTCGGTCCTCGCTTGATGATGAAACGATTGATTGTTTATGTTTTTTAAGAGCATACTTTAATAAACAAAACGCAAGTTATTAATATTGTTGCATAAATACTTTCCAATTTAATTATATTTTTTGCTTCTTTTATTATATAATGCCATACGAGCCTATTATATGTAAAATGTAACATAAAATTTAATATGTACTTTTTTTTACTTGCACGTTTTTTTGTATCTATCTACTCCTACTCTCTATGTAATAAAATAAATAATATCTACTCATTTCAGAACAATATTTATAGGATTTCATATATTATTTGTTAACAAGTCAATAAAATTACTGAGGTAAGTAAAAATATAACTAGTAAATTTTGTATTGATAATACCGGTTTTAATACCGGTATCCCGATATTTCAAATTTCAAATATCAAATACCGGTATTCAGATTTTAGTTCGGTATTGTAAGCCCTACCTCCAGCACTTAATAATTTAAAACTGAATAGCATACGGATCATTCACCACATTATATATCATTTATTTCAAAGAAATAGTTGAAAAATATGTTCTTCGAATTCACTCTTCTTAACAAAGCCCAGTTGGTCATTTAATTGATGCATGATTCACAACCTAATGTAATTTTTGTGCTTCGAAATTAAAGAATAAAATAGTATTGACTGTACCTTAAGCACATTCCCTTTTATTTCATTTTATTTTCAGCAAGGATATCGTCTTTACCCCTTATAACAATAAATTGTATAAAAGTTCCTCCAGTTGATTCAGTTATAGTTTCGCGGGCTCAAGATAACTAATTCAGTGGTACTTTTATTTTACAAAAATTTATTACTAGTCGATTTAATTGAGTACTTAAATACGCTTCCGTACTAAAACACACTTGACTTCCCTGGCTATAAATAGAGACGATTCCAATAACAATTCCTAACCGAGTTTACTTTACCATCAAATAAATATTTCATATATTTAAAAATAAATATAGAATTTGCATCGCTGACGTATTCCATGCTGATGAAATAGAAATATATTAATACGGGTATGATATAATTATTCTTATATAATTGGGACATTAAAATTTCGGAAATAATATAAAAGCATGTATAATTTATTATTAAATAAGTTCCTATCGTTGATATTCAGTTGAGTTGAACCTGCTTGACCTGAAGAGCTACTTGACCTTGGTAGCGACTATATATACTCGACCATACCTTAAAATATTTCATATCTCACCCCATGCAATTTAATAATAGAAATACTTCTCTTGACTTTTAAATAAATATAATTTGACTTATAGATATTTTCAAAAGCTTTATCAACAATATAATAAAAAGCAAATTAATGAACAAAGGCACATTATGAACGAAACGTTTACAAAACGTTCAGAAAATTTTAATCTACAAAACTACTTTAAATTTGCATGAACAGAATTAAGAAATTACTATGTTTCTCTAACTCTCCCATGACTTATAACATAAATAAATATAATTACAAGTACGTTTTTTGTCTCCTGTGCCTCCTACACACTGGGTTTTTAATTCAATTTGAGAAATTGTCAATGTTAATTATTATTAATATTTATCAGGTTATAGTATTTTTTAGCAACCCACATGCTCTCATAGCATAGGAAACCAAATCGTACTTGTAATTATATTTATTTATGTTTTAAGTGATGAGTGAATTAGAGAACATAGTTCTTTTCGTTGAATATGGAAATTCGCAGAGTAAATTTTTCCCAATTTTATATAATTTATTATTTTAACCTAATTCAGAACATCATAAAATCTTATTTAAATATATTTCATCTTGAATTCGCAATATTATTAGCAATATTATTATTGTCAAGTATTATTTGCCTAGCAAAAATGAAATGATACAAGCCTACTTGAAACAAAAGCTGATTGGCTGAAATCTATTTGCTTGCCACTTATACATATACACTCTAATTATTTGAACATGAAAACCAATAATTATATTGCTAGACCTAATGCTAGACCTATATTGCTAGACCTAATATATAAACAAATTGACTGCCGTCAACATTGTACAGTTTTGTGGTGTAGATGAACTCAAAGATGCTGCACCCCGAGCATCGGTCTGTTACGGCAGGACAGCAAACAGTCTACACTCAAGGCGGCCCAACTAGACTGAACATCTTACATGGCCATTTCAATGATCTACATCAGCGAAATAGCGCTCTTAAGCGCCAATTTACAAAATTTATAGGAGCTTGTGCCCAATATATGTAAATTTACCTTGAATCAATTGTGTATAGTGTATTTTACACATTTTATATTTCTACGTTATGTATTTCTATAACTTCAATTTTCTATTACTCGAATTTTTTTTCATGAACTATAGTAATTCGACTTAGGGAAGTTCGACTGTATCTATATTTATATATATATATATAAATGCATAATGTAGAAATATAAAATGTGTAAAATACACTATACACAATTGATTCAAGGTAAATACATATGTACATATGTATACAAAAAAGAAATATGTATACATTATTAATATGATGTTATATAATTATAATTAATTAAAAATAATATTAATTAATATATTATTTTTATATATATATATATATATATATATATATATATATATATATATATATATATATATATATATATATATATATACATAGATAAAGTCGATATAGTTTTTAATTGAAGTTATACAAATGCATATCGTAGAAATATAAAATGTGTAAAATACACTATACACAATTGATTCAAGGTAAATACATATGTACATATGTATAAACAAAAAAGAAATATGTATACATTATTAATATGATGTTATATAATTATATTTAATTAAAAATAATATTAATTAATATATTATTTTTTTAAAAAGGCAGTAATTTTTAATTATTTTCTATAATATATAGCACCTTGTGGGTGATTTTCGGTTATATCGTCTATTTTTGGTATATATGGATGATCTATTTATGATAATTCATTCACTATTGCCAATTAAATCTTAATGCTCTAGTTTTTATGTTTAGTCGTGTCAGACCAAAATTATGTACGCAATTAATAAAAATTTTAATAATACTTGTTAAATTAATATTTACCTAATTATAAATATAATGAACGTTATTTTCTTGAGTAATGCCAACAATTTGACCAATTGTGTTGTGTCCATACCATAATTATTTAATATAGTTTTGTTCCATCAAATAACTACTTTTATTTTGATCACACATTAATTGATGATTTAAACGTAAATGTTATTTATAGGAAGTGCAGAAGTCAATTGATATTAAGATTTAAAGAATACTAAATAAATTACATTTCGTTTAATCATAAATTAGGTGAACAGAGTTTTTTTAATTTTATTTAATTTGGCGTTTGTTTTGGTGTTGAAAACAAACGATTTCCTGACGTTTCAACGAATTTTCAATAGTTACAACAATTTGCGTATGACGGATATGCTGGCGTTTGACGCATAACCGAGTTAGTGTCAAACGCATACTAGAAACTGTCAAACATATACTTCTATGCGTACTTAAACGTATATAATACAGCTTTTTAAAATAACAAACAGTAAATTTAAATATGTAGAGACAAAATGTGTTAGAAAATGTATAGATTTTGGAGTCATTGGTTTGTTGTAGAATAGCACGCACAAAGCGTTACTCAATTTAGATAACCCTAGGGAATAAATCCAGAACATAGTGGTAGCTCTTCGAAAATGTTTGTGGCGTTTGTTGAAAAATGGGACAATAATGTAATTAATTAAAACAATCGGGAAGGAAGGTGTAGTAGCAAACGGTGTGGAGGGAAAGAAAATTGCATAGTATAAATGTATATAGCACTGATTACAAGGGTAAGCGAATGGGGTAGTAAAGTATGAACTTGGTGTCGGCATTCATCTCGTTCAGCTATGCTAGCGCTGGGTTGGGTCGGGTTGATAGAACTGCACCCATGGGTCTCGTTATTAAAAATTGTACTTCAACTTTTCTGTGCTTAAAATTTGCCTGTATATGACACCTGGGTTAAAATATACGGTCCAGTCCTTTGAAAGCCGTGAGCATGTTTTTATGTTAGGTTGGCCGTGCATTCCAGCAATTATATTCGAAGCATGATGTATATATGGAGTGGATGCGTTGCAAGCTATTTCAAAATGTGAATAATCGAGTTTGACCAACCAGTTTCCATTTATTAGTATCTCATAGATTCGCAATATTCGCAATATTCCAAGTTTCTCATAAGGATATAACATAAGAATAAAACATTAAGCATTATTTCACCTTATTATTTTCACCTAATAAAACTACAAAACGAAATGTCCTTACTAGAAACTTCTACAGTATTATGTGCTTTATGTATACATTAAATATGAGACTTTATAAAAAAATAAATTGCTGCTCATTCCGTAGCATGTGTTGAATATCTGGGATATAAAGCGTGTCCTAACCTGTTAAATTATTTATTTTTAACAATGAGCTATAAACAGGTGGAAGAGTGTGAGTTAAATGGAGGAACAATGAATGGGGGCCAACAGCAGGTCTACGAAACTACGGCTAGCTTTACGAATATCACGAACACAAGAGCCTTACAAATTAACAACAAAAAATGTATGCGGGTGGTAAGTAATAACTCGTTGAACTGCTATGTCGCTAGTCTAGTACTAGGCCGCAAGTTCTCAACTTACGACCATGTACCTTCACCTCCAATACTGCAGGGGTTGACGGTGGCGTCGGAGATAAACAACAGCTCTGTTTATGTGTATTTAAAACTTTAAACTCGGCTGCGGTTGCCGTCGGCTATACTCATCCCGGCGTATTTTATCAAACTTTATATATGCTCAATGGTGGTTCAAAACCGATACAACTTTAAAGATGGGATTTGTTTAACCATAACCGCTCCAATTTACTTATCACCCACTTACGCCCAAGCAATATTACACACTTGAACAATACATTTTATAAACCTTAATTCATAATAATAATGTCCAAACCACTGAAGTAACAATACAAATCGGAATTTAATACAAAATTTCTCAACTTTAGAATAATATATCACCATTATCATTAAGGCATGTGATAAAAAATATATCCTTTAATAGCAATGGTGATCGAATGAATAGGATGGTTGCGACCGTTACTACTTGGTAATCGATACATACACCCCATTGAAAAATTCACTACATTCTAACCACATTTAATATGCAAAAATATAATATAACATATTATTAAAAATATTATATAACTTGTTATTCATTTCACTTGTAGACTTAATAGTCGGAACTCAGCCTGAATATATATTCAACCTTGCCGGAATTCAATAACACTTTTGAGTCTTTTTAGGACTACCAAAACAAACATCATGTGAAATTTGCCAGCTCTGTACTCCTCCTGTCCACCTTCGTGACACTCAACGGAAACCAGAAAAATAACATATTTTTTTTAAGATCATGTCATTCTATTAACTTAAGTAGATAGCCATTTGCACGCGTGTCGAGATGTATCTCTCATCAGTGCAGCTTTGCTTTTTATAAATAATATCCACTTAAGCTAATAGAAAGACATGATACATTGAATTGAAAAATTCACTTTGTTTTTTACCACACTTATAAGTGTGGTAAAAAACAAAGTGAATTTTTCAATTCAATGTGAGTATGGAATACCACGTAGTAACTGTCGCAACCATCCTATTCATGAAAGACATGATCTTTAAAAAACAATGTTCAAAATTCACATGATTTTTGTAGTCCTAAGAAGACTCACTAGTGTTATAGAGCTCCGGAAAAGTTGAATTTATTTATATATTTAGGCTCTGTTCCGGCTTTATTAAGTTTATACGATTATGTATAATGTAGTATGGTTTTACTTATATTAAATTATCATGTAAATCAATAACCTGCTAAGTTCATGTATCTCTCACGAAATGTCAAATTAAAAATATCTAACCCCAGTCATCCACTTAGATTTTAAGTAAGTGGTTTACAAATTATTATTAATAAGAAGCAAAGCTGCACGGATGAAAGATAAATCTCGAAACGCGTCTGCAGATCGCTATCTATTTAAGTTAATAGAAAGACATGATCTTAAAAAACTATGTTATTTGTCTGGTTTTCGTTGAGTGGCACGAAGGTGGACTGAAAACTAGTAAATAGCTAGCAAATTTCACATGATATTTGTTTTGGTGGTCCTAAAAAGACGCAATAGTGTCATAGAGCTCCGGAAAGGTTGAAGATATGTTCCGGCTAGGTTCCCACTTTTTTAAGTTTATACGATTATCTATAATGTAGTATCTTTTACCTATATTACATTTCACTTGTGGTTAAAACATAGTGACTTTTTCAATTCAGTGTAATGGCGATTGTTATTTCTTTTGAGAAGACCCCAGCAACATTATTTTTATTTCCTATAACATAAAAAATACACTAACATTTTTTTATACTTATTTGTATGTATTTAAAAAAACATATGAATAATATTATTTAAATGTTCAAGTTTTATTATTTTATTCCATGTATCACGTAATAATAATATATACAATAATCTACATACTGCTAACCTATTATTATAAATTAACATAGCACAAGGGGGATAAATTTAGAAAAAATGAATTTCTATTATAAAATTTTAAAGAATGAATAGTAGAACATAATGCGAAATTAGATAACCTAGCGGTTGCAGAAGTTTTTATATCGGAGTGCATTCAATCATATGCCAATATGAATATCTAATAATCTGATAGCAGATAAGATTTAGAGGCTTTACGGATGTATAACGATTCAATCGTAATATCACTCGTAAATTTGCACAGAGTAAAACACAGAGACTATTTGTTAAGACGGAGTTATAAGAAATTTGGTGTAGAAACTATGTTATTATAGCCATTTTTAAACTGGCTGTATGACAAACAGTATGTACCTTCGTCTGCCTGAACTTTATTGCATACATTTTTTTACTTTACTAATAAAGTACATTTTAACTCGAATATATGAAGTTTTTTTAGTATGCAATCCAAATTTACAACAGAATCATATTAAATCAATCTTTCAAAGAGAACACATTAAAGGATGCAGCTTAAATGCATAGACATGTTTCAGGAAGCCTTAATTTGAACAACACATCCAGTTTTCGGATCCGGTAATAACTAGATATTTCCTTCGAATTTATTGAATATATATACAATAATAATATATACAATAATCTACATACTACTAACCTATTATTATAAATTAACATAGCACAAGGGGGTTAAGAAAACGCATCCCTCTTCTTATACTAAATGGAAACCCCAACCCGTTCAATTTCGGGTAACAGGAAATTCTGGATCTCCTGCTTGTTATTTAGTGTATATGAAGATCTTCGATATAATTAGATTAGTGGAAATATGGATTGAAGGATGGATGCAGTGGGCGGAATAATAGGAGAATACTGCTAAGGGTTGCAAATGAGAAATATAAAAATAAACGGGGATAAATAGGATTATATCTAACAGAAATGTTAACGAGAATATAGAGAGAAGTAAATGAGGAAACCATGTCTAAAGTTATAACTGCGGGGTACTGAAACCTAAGATGGAGAGAGCCAGGTTGGAAATATCAGCGAAGAAGGACAGAACGAAGTAAGAAAATCCAAAGAGAAAATAACCAAGCCGGATGGTAGAAAATGGGCCAACTGGACGACGGAAAGGAAATGGAACATATTAAATGGCTGCCCCGAGGGAGATTGAAGTGGAGAGATAACGTAAGCAGGGGGCAGAGGAATATCAGTGAGAGATAATGTAGTAGCAAACGAGGCAGCAGTGAGTGACATAAGCTGATTGCAAGTAGGTAACAGGATGGAGTCGGACCATTTGCAGCTAGAAATAGCAGTAAAAGAGAAAATTGTGGTTAGAAGGCAGATCGAGAAGCAGAAAACAATAACGACATAGAGCAAAGAAGTGGTACCAAACTAAATCAGCTTTTCTGCGGCGGTAACCAAGAGCTTAATTATTATGTTATACTAATTAATAAATAGTTACTAAAAATTTAAAAAAATCACAAATAAAATGATTTAAGGTAATAATCCGCCTGATAATCCGACACATATGGTACGAAAAATCCCAAATTATCGCGAGCGCCTAATTACTCAACGTGCCGGACTAACCAACCGCCGAATTATCATTATTGTACTGTAGTAATTTAATTTTACTCATTGAAAAGAAAAAAAATTTCAATTCAAGAAAACTGAAACATGTGTCTGCTAGTTAACTCGCCCTCTAATTATCTGAATTCTTGTCAATTGGTTACCAATTTTCCCTCCATGATATATTGTAATGGCCACGCTTTTTTGCCAAACTTCCTTGATATTGTAAAATTAATTTAAGTTAGTTAATTTGTAGAAATCTTAGTGTGCAGTCACATAAATACATTTATTAAAAAAACGCCGTGTTAAATTTTTTTTTGGATCAAGACTTATTGCTAGTCTTGCACGTAACTAATAATACTTGCCGTAAACCAATAGCGAGTCTAAACAGGCTTCTACATCCGGAAAAAAACGCTCTTTTACAATGGAACTTCGAATATTGTAGAGAGGAATATTCAAAAACCTCAGTGTGTTTTATGTAAAAAAGTGATTAATCCAGAGAGCATGAATCCAAGCAAATTAAAAGAATATTTTAAGAAAATTCACAAAGAGTTCGTACGAAAAGATAGTTTTTTTTAGAAAAAAGAGAGCCTTCTGATGTATTCGCTGTTGGATTCTACAGGAAATATGCAAAATGCAAATAAATCGTGTCTTGAAGCTTCATATCAGATTTCTTATCGCATTGCTATGAACAAAAACCGCACACTATAGGAGAGGAGCTCATCAAACCTTGTTTTTGTGATGCAGTATCGCTCGTTATTGGTAAGCATCATGTGGCTAAAATTAACAAATATCACTCTCAAGTACTATTGCATTTCAGATTTGAGTCTGAATATTTTGGCAACTGTTATTTATGAAATTAATGAAAGTCCTATATTTGCGCTACAATTAGATGAGCCAACGGATGTAGCTTCCTCTTCACAATTACTGGTATTTACTCGGTATATTAAAGATGACCTTGTAAAAGAGGAATACTTGTTCTGCAAGTCTCTGTTCACAACTACTCGTGGTGAAGACGTATTCGAAGAGCTAAAGCAGTTTATTTTAAACAACGTACTGGACTGGTCAAAGTTGGTTGGCTTTGAACAGACGGGGGGCGCCTTCCATGATGGGTGTTCGTACTGGATTTCAAGCTCTCGTGAAACAAGTTGCTCCTCAAGTTTTATCTTATTATTGCCTGATACACCGCTATGCTTTGGCTGTTAAAGCGCTTCCACCAGATTTTCTAAGCACTTTGTATGACGTTGTGAAAATTGTGAATCATATTTGTGGCAGTGCTACAAACTCGAGATTATTCAAAGTTTAATGCGATGAAGTTGGTGTCAAATTGGCTTTTAATTTTCTTTTATATCACACAGAGGTTATCCCTAGGGAAAGTTCAAACAGAGTTTACGAGCTCCCTGAAGAAATAGGATTATTTAAAAAAAAAGAGAACACAAAAAGAAAAAGAGTTTTTTTCAAAAATACACGATAAAACATTTATCGAAAAGCTGGCCTATCTTATTGATTTTTTCAGTGAAATTATCAGACTTAATATATTATTTCAAGGAAATAACGAATATTTTGACAGCACAGTATAAAGTAGGAAGTTTTGTGCGTAAATTGGAACTTTACCAACGCAGAGTGCAAGTTGGCGATTTTTCCGGACATGGATACTCGTCAGTTCAACTCTTGGATATTAAGACCATTTTCTACTGATGATGACATTATTACAGACGAAGATGTGGCGGCCAAAGTCGAATTTCGCGGACTGCGCGAGAATAGTACTTTAAAAGTAAAAGTAGAATTTCAAAATTATGATCTCGGCACATTTTGGCGTAAAAATGTTAATACCCTTTGCCACCACCTATAGATGTGAGAGTGGTTTTTCAACTTTAGTTACATTAAAAACAAGGGCCAGAAACCGTCTCAACGTGGAACATGACTAAAAAAATCTTGTGAATGGAAAACAATACCAACCTTCACACTGATTATTAAAATATTTCAAAATTGTAAGATTGTATTATGCTTTGTGTTAATAAATATGTCTGTATTTGCTTGCGTTGTTTGTTTTGATAAATAATTTAATAATTTTAAAGTAGGGGTAAAATCAGTTTTCCAATAGGTCACACGGATAATGGTATTGCAGACGGGTTTTAAAGAAAATTTGTCACATTTGATAACCGGTTTTTAAATTAATAAAACCGGTTTAAAATAAATTAAATTATTAGGTAAAAATCATTTTTTATCTTATTTGATTTGATATTCACTCTATGTAACGAGTTAGGTTGGCCATCGCTTCTGCATATTAACAAGTGAATATATATCTGAATTTCTGTTAAATGAACTAAAAAATTTAAACACTGTAGTAAGTTTGAAACTGTTATATGGTTTAGAAAAACGGAAACACGTAGAATTAGCAACTCTTTTGATGCATTTGCAAAATCCACAAAACATTTCCAGTTCAGCAAAGAAATCTAGTGTACATTCCTTAGCTTCAAAAACAGAAATTATTAAGTTAGCTGGAAAGACATTGTTTAGAATATTTTTAAATTCTTATGTGGAAACCGATTCTTAGGGAGAGCAAATCGAAAAAACTACTCATAGGAGTAATGCTTTTTTAAAGGAAGCCATGAAAAAATCCACTGATGGACAATGAAAGCTAAAATTTTTTTTGAGTTTTCGTTATTTTGTGTAATTAATGTGTATCCTTAATTTTGTTTTGTTATTTTATATAAATAAAATAAAATGTTTTATCCTATTCTTTTGTTTTTGAGAAAATTGCGAAAACCGGTTAAAACCGGTTTTTTGGAAATCTGGAATTCGAAAACTGGTTTTCCAAAAAGTCAGTTTTTGTATAAACCCTAGTGACGAGATGGAGACAGGTTGGAGGAAAATTGTATATATTAAAAAAAACATGAGGGTACAACTGAAAGAACTTGTGAAGAACAAAAAGGGAATGTTGCAAAGAAAATGAATGGAAGAGGCAAGGAAAAAAGTACAAAAAATGGGAAAAAGAGAAACTCGGAATGGCACTTAAATTAAGCTGGAAAGTTGGAGAGCACATTTTAGGCAGTTATTGGACGGAAAAGACAAGAAGGAAGCTGAGGTGACAGTGGGAGACGGTGGAAAGAGAGAAGAAGATAAACAAGCAATGCCAGGGATTTAGAAAGAAGGCGACATTGTGCCTATTTTCAAAGCAGGCAACAAGGAGAAGTAGAAAATTACAGAGTTATCATGCTCATGAAGACATCACATAAGATACAAGGAGTGCCATTGAAAACGAAACAGAAGGATTTTCGGATAGTTAAAGTTGGTTTCCGAAAAAACGCACGTTAATTTTGTTTGTGAAGGGGACACCTTTTGCAAGAAAATTTGTAGCCAAATTAATTAACCTCTTCGCGCTGGGACCTCAACCCCTCTTTAAATGGCACGGTGGGGTAGGTTATACCTCATTTGAAAGCCCGTTTAATCCTGACTATTAAACGGATAACATTTTCTAAATCTATCGACTTGTTTTTGAGATTATTTAATTTCAAGTTATGAAGGTTTTTAGTTTATGTCCTTGAAAGAAAATGGTGATCGTTAATTAGAAGGCCATTTAACTTTTCAACAAGATGGAGAACCACCACAATATACGCAGGCTGTTCGGGAGTTTCTGGACAGATTTTTCCAGGGACAATGGAATGTACGAAGAAGTGCTATGGAATGACCGGCCCGCTCACCTGATGGACCTCTGGACTTTTACTTATGGGGTCATCTAATGAGTAGAATTTATGCAAAAGGGCCAGAGCCTCTGGAAGAGTTACTTCGACGAATTGTCGAAGAATGCCGTCAAATTACGGCACAGATCCTCCAAAATGTAAAAGAACGTTTCGAGCGGAATTTGTATTTTTGAATGGAATTTAGTGGCGTACATTTTCAGCATTTGTTAAATTAATAAAAATCTTTTCTGACTTTGAATTGTGTTTAGTATTCAGAACAAAAAGGGCTTCCAAATGTAGTATCACTTACCCCACGGTGCCATTTAAAATTATAGGGGTTGTGGGCCCAGCGCGAAGGGGTTAAGTGATTTGGCTAAAAAATTTCTGGAAAAAGGTGTCCTCGTCACAAACAAAGTTGAGGTGTCCGAACGTTTTTCGAAAATGAATCTTTAACTATCCCAAAATTGCTCTGTATCGTTTTCAATGGCCCAAATAGTATATGCCAAAATACTGTAGAATAAATTACAGGAATAAATTGAGGAAAAGAAAGTGATCCCTGAAGTGTAAGAGCAAGAGACGACATAGCAAGGCAGAAAGGTATATGAGTTAGTTTAGTTTCGTTAGTTCATAAATCTCAAAGCGGCACAAACTCAGTATACCGAAAGACGCTGCAACGCTGCAAAAAAATAGGTTCACGCCGGGATACCTATGATTACAAGAAGCGAACGATTATATAGTTACAGTAGAGGCAGCAGTGAGGGTGGTACGATATGAAAGGAAAGTGTCTATGTTAGGGAATGAAAGGATAGAGAGAGAGTTTTTCAAGAGTATAAAGAAGGAAGGTGTTGGGGGGACCAGAGCAACAAAATGGGGTCATGAATGAAAAAACTAAATAATGGAGTAGGTTGGGTTGAAAGGAGAGGTAGAGATGAAAAAAGTGGAAGACGTGAGGTTTGAAAAACTACTGAGTGGAAGGTTTAGGGAGATAGAGTTCCAGATAAGCCAAAGCCGTATAGACGAATGCAGGTCCAACCAGGATAACAACAAGATACAAGTACGCTGTAGGCTCCCGCTGTATTTAGGTAGAGGTTCTAGCGGCGTCCAATGGAGAATAGCCAGGTTTCGGTGCGACAACGGGGAAAAGGGAAGAATGTACTGTGCTCAAGGAAAGGGAGAGTGTGTGCTCCATATGTGAAGAGGGTCCTCACAGATTGGTACATTGGATAGAGGAGTGCAAAGGGCTGAGTCGGGAAGAACAAAAGAGGAAAATGTGTAAAAATTGGGGTTATTGCATGGACCAGTTCGGTAGCGGGTGGCACCTAATACTTGAGATTTTAGAGCGCAAGGGAGTGATAATAGGAAGAGTTTTAGGGAGTGAGAAATGTTAGGTAGGGCGAAGAATTTTTACTTTCTTTATTTGTGTTTTTTTTTTAATTTTTAGTCGGATATCTCAAGTACGGAGGTGTTTTTTCATAACCTCCAACTACTTAGATAGATCGGTTTCGAGAAATCCTAGGTTATTTTGGTGAAGAGTAGGATGAAAGATTTCGTCAGAACATTAAAAATATATAAAAAATGTTTAATCATCTAAATATTTTATTTACATTGAATTGAAAAATTCACTATGTTTTTACCACACTTATACTATGTAAAAATGCTATACAACTTGTTCACAGTTTCACAGTTATATAAATTTCTACACATATCACGACTTTTCGACGTTTGACTGTCATTTTCAAGTGACTTAACAAATTGATGACGTTGAATATATTCCTCTAAAGTTTTGGTGGGGAGGGGTGGGGGCGTTGTCGGTCCGTAGATGAGGACTTATCTGCTTGAGTTTAGGGTGAGATTAAAAAGTTGGGAAAAGATTAGGTCTGTTTGCTCCTTTCGGAGATTAACTGAGGGATTACGGGTTTTTTTGAAAATTTCTAATGACTCGAGGAGATTTAGTTTCGGGCCTTTGTTGCAATTATGCAAGAATCTAAGATTAGCTATTTCGGGGAATTTGTGATTACTTGATTACATTCAAGACAATGACTAGAAAATGAGCTTGTGTCTTTTTTAAGATGAAAAGGCGACCTACGACTTTTTTAGACGCTATTGCATTCTGAACAACGAATCTCATAAACTGTCACATAAATTAGCTGCGTATCACTTCATGATACATCGAGCCTTCTCCATCCCTCTCACCGCTGACAACCGAACAAAAGAGTTAAACACCATCAAGTTAATTGCCACTGAGAATGGCTTCCCAACGACCCTAATCCAAAATTAAATAAATAAAAATGGAGCCAATTCACAAAGTCCCAAGTATATCCGGAATCGCCCAAATTAGAAAAAACTTTCGTTTCCCTCACGTACTTTGGCAAAACTAAATTTGAGCAAATAGCTAACATTTTGAGAGAACAGAACCTACAAGTGGCCTTTAAACCTTCGTCCAAATTATCACATTATTTTATGCCAAAGACAAAATCGACCCCCTCAAAAAATTCGGCGTTTATGCGATTCGTTGTTCAGAATGCAATAGGGTCATGAAGGCCAGACAGGACGAAGCATAACAACTCGTTTTTCCGAACATTTTCGGGCGTTTCGTCTTAAAAAAGACACAAGCTCATTCTCTAGTCATTGTCTTGAATGTAATCACAAATTCTCCGGAATAGCTAATCTTAGAATCTCGCATAATTGCAACAAAGGCCCTAAACTAAATCTCCTAGAGTCATTAGAAATTTTCAAAAAAACTCTTTATCCGTATATAAACCAGCAAATAGACCTAATCTTTTCCCAACTTTTTAATCTCACCCAAAGTCAAGCAGATAAGTCCTCAACTACGGACAGACACCGTCCCCCACCCCACCAAAAATATAGAGGTATAAATTCAACGTCATCAATTTGTTAAGCCACTCGTAAATGAACGTCAAACGTCGAAGCTTAAGTCGGAATATGCGTAGAAATTTATATAACTGTGAATAACAAGTTGTATAACATTTTTACATAGTATAAGAGTGGTAAAAGCATAGTGAATTTTTCAATTCAATTACCTAGTAGACGTTACCTAGTAACGGTCGAAACTATCCTATTCATCTAAATATTTATTTTCGATGATCAAATATTTAAAAATCTGCAAGAGCGACGAGAAAACTAGTCATTCTCAAAACTCAAATTATACGAACAAACTGGTTATACAACACTGGATAGTCAACACCAACAACAAACATTAACATTTACTGTACCCTTTCGCAGATTTTAAAATAAATCTTTATTACAAAATAAGTTATAAGCACTTTTACATATAATACTAGTAGAACGAGAAAACGTTTTTTTTTAATCGGGATATTAAATACTGTTTGTATAAACTATACTGTTTAAAACCTTTTCTTATCATAAAAAACTTACCTTAAAGAAGACCTAATTAGAGTTTCTAATTAAGAGCGAAAAAAATTGAGTCATTTACCTGAAAAAAGAAAAAATAATCACAATATAGTTTGAATTTTACTTAAATTTATAAAGTAAAAAACGAATTAAAAAGATAATCATCAATATATATAAATAAGGTGGAGTGGCGTAAATGTGATATAGTTTTTAAATAGGTGAACTTTGTAATGTTCCAAAATTATAATCTTATTAACAAGAAATTAAATTTTTTTTATAGCATTGCTACTGGGTTGTGAATCGATATTGTACCGTAAAACCAATTAGCAGATAATTATTTTTTCTACTGATATATGTGAAAATGGCATTTTTTCCACGGCTTACCCTACATGAAAGTTACATTTTTTCATTCTAGGGATGAAAATATTTTCACGTCTAGAGACGAAAATGAGCATTTTAAATTTATGATTTTCTCGATTAAAACACTAAACTAACCAAATTTGCATGGACTTTCTTATTAATTACATCAATTTCAATGAAATATTTTATGCACAAACGTAAAACGAGCCTTAAACTATTTAAAAAACCGAAATAAAATTAGGACATTTGACTTGAAAAGTATCACCTTCTATGAGAATGCAATATGTTACCGTGGAAACGGCCAAACTAACAATTAAATATGTTTTGACAGTTCTGACAGTTCGCATCGAAATGGATTTATTAAAGTCGAATTATGGATTCTACAACCGAAATCAGTAGAAAAAATTGCATTTACTACTCGAGATGAAAGTGTTTTTTTCTGGTTCGGTGTGATTGCTAACTCGCTGGCGCTCGTGAGCAAACTCCCACCTCACCAAAAAAACGCCAAAACGCAACGCTTTCATCTCTTGCTGTAAAATATACTATTTTTTAGGATTTTTTTAAACGTGGTCGGTACCTGACATTTGCCCCTCGATTTGGGGCAAATGTGATAATGGGGTATATATTGGTATACGTAATTGCTGCATAAAATAACGGGGCAAAGACATAAAATTTAGACAAAACTGTGCATTTTGTTTTTTTATTTATAACAAAAAACCGTGTCAAGTGTAAAAAAGTTACTAGAACTTTTTAAATTTCTGAACGCAAAAGCAAAATTAAGAACGATTCTTAAAAGATAAATAAAGGCAAAGAACTAAAAAAAGAACTTTCTGAAAGAACTAGAAAAATAATAATGTTGGAAGAATAAAGGGGCAAAAGCGATATAGTGTAACACACTTTCCTGGTCATTGTATAACACATTTGCCCCATTATAATATTTTCAGGGGAAAATGTGACACAGCCCAAAAACCTAGAAAATATTTAAATCCGGATAAATTGAACATATCACGTTATACTTTTTCAGTTTTTAAAAACAGTTTTTAACCTATCCCTACTAAATAATTCTTATTCATCCGTTGAGATAATGGTTTTTATTAGCACTAGATGCAAAAACTTCCACTCGTTATCAAAGTAAGCAACGTTCATCAGCAAAGATCTGCAACGAATTGTGGCAAAAGTTCTGCATACACGAATTAAAGTGGCAGGGGTGTAGACGGGTATGTTTCACACCAATTGAGATATGTGGCGCTATTGGACTGAATTGTTGCAAGTTTTGGGAAGAGACTAACACAATTGCCCCGTTATCACATAGTAAGTAAGGTAAAAATAAGTAAAAATGTTGCCGTTATTAAAGGTGATATGTAATGTTGACGTGTTTAGAATGACATGGAGCCTTGTAAAGGAGCTATTACCACGGGCGGGCCTTATTAAAGCCAATTATTAAAACTAGAGTATTTACCCAACTACATTGCTTATAATTAAAACATCACAGATGCTAGATTAATATAATTTACTGTTTAATTGCGAACATATTTTTTTACGGACACCACTAATTAGGCAATAATTATTTCTATTCATTTATTCTCAAAAAAGTAAAAAAAAATGCTAACCGGAATTTATATATTTTATTTATTAACTAATTAATACCGATTAATAACGATTTTGCCTAGCACCTGTTTATCTCCCAGTAATTGGAATATATTATTTATATTAAATATACCCATATTTGTTATAATTTATATATCATCTAAGGGATAACTCTTTTGAATTATTTTCAGAACGCATTAATAATAAACGTTAGATGAATTTTTAGTAACTGAACTGTTTATTTACCACTGCTTGACCCTCATTTGCTAAAAGTTTTTACTTTCTGAACACGTTTTAAAATGCGACATTAAATATTTTTTATAATTATCATTTCTGATAGAATATCTGCATCTATATATTCATTTTATGATTGTTTAGTAAATAAACATATATCCATATTAATGAAATTTCTAAAACGCCAGTTTTATACTCTGATCCCAATGTTATATACTTAGATCCCAAGTTCGGTTTAATACACCTTCATGAAATATATCGAAATAACAAGGAAAGCGTAACAGGGAGTATTAAGAACAGAAAGAACAAGCATGATACTGACCCACATAAAAGTGTTTCGGCAGACGATATTAATATGCTTGCCTTACAATTTCACTCAAAAGCAAATGTTTCTTATAGTTGCAGATTTCAAGATAAGATTCTTTATCTAAGATAAGATTTCAAGCAAGCAAAAGATTCTAGATAGAAAATTCGAAGCGATTACCATTCTTAAGGAACCTCCCTTAAAATTATCAGTCATAGAAGAAGCCTGAGAAGATATACTAAAAGAGAGAGGGAGAGGATAAGTATACTGCCCACGGTAGGATTGAAAAGTGAAGGCTTTGCCTTTTAATGAAATACAAGATTATTGATTCTTCTCTCACATAGCTGCTAATAATCCCTCATTCAAGTCCCTTGGTCGTTTTATATTAGGAACATTTTTATTTAAAGAAATATTCAATAAATTACTGTAGTGTATTTATTAAGAGATTGGTATAAAGCTTGTAAACATATTAGCTGCTAAACAAATAAACTACATATAGAATGAAATAGAATAAAAAATCAAATCAGTTTAATATACTTTGTTAATCTTTCTACGAGACGTTTCATAAACACATTAAACCTTATTATAGAAACTATAATGAAAAATAATAACAGAAGTGATTTTGAACCATATTTTGAGTTTTTTTATAAACAGCTGCACATTCACAATGAACTTATATTCCAAGCTATTTTTCTCTTGTTTTTCATATATGTACGTAGCAAACTTTATCTGTTGATATGCAATTGTATGACTGAGCTGAATCACCCCAATTATCTTTTTCTAATATTTAAATACTGTTTAGTTAGATCTACGCAAATAGAACATACAAAGGGCGTGCTGCAGAGGGATAGTTTAAGTCCCACCTTACTCATTCTATTTGTTGATGACCTCCTAGAAAAACTTAAACTGAGAACGAGGGACCTCAATATACTCATGTATGCCGAAGACCTAGTGTGCTACAGCAAATATAGATCAGATCTGACCACTGCCCTAAACAACCTGGCTGGATACTGTGAACAACGCAAATTAATAATCAATCGAGACAAAGATAATGAAATTTGGAAGGGGTGGCGCACTAGCAGGGGACGACGTCTTCAAATTTGCCGACAAGGATATCTCTATGACAAATAGCTATACCTATCTAGGGGTCACCCTACAGACCAAATTAAGCCTCTAGGTTCATGTCAAAAACAGGAGCATGCAGGTCAAAATGGCGATAAACAGCTTTAAAAACCTCTGCGGGTTATCACTAGACAAGGCCTTGCAACTCTTAAGACAAAAGAGCCCATTTCGTCATATGCCATTAAGGAAGTTGCCCCGTACCTAAGTTGCAGACTTAATAGAGTACAACCCGTCCCTAAGTTGCAGATTTATTAGTGTTGGATAGAATCAAGGCGTATTTCATCAAGAGAACGCTGGAAGTCTATAAGAATGCATCAAGCACGCTATGCCACCACATAGTCAGATGGGACACTCTCACAGAACACCTGAAAGTGAGCTGCAGTTTCAACGCAAGAGAATTAGAGAAGTACTAGAGAAGTACTACAAATGGAATTTGTAGAAGGAAATTACACAGAGGGCCCCGCCTTCGATTCCAACAAGTGGGCTGCCGCCAATCAATCCAACAAAAGCAGAGTGTGCCGGATGACGGTGCATAGTTTCCTCCACTTTGTGTGTCAAAACTCCTAGTGCCACATAGGAGGCCTCGGCTGCATCTACAAATTCTGCCTAGGCGTTTGTCACGAGAGATACCATACCTTGATATACCCGACCAAACAAGAGTTCACACTCAGTATTAAATAATTTCAAAGCGACTTATACCTGTATATTTGTATACCTTGTAAATTTTATTACGTAAATATATATTATTATTAATATTTTAATACTTGGTATTCATATAGTATTTATAAGATAAAACCCGCCCTATTTCGTTAGACCCTTGAAACCTCCCCATTATATTATACAGAATAGAGAGATTAAGAAACACTGAATTGATAATGACTTGATGTTTTGTAAGGAAATCAGCATTTTGGATTCAGTGTCGTTGAGAAATCTCTAACCCTTGATAATTCTATGAAAAGATGACTGTTGCTATTATATTTATATACAATTTTAAATACACAGAAACAAAACGCATTACCACTCATAGCACATTTCTTGAAGAATAGAGGTCCACGAATATTAAATACAATGGATTTTATTTAATTTTTATTGTAACATCTATTCCATTATAATAAATGAATGTCATCTGCTAATGATAGCTATGGTAATCTATTCAGCAACATCTGCTAAGTTGATCTATCTATAAAAGTTATTTGCAATCAAGTGTTATCAAGTTATTTGTAAATTCAAAAAGATTTTTCTATATATATATATATATATATATTTATATATATATATATATATATATATATATATATATATATATATTTATATATATATATATATATATATATATATATATATATATATATATATATATATATATATATATCTGTATATATATTTATATATATACATATAATTACATATATATATATATATATATATATATATATGTTATATTTGAGGTTTTCGCGGATAGATACCTGTGTTGTATTGTTTTCTCGGGGATTCCGCGTTGATGTTGAGGGCTGGCTCTGAAAAGAACCGGATTCTCGACGTTTCGGCGAACTAACATTCGCCATTCTCAAGAGATATATGCGTCCGTGCGGGTCAACGGTTGCGGGTCAGTATGCGTCTAACCGTTGACCCGCACGGACGCATAAATCTCTTGAGAATGGCGAATGTTAGTTCGCCGAAACGTCGAGAATCCGGTTCTTTTCAGAGCCAGCCCTCAACATCAACGCGGAATCCCCGAGAAAACAATACAACACACACATATATATATATATATATATATATATATATATATATATATATATATATATATATATATATATATATATATATATGAACTTAAATTCCAATCCGGGATTCAAATAGAGATAATACCAAAAGGCACACTGGATTCACATCCAATCACATTTAGTATTCCATAGTCCACATTTCCATACACCACAAGTTCCAAATACCGCACGTTCAAAATTCATTACATAACACCATTGTTTATAAGCGTGCATCTACTCTAAACCAACATTATTACCAGCATTGTTATAAGCTATGTTCGAAACGTTTCTTTACGATAATTCTCCTATTATGTCATACATTATTTAGCTACCTTCAGTTCAGAACAATACAAACTGCCGCAATACCAAACTATACGATATAATAAAATCGTTAATATCTAACTTCATAATCAATATACAACACTAGTTCAGAGTTTATTAAATCTTCTGATTGCCTGTGATGGTTATAAAAAATATAAATAAATAATCACAACTAAGTATATTTAAAAATTTAATATTAAAAAAAATTGAAAAAAATAAGATAATGACAAAACTAGACAGATAAGGGAAGACATACAAGACTAGACAGAAAAGGATGGACAGATATTACCAAACAGGCAGAACTAGGGGGACAAGACTTAACCGACAAAACGAGTCTGTCTGGCAAGAGAGATAAGACTAAACATTTTTGACTCATCCCAATATGGGGTTAGGGATTGGCTTCCCTTAAAACACTGCTATCTTATAGGCCTATTGTATTCCCCACATTGTTCCATTTAAGAAAATAGATCCAGACCGTGTATTAGGTTCAAAAGTCTACGTGTCTTGCGAGTCGGCGGTAGTTCCTCTGTTGAGTTTTATTCTCCTGCGCGTGATTGCTTTGCAGTGGAAGAAGATATGAGGGCAGTTGCGTCCTTTCAGTTTTTTTTTTGTGGTGTAGCGCATGAATGCATTTTGAGACATCGAGTCTCTTTTCTTGTTAACGATTGACTCTTTTATTACATCTGTTATTGTGGTATGCCTTGACTTTGCCAGGGTTTTCTCATGTATTTTTGCATCTAAATGATATCATTCTTGCCTTACCTGTAATGAAAATATTCCTGGAAATATCATCATACATATCAATACAGGGTAAAAATATCCAGTTCAGTTTTGCATCCTGGACTATGTCTAGATATTTGACTTCGTCGCTTGAATCTTGAAGCTTTAGACCCTCTAATTTCCTGATTTGCGTATAAGGCAGTGTGGTGGTTCTGTGGGGGTTTGTACGAAGGTCTTCTTCCGTACCTCGTTCGGAGCATTCTGCATAAGCTCTGAAATACTGCAAGGAAACTTCCCCTTATGAGAATGACTTTCTCATCCGCATCCCCGTGGTTGTAGAATCCCGTGAATGTAGAGGAGTGGCTATAGAACTCCACCCTGTGGGCATTTTTTGATAGCAGGGATCCAGAGACTAACCATACAAAACTAGATAGACGATAGACCAACAAGAGTGGACAAGACAAGGCGAAACTATCAGGGTTATACTCGACTAGTATAGTCAGGTGATAATATACCGATAAGGCTAGATTAACTTGTCTGTCTTACAGTACTAGCAAGAGACGTCCCACGATTATGAATAAATATAAAAAATAAATGTCACTTAAAACTAGGAAGACTAAGTGACTAATATTTAATAGAATTATATATATATATATATATATATATATATATATATATATATATATATATACATGTATATATATATATATATATATATATATATATATATATATATATATATATATATATATATATATATATATATATACTATAAATCTTTTGTAAATTTTGTATAAAATTTATGAAGAATCCCCATATCAGCAAAAGAACTGCAATCAAGTTGGTGGATAGGTAATTTATTAAATATCAGTATTTCCTATATAAATAATAAATTATGTTTTTGCGGGTTATATAGGTATAGATAAGGATACGGTGCAACCAATAAATTATTATTTTCGATTCATGTTTCATGATGTAAGTAGGAAATATCAATATACGAGCTGATCGTGAAAAACAATAATGTGATGTATGGTGTAGATAAATTTCAACGCTGGCGTTCTAAAGTATTTTCAGTTATCAAAATGGCGTAAAGATTACATCAGTTATCCTTAACTTGACATAACGATAAGCCTTATATTTAAACCCAACGTATAGAATATAAAAACATAAAAATATAAAACCCAAGGGTAGAGAAATGTATATTGAAAGCGATGTGTATTGTTGGCACAACCTAATTAAAAATAAATATATCACTTAGGTAACTATGTTTGAATGTAGTGTAATAAATTAGTGAATAAATTAAATGAAACATGTTGTTTTTATATCACGTTATTAGGGTGGTTTAAACAACCCAATGGCAACAGAAAATTGACGGATTTATCTAGTTTCCACTGTAATCGTTTTTGACTGAATAAGCAGAATGTAACTGAATAACAGTTACAGCGACGCTAACTTTTTTTACAGTATTTGTCACAATTGTTATTAGATTGTAAAACTTCTTAAAAGAAGATCAAGAGCAATTTGGGAATATACACAGTGAACCTAGTTGACCAATATAATTAGACTGTACAATGTGGGCATATCTAGTGTTGTCTAGTAATTAGACTAGATTTGCAGACAAAACTAGATAAAACTAACAGCAAAAATACTCCGTCAAGACGATCTATGTAAATCTAGAATGTATATGTAAGGACAACTTTCTCGATAGGAACAAGTAAAAACTAGTGTGTTTAGACAAATTACATGGACAGGATCAGAACAGAAAAAACTAGCAGAACATGATAAAGAGACTAGACTAGACAGTCCAAAGTAGTTTAAATAGGAACGACAAAACTATCAGAAAATAATAAAGAAACTAGACAGTGAAAACATGTTTTAAGAAGTAAAGTAGACGCAGAAACTACACCAAAATGGTTAGGAAACAGTGTGCATATCAATGTCATTAAAATGAAAGCCTGTTTTCATATTATGTAATCTATTTCTAAAGTGTTTTTAAAAAATGCGAGTCAAGAAAATGCAATCTATTATGCGATTGTATCTTGTGTCAGATTTTCGGATTTCGTAGTCTATTTGTCCAGATTCTGATATATTGTCTGTGAAATGTCAGATTTATATAAACAGGACGGCTCTAAATGTCGCAGACTTTTAAATTACGGGATTTATTTTAATATAACGTTGCAATAATGAAAATTAACGATGTTTATTTTCTCTAAAAGAAATATTAATAAACAAGATTTTTTTAAACTATTTCTGATGTGTGTTGTTTTAAAATTATATAATTTATTAACGAGTAATTTCATTTATTAAAAAAGAACCAATGAAACTATTATTCATTTTAATTGATTTAGAATATAGGACTAAGTGTGCATATTGAGTCGTCAAGTAAACTAGGGCAGCGATTTATATTTAAACACAGGTAAATCTCAATGCATAATTTAAATGTATGACCAACAATATATATTATTACAATACGAAAATTGATATTTGAATATTCTATTACAAATTCCTATAAAGTGTTAACTTTCAAGTCAATCTAATATTCTTTTCGTCGTCAAAATTACTTATTAGCTATGTTTGGCATCGAGTTTGCTTTTTGGGATAATTAACATAACCTATACATTTTTTAACCCTTAATTGGAGACTCGGGTTAAAGCGCTCTAGATTCTATTAGATTTACCTGGATTGCCCATTAAGATAACATAATCCAATATATTTGATGTAAGCCATTTTTATTACCTAAAGTAACTTAAGCTGAATTCAATTGGGGGAGGTGTATTTTTATGTGGAATATTGAAGTACGAAATTGTGGGGGTTCGTAACATTAATTCATTTACTTTTAATTACTTTTCATTCATTCTTTGACTTTTTAATAGTTTTAATTAATTTACCGTAAAATATTAAGGTTTTATTGACCTAATGTTTTAATGATATATTTAAGCCCCGCTTAAGAAACACTGCCATAAATTGTCTATTTATGAATCTATCTGCAGCAAACATATGCAACAATTTTTATGGTTGTTGAAAAAACATTTTTCATAGTATTTTTATAAACTAGTGTCCTTCTTAACCATCGGGAACGCGGGGTCCTGTGAAGCGCCACTTGCGATGTAAAAGTGGTGTGGCGTTGAGTGGGGTGAACTAAAAATTTAAATTATATAATTTTTTAAATAACTTTTTAAACAGAAAAAATGATCAAAGAAAGGCGAAATATCTACTTCTGGCATAAAAAATAGTGTTTCAAGCCAATAGTACAGTTAGATTTTAACTATCATCACAAACAAAACAAACAAAAATAATGGTTTTAAAATTAAAGCCCAGAAACAGCAATAACGTGTTAAAGTGTCAGTTGAATATTATATGTTGTTTGCGAGCGACTGAAGGAAGGTTGCATGTACAATTTACTGAGCATTAGCTTTAGTTTCTTGGCAATGCACCATTCCAGCAAAGTAGTTCAATACTCTGTGGATGTAGCCCGAAAATCTTTAGTCGTCAATCATCGGTAGAATAGGTACTAGCATGAGGGTTTTTAAATTTCTGGAGAGAATAGATATTAAAGGTCCAAGATCAGATCCTCCTGATAAACCTGCAGAGATGCGCATAATATAACAGCTAAAGCCACTATACTGTACAAATAGTGAAATTTAATAACACATTTCTTCTGCTTCTAACTTTTTATGTTGCAGCTTTAAACAACTCAACGGAACTACAGTTAAACCATTTTATTAGGTTAG
The DNA here is from genome assembly GCA_944588485.1 of Phosphuga atrata. Classification (NCBI taxonomy): domain Eukaryota; kingdom Metazoa; phylum Arthropoda; class Insecta; order Coleoptera; family Silphidae; genus Phosphuga; species Phosphuga atrata. The sequence goes on along the minus strand of CALYMW010000369.1, from coordinate 78,608 downwards.
GTCTTAGGTTATTCAACCAATAAATGCGTCTTCTACCTCTGCTTCTTTTTCCCTGTATATTTCCTTGCATAATGTTCTGCAATAATACATATTTCTCTCCTTTCATCACGTGACCCAGATATTGCAACTTCCTTATTTTAATTGTATTCAATAATTCCCTTTCCCTTCTCATTCTTTCCAGTACCTTCTCATTTGTTGCCATGTCTTCCCAACTTATTCTTAAGCTCCTTCTATATGACCTCATCTCAAATGCTTCCAGTAGACCACTTATATCTTTCTTTAAAATCCAGGATTGCTTCCCATAATAATAGCAGCAAATATAGCAGCATCATATTAGCAGCAACTAACCGGTTTAGCAGTGGGATCTCCTTTAGGTGCCATTTGAGCCGATCTATTTATTTCAACTATTGAGGAAAACGTAATAGCGCGTTTTAGTAGTACAGCACTTCAATTAGACCGATTACTAAAATTAATAATCAACGTTCAGTGAATCAAATTCACCATCGAGGAAGAAACCAGCAACAAAAAACTTTTTATATCTTAATCCAATTCCTAAAAAACTACAAAATAGAATTTGATATATATATATATATATATATATATATATATATATATAAATATATATATATATATATATATATATATATATATATAATCTTTTAAATCTCATGAATACCCTTTCGGGTGTCGAGATTATATCCTTCTTATTTATACGATATTGTTTATTATATTTTTCAATTCTTTTCTGCTTTTCGCTGTTCTTTCTGCTTCCTGCCAGCTGATGTTGTTGTTACTTAATATTTCTGATACGTTGTTCGCCCATGTTTTTTGTGGTCTTCCTCTTGTCTTCTTTTTGTTGTTCTTGCCTTCCAATTTTTTTTGTTTGGCTGTCATCTGGCATTTTTGTGAGGTGTCCGAACCAAGCCAACTGTTTTTTCTCTAGAGTAGTTTGCATGCTTTCTATTTGCAATCTTGTTCTAATACGTTCATTTCTTATTCTATCTACTCTTGAAACCCCTTCTACTTTTCTCAAGTATCTCATTTCCGCTGCTTGTATTCTGTTTTTTATTTTGTGGTTCGTAGTCCATGTTTCACTCCCATTCTACTCTTTTTCCGAAAATAAGACACAGTCTTACTTTCTTTTTAGGTCCGAAATACGTACTAGGGCTTATTTTCGGGAGAGGACTTATTCCAAAAAGTAGATTTATATATTTTTGTTTAATATTTATTTATATACAGAAATTTAAATTTATTCAATTAGCTACAGTCATGTCATCTTCTTCTGGAACATCATCATAAATTATCAAATTTTGAATTCCGTTCTGATTTTCCTGAAAATCCATTTCCGGTAGAATCATTGGTCCGAATCTCTCGGCTTGCAATATAGCTATACTTCTTGAATACGTCTTGTCTAAGTAGCCTGTAAGTAGTGTATTGGAAACACAACTCTCAGTTATTTTGTGCCATGAATTTTGTACCCAATTCACAACTTCTTGTAAGCCTGGCTTTACAAAATTACCTCGTTGATTTTTCACAATTCTGTTTTCAATATATTCATTGATTTCCATCCGCAAATGATCCTTGAATGGCTTATAGAATATTTATTGCAATGTAAAGTGTTTGGAGGTAGCCACTCATTCCTGCAGGAATCATTATTTGATCAATCTTCACAGCAAGAAAGTTTTTCATGTCTTTAGCGCGGTGAGTACTGGCTCAATCCCAAACTAGTAAACCTCTATTTCGACCCCTCAACAGTGGCGGCAACATAAAATCGACCTACTTTCTGCTATTGCTTTCTAATAGTGAAATATATATATATATATATATATATATATATATATATATATATATATATATATATATATATATATATAAAAAGACTTGATATCTATAAAAAGTGAAAATAAATTATAACTGCTTATCTGCACCAGCTTTTTCACTTTCAAGGACATTCATTTCTGAAATGCGTTACATAAATACAGGTAACATGTGTACTATCGTAATCGGCAGAAGGAACATACATTGACGAGGAAGCCTTATGGTGAACCGTCGTTTGAGCTCCTTGGCCTAGAAATACAGCGGTCTCATCCATAGCAAACATGTTGGGGAGTTGGTATTTCGAAAAGACGATGCCATCATCAAAAAGCTTAAATGCAAGTGCACATTTAAAAACTTCATTGTCTTCCAGCTTAGATATTGTTGTTGATCTCCTTAGAGACAGTTCATGTCGTTGAAGGTTGTTATCCATGCAGTGTGACGATGCTTTAAATTCTTCTGTGGATATATCAAATTCAAGGGCAAAATTTTCAGCCCTGAGGACAACCATTTGCTCTCTTGTCAGCAACAGCAATCCATTCCCAGATACATTCTGCCAACTCCGACTCCGACATCCGGCTGCCGACCTGATGCAACCCTTCGTTTTTCCCATTTTCCACCATTTGGAACCATACGGAGATCCAACATTTTCTCTTTACAGAAGGCTACAAGATTTACATCCCTGGAGTCATCACGATTCCTTTTTTGTACTCGACGGAATCGCTCTTTCTTTTTGTACACAATTTATCTGGAGTTAAAAATTAATAAAAATAAAATTATGTGTTAGGTAATTATCAAATTTTCAAGACTGAAATGCACAGACGTTGTACCTGCACTGTCACTCTATGTAGACTGCTGCCTTATATTGTATTTTTAAGATACATTCTACTTTAAATATTCCAAGAATTAATTTTAACACGTGCCTGTGCATTGCTTGAAATGAATTGTACCTCTACAATTCGTTTCAGGAACAGAAAAAGGAATTTCTAGGAATATTTTGTTCAAAACATTTCTCTGAAGTATTAGGGCAGCTAGAGATACCTACCGGCATCTAGAGGCACCTACTAAATTCAAATTCATTTTTTAACGAATTATATTTTTCACAGTATTTTAACTAGGGCTTATTTTCGGAGGATTGCTTATATTCCAAAAAGTCTCAAATATCAAGGTAGGGCTTATTTTCGAGGGATGTCTTATTTTCGGAAAAAGACGGTAGTAGTATTGGTCTGTATATTGTTTTGTACAGTGTCATTTTCGTTTCTTTCCTTATTTGTTTATTGTTTAGTAATATTTTATTCATAGCATAGTAGCTTTTGGTTGCTGCAGATATTCTGTTGTTAATTTCGTGTTCTAAGTTTCCTTTGTTATTTAATGTTTGTCCTAGATATGTGAATGTTTCTACCTGTTCAATGTCTCTGCCATTTATTTTTATCTTCATTACTACTTCTTCCTTCGCTATGACCATTGTTTTTGTCTTGGCTTCGTTTATAGTCATATTATGATTATTAAGTTCTTCATTCCACAGGTTGATGTTGTGATTGCAGCTTTTCTTCATTGTCAGCTAATAATGCAAGGTCGTCTGCAAATGCCCACTCAGATATTGTTATTCTTCTTAGGTTGTGGTGACCTATTTCCATTTTCTTCGTTTTATCCTTTGATTTTCTTCATGATATTATCTAGGAAAATTATAAATAATAGTGGGCTTAATGTACCTCCTTGTCTTAGTCCCTGTGTGATAAGGAATTCGCCTGATATTTCGTATCTTGTTCTAATATAGTTGGATGTGTTATGGTATATACTTTGTATAGCCTCAATTAGATGTTTCTTAATCTGTCTTTTCTGTAGTATTTCCCACATCTTGATCCGCGGTACTCTGTCAAAAGCTTTTTCCAGGTTTAAAAATGCTATGTGTAGTTTCCTCCCTTGCTTTAGAATGCAATCTGTAATTTTTCTTATTGTGAAGATATGGTCTTGGGTTGAGTGTCCTCTTCTAAATCCACTTTGTGAATTCTCCATTGTTGCCTCTGTTGCTGTTCTTAATTTGTTGTCTACTATTGCTTCATAGATTTTATCTGTTGTGCATAGCATTGATATCCACCTATAGTTACTGCGGATTCTATTATCTTCCTTCTTGTGAATGGGAATAAACACAGCCTTTTCCCAGTCTTTTGGTATTTGTCTCTTTTCCCATATTATATTTAAAATTATTAACAATATTTGCTCTTTTTCGTTGCCCATATATTTTAATTGTTCTGATCTTATTCCATCGTGTCCTGGTGCTTTACCGTTACTTAATTTCTTGAGTGCTGTCCTCATTTTTTTTCTGTAATATTTTCCTTATCTTCTGTTCTTGCGCTACTAATTTCCGTATTCACCTCTTCTCTGTTTCCCTTGTTGTTTCCAATTCCTTCTAATAGTTCCTGGAAATGCTCTTTCCACCTTTCCATCACTTCTTTTTCTTCCTTTATTATGTTTCCTTTTTTTATCAAAGAGCTGCTTCAGTTTTACTTGTCTTCCTTTCTTACATTTTTTTAGTGTTCTGTAGCACAATTTTTGTTTTTCCTTGAAGTTTCCTTCAAGGGTATTTCCAAACTCTTCCCATGACCTGTGCTTTGCTATTTTCATTTGTTCTTTTGTTATTTTTCTTTGTATTTTGTTGTCTTCAAAATCTTCCTCATTTTTGGAGTTGAGATATTTTTTCCATTTTAGTTTATTTTTCTGAACTTCTTCATTTATTTTATCGTTCCACCAATGTGTTTGCTTCTTGCTGTGCGTATTTCTGGTTGTTCCACATGCTCTTTTTGGTGCTTCTATTAGTATATATTTGAAGGTGTTCCATACTTCTTTCACATCATCAAAATTCGTTTTGTGTCTTTCTTTTATTAGATTTTTAATCTGGTTTTGATAACATTCCCTTATCCGTTTTTCTTTAAGTTTCTTTATTCTAATTTTTACTATTTCTCTTTCTTTGTTGCTTGTTTCTTGTTTCTTTCTATTACTATATTCTTTTACTTTTAGTTCCGCGTTTACCAGGTAGTGATCGCTTACTATTTCGCTACCTCTTTTCACTCGCACATCCCTCACATTTGATCTCTGTACTTTGTTCGTTACAAAGTAATCTATTATTGATTTTTCGGCTCTGCTTCTTTCTACCCTGGTGTATTTGTGGATTTCTTTGTGTTCGAAGTATGCGTTTAATATTAATAATTCGTTTATGACACAAAAATCTAGCAGTCTTTTTCCGTTGTTGTTCCTAGTTGGCTCTCCATGTCTACCCATTATTTCTTCCAAACTCTTGTTTTTATTCCGCCCTCTGGCATTAAAATCCCCCATTATAAAGATTCTTCCATTTTTATAATTTATCCATATTCCAATTGCACTTGATCCCAGAATTCATCTTTGCTTGTTTTTCTCTCATCTTCGCTTACCCCATATACTATCATTATATTTGCTGTTAGTTTGGCATTATCTACTATTTGTATTGTAAGTATCCGTTCGTTTATACCGTCCCACTTTTGAATTGATTGTTCCAAGTTTTCATTTATAATACATCCCACACCAGCTCTTACCCTTTCATTGACTTCAACTCCGCTGTACAGAAATATGTGGTTATTTTTTAATCGTGTTATCCCTTTACCTTTCTTTTTCGTTTGTAATGGCTAATATCTCTAATCCCGCTTTTTCAAATTCTTCTATTAGTTCTATCTCTTTTCCCTGCAGGCTTCTAATGTTCAATGCTCCCAGTCGTATAGTCCTTTTTGTTTGCCTTTTCGTCTCCATGTTATTAATAAATTAATCTTCTATATAAACTTTATACTATTCAAAAATACATAATTTCAAAGAGCAAATTTTTGTACGTCTAACTTGTTTGGTGGTTACCAAGGTTCTTATATATATATATATATATATATATATATATATATATATATATATATAATATATAAATATATAATATATATATATATATAATAATATAATATATATATATATATATATATATATATATATATATATATATAAGAACCTTGGTAACCACCAAACAAGTTAGACGTACAAAAATTTGTTCGTTGAAATTATGTATTTTTGAATGGTATAAAGTTTATATAGAAGATTAATTTATTGTGAAAAAACAAAAAGTTAACTTTAGATTGGTGTTACTGTTAAAAATTGTGTCAAAAACAAAGTGAATTTGGTTTCAAAAAATTATGGTTGGAAATGACAAATTATTTTAATGTCAAATTTTCTTTTTCCTTATGGGACCTAAAATAATAGTAATGTAATAATATGTGGGTCAACGGCCTCGACGGCAGAAGAGGACATATCCCAATGACAGAGAGGGCGGAGGAACCGATTCAAATCCACTTCGCGTCTGACTTGCAGCAATCGGCAAGAGGTCAGCGTCTGATCACCAGAGGTGCGGCTGTAAACATGCTCCAGGAACTCACAATCCCTGGTTTAAACCACTAGCGAAAGCTAAATGATTACATAAAAGCAGACATGACTCGTACAAGTAAAGACAAATTTACCCCAGGTGGACAATCCACCCACTCTAACATGGCAACCAAGCATTCGGATTCTGGGGAGCTTGGGCTTATACGAGAGAGCAAGTCGGAGTGCTCTGTTAAACTTCCACGAAAGAGACACATTCAACATTCAGACATTGATTCAAACACGCTTCACCGATTCAGAAACGATGGATTACAATAATTAAAAATCTTCTAAAGTGGATCAAACAAAGAATTGGTAAAGGAGCAGCACTATTAGGAATGGCCTTCTGTGCAGACAAAAAAGTGTTGGATTCAGTAATAGTGGTGAAACTCATCAACAATAAGCTTATGACTTTAAGAATCAAGCACATAAATAAAAACTACACCTTTATAAATGTACATACACCAACAAATGGTGACAATAAATAGGAGCCTGAAAAAAACAGAAAGATTCTGGAAAAAACTTAAGCAGAGATGGCCAAAATCCCTAAAAGTGAAGTGAAAATTTTACTTGGTGATTTCAATGCACAGATTGGCAAGGAACACAAATACGAGAGGACAGTGGGAGACTATCCGGCCCACAGGTTCACCAATAAAAATGGCACACGTCTCATTGCGTTATGCCAACAAAAGAACCTCAAAATTATGTCAACATCACTCCAGAAGAATCCCAAAAAAAAAACCTGGCGATCACCCATCCATTATTTATTAGAATTTCAGATTGATCATGTGGCAATATCATACGAGGTACTAATATAAAGTCAGATCATTCTTTAACCAGAATCAAAATTAAATTCGCACGCAAAAGGAAATTCAATAGGAATTGCACCGGTAATTCCAAAATTTGATCTACACAAAATCAAGGACTCCAAAATAACAGAAGAATGGGAAGAACAACCTGCAGAGAACTGGGACAATTTTCAAAATAAAATCATCGAAACTGCGAAAAAAGTAATCCCTCTTAGCAAGAATCCAAAACATCTTGGTGGAATCAAGAATGTGAGATAGCACTAGAAGAAAGAAAAAAGGCGTTTCAAAACTACAATTGTAAAAAATCAGAAGAAACACAGAGAAAAATTTTCGAAGTTCGCAAGCATGTATCTAAGATTTTCAGACAAAATAAGCGGAAATATATAAACGACCAACTGAAGTCAATTGAGGACAAATTACAACACACACGATTTCTTTAAAACCGTTTCGAACCAAATTAAAGGGTATTCCCCAAGGAAACTTTGCTTTCGGAATCAAGATGGTAAACTAGCCTTGACAAATAAGGAAAATTGCAAAGAATAAGTTCCATATTTTTCACAGCTTTTAAATTGTCCGGAACGCAAAGAGAGATTCCAGAAAGTACAATCAGAAATCACACCGAAAAATTCGTCACCACTAACGCAAGAAGAAATTTATTCATACATCGAGACACTTACAGACAACAAAGCATCAGGGAAGGACGGGATTGTTACTGAACTTCTGAAAATTTTTGATCCAAATTCACTCAAGTCAAATTACAAAAATAATCCAAAACATTTGGCAAACCGAAGAGCTCCCGGATGACTGGAGGATTGCTCTAATCCATCCACTACATAAAAAAGGCAGCAAGTTAGATGTGAATAACTATAGAGGTTTTTCTCTCTTTTATCTGTCACCTACAAAATATTATCAGCCTGTGTCTTGAGAAGAACACAAAAACACTTAGAACCCAAACTATCAGAATAACAAGCAGGATTCAGACCAAACAGGTCCTGCCCAGAACAAATTATCAATCTCAAAACCATACTCAAATTACGAGCCCTTAGACAAAAGCCCACAGTATGCACATTTGTAGACTTTAAAAAGGCATACGATTCGATAGACAGATCCTCACTATTCCAAATTCTAGAAGAGAGAGGACTAGATCCCAACACCCTAGAACTCATTAAACAAACACTCACTGACACACAATATAAAGTGAAATTTATGGGGAAAATTTCAGAACCCTTTGACATTCGAATAGGTGTGAGACAAGGTAATGGACGCTCTCCTATTATGGTAAATATCGTGCTAGACAAGGTTATGGAAGAATGGGAGAAGGAACTCAAAAATGTGAGTCTTGGAAACCGATCCGTCTGGGCTTTCCCAAAAGCAACCTCTGCGTACCATACCTCGCTTTTGCGGAGGGTCTGGCGATACTACCAGAGCGTGAGGAGACTGCCAACAACTTAAGATACTTAAGGAATATGCAGAAAAAGTGGGACTACAGATCTCATTTGAGAAAACTAATTTTTTTTGTTCAAAAACTGATATCACGAGCCTGAGAACCGACAAGCCTTGAGAAGATCTCACAGCAAAACCGTCTCCAAAAAATCAAGAAGGCATTTTGGTTAGTGCAAGACATCTATAATAAAAAATGTCAAGACAGACAAAAATTCGGCATTACAACACAGTTATAAAACCAACAGTCCTTTACGCAAGCGAAACATTGACACTTAACAGAAAACAAGAACTAGAAAAAATCAAGAAGGAAAAGAGGAAGATAATTAGAAAAATCCTAGGAGCAAAAAATACCCCAGACGGCTACAGGCTACAATCAATCAAAACAACAGAAAAGTTTTTAAACATTGAAATTGACATGAAATAAAGACGAATGAAATTCCTTGGGCATCTAACGAGACTACCAGCAAATTGACTGTCAAAAAAGATATTAGATTATGTTGGCTCCATAAAGAATTCGACACCTTGGTTGGACGAACTTCGAAAAGACATCAGAAATGCAAACATATGTACAACAAACATTTTAGAAAGAGACACCTTCAGACACAAAGTAAACAAATGGAAATTTGCATTAGAGCAACCAAAGCAGTACAGACTGAAGTGGTCGGAAAAACGTAAACAAGCCTTTTCGGAAAGAATAAACGCCAAGAAAACTTGATTGAGTTGTTTTGCGTCTTCCGTTATTTTGAGAATACCCTAATAATAATAATAGTTGCAATCATGCAAGATTTTGAGATTGTCTATTTGCGGGAATTTATGATTACATTCGAGACAATGGTTTAAAAAATAACTAGTGTCTCTCTAAAGCGAAAAGCGCGAGAATTTTCTGAAAACCAAGTTGAAAAACTTATTCCTGCCTGACCGGACGTACACGCTATTGCATTTGGAACAATGAATTTCATATATGCCGGATTTTTTGAGGGTCTCGATTTTGTCTTTAGCGTTAAACAATATGTGGGAGACCTTTGAGGAGGGTTCTGAAAAGGCTCAATGTATCATGGAATGAAAGGCAGCTAATTTGTGTGTTACCGGGTGAATTGATGAGAAAGGGATTGTACAGTACACATTAGTGGGATTATATATATATATATATATATATATATATATATATATATATATATATATATAGATATATATATATATATATATATATATATAAAGTAAGTTTAGAAAAATTCTAATGAGTTCATGAGTATGTACTTAAATTATAGATCATATACAAAAGGGGGGGGAGGGTTAATGTCGTAAAGACAAAAGCATGGGAAATTAGACAGTCTATAAAGAAAAAACGCTAGTCACTTTTAGCACTGGATGTAATTGGTGATACTCAACACAGTGAGCCGCTACGCTGCGTCAAAGCAAGCGACTGTGTAACGGTCAAGACCTAAAAATGTCAGGGGCTGAAAGCCGGGAGTTCTTTATAAAAGCAAATGAAACCTAATTGAAGAGCATTTTCCCTGACTATAACTGAAACATCTGAATCTATAAATAATTATTCAAGTTATTAAATATCCGCTTACAACGGATGCATTAATAGATACAAACCCAGAACAAAAGACGAATGGCCAACACGGCCGCCATGATATACTGACACGAGACCGTTGTCACTGTTAACTACTCGCCGGTGAAATGAAACGTCTAGGTAGCAGAGCGCGCATATCCGGAAATCTCCTTCTCCGTGGCATCGTGAAACATAGAGTGTGAAAGTGATCCCTGCACACGGTACGTTTGCATAAGAAAAATCGGAGATCAATTATATGTCAACAACAACAGCTCTTATGCATGCTCAGTGCACGTCACTTTAACGTATCTAAAACAGAAAACAAGGCTAGGGGAATTTATCTACGTGAGGATTATATATCAACTACGGCGATAAAATTCATTCTTTTAATTATAATATTCAAGACCAAATGGGTCAGGGGCTGAGGGCCTGCAGTCTGAAACTAACGAACTAAAAGTGAACCAACTGGACCTTGGAACCTCATTTATAAACTTGAAATATTAAGGCAATTCAGAGTTCATGCTGAAACTGGATGAACTAAGGTTTTCTACAGATTGGGAAACAGACAAACCACTAGACCTGTTGTCTGGAGGACAATTGGCCATGAGTAGCCAACACGAGCGAGCTCAGCGCTTCCGGACCACTCCTGGAGTCTTGTCCATGCAGCGGCAAAAAACACACGAAACCTAATAACCTTGGTATTATCTTTGTGGAGCACGGGTTGTCACCTACGGCGATAATACCGCTCATAATTACATAAAGTAAGTTTAGAAAAATTCTAATGAGTTCATGAGTATGTACTCAAATTATAGATCATATACAAAAGGGGGGGAGGGTTAATGTCGTAAAGACAAAAGCATGGGAAATTAGACAGTCTATAAAGAAAAAACACTAGTCACTTTTAGCACTGGATGTAATTGGTGATACTCAACACAGTGAGCCGCTACGCTGCGTCAAAGCAAGCGACTGTGTAACGGTCAAGACCTAAAAATGTCAGGGGCTGAAAGCCGGGAGCTGAAAGAACTCCCGGGAGCTGAAAGAACTCCCGGCTTTCAGCCCCTGACATTTTTAGGTCTTGACCGTTACACAGTCGCTTGCTTTGACGCAGCGTAGCGGCTCACTGTGTTGAGTATCACCAATTACATCCAGTGCTAAAAGTGACTAGCGTTTTTTCTTTATAGACTGTCTAATTTCCCATGCTTTTTTCTTTACGACATTAACCCTCCCCCCCTTTTGTATATGATCTATAATTTGAGTACATACTCATGAACTCATAAGAATTTTTCTAAACTTACTTTATGTAATTATGAGCGGTATTATCGCCGTAGGTGACAACCCGTGCTCCATACAGATAATACCAAGGTTATTAGGTTTCGTGTGTTTTTTGCCGCTGCATGGACAAGACTCCAGGAGTGGTCCGGAAGCGCTGAGCTCGCTCGTGTTGGCTACTCATGGCCAATTGTCCTCCAGACAACAGGTCTAGTGGTTTGTCTGTTTCCCAATCTGTAGAAAACCTTAGTTCATCCAGTTTCAGCATGAACTCTGAATTGCCCGAATATTTCAAGTTTATAAATGAGGTTCCAAGGTCCAGTTGGTTCACTTTTAGTTCGTTAGTTTCAGACTGCAGGCCCTCAGCCCCTGACCCATTTGGTCTTGAATATTATATTTAAAAGAATGAATTTTATCGCCGTAGTTGATATATAATCCTCACGTAGATAAATTCCCCTAGCCTTGTTTTCTGTTTTAGATACGTTCAAAGTGACGTGACGTGCACTGAGCATGCATAAGAGCTGTTGTTGTTGACATATAATTGATCTCCGATTTTTCTTATGCAAACGTACCGTGTGCAGGGATCACTTTCACACTCTATGTTTCACGATGCCACGGAGAAGGAGATTTCCGGATATGCGCGCTCCGCTACCTAGACGTTTCATTTCACCGGCGAGTAGTTAACAGTGACAACGGTCTCGTGTCAGTATATGATGGCGGCCGTGTTGGCCATTCGTCTTTTGTTCTGGGTTTGTATCTATTAATGCATCCGTTGTAAGCGGATATTTAATAACTTGAATAATTATTTATAGATTCAGATGTTTCAGTTATAGTCAGGGCAAATGCTCTGCAATTAGGTTTCATTTGCTTTTATAAAGAACTCCCGGCTTTCAGCCCATGACATTTTTAGGTCTTGACCGTTACACAGTCGCTTGCTTTGACGCAGCGTAGCGGCTCACTGTGTTGAGTATCACCAATTACATCCAGTGCTAAAAGTGACTAGCGTTTTTTCTTTATAGACTGTCTAATTTCCCATGCTTTTGTCTTTACGACATTAACCCTCCCCCCCTTTTGTATATGATCTATAATTTGAGTACATACTCATGAACTCATTAGAATTTTTCTAAACTTACTTTATGTAATTATGAGCGGTATTATCGCCGTAGGTGACAACCCGTGCTCCACACAGATAATACCAAGGTTATTAGGTTTCGTGTGTTTTTTGCCGCTGCATGGACAAGACTCCAGGAGTGGTCCGGAAGCGCTGAGCTCGCTCGTGTTGGCTACTCATGGCCAATTGTCCTCCAGACAACAGGTCTAGTGGTTTGTCTGTTTCCCAATCTGTAGAAAACCTTAGTTCATCCAGTTTCAGCATGAACTCTGAATTGCCCGAATATTTCAAGTTTATAAATGAGGTTCCAAGGTCCAGTTGGTTCACTTTTAGTTCGTTAGTTTCAGACTGCAGGCCCTCAGCCCCTGACCCATTTGGTCTTGAATATTATAATTAAAAGAATGAATTTTATCGCCGTAGTTGATATATAATCCTCACGTAGATAAATTCCCCTAGCCTTGTTTTCTGTTTTAGATACGTTCAAAGTGACGTGCACTGAGCATGCATAAGAGCTGTTGTTGTTGACATATAATTGATCTCCGATTTTTCTTATGCAAACGTACCGTGTGCAGGGATCACTTTCACACTCTATGTTTCACGATGCCACGGAGAAGGAGATTTCCGGATATGCGCGCTCCGCTACCTAGACGTTTCATTTCACCGGCGAGTAGTTAACAGTGACAACAGTCTCGTGTCAGTATATGATGGCGGCCGTGTTGGCCATTCGTCTTTTGTTCTGGGTTTGTATCTATTAATGCATCCGTTGTAAGCGGATATTTAATAACTTGAATAATTATTTATAGATTCAGATGTTTCAGTTATAGTCAGGTAAAATGCTCTTCAATTAGGTTTCATTTGCTTTTATAAAGAACTCCCGGCTTTCAGCCCCTGACATTTTTAGGTCTTGACCGTTACACAGTCGCTTGCTTTGACGCAGCGTAGCTGCTCACTGTGTTGAGTATCATCAATTACATCCAGTGCTAAATTTTTACGACATTAACCCTCCCCCCCTTATATATATATATATATATATATATATATATATATATATATATATATATATATATATATATATATATATATAATATAATGCAATAGATTCTAGGAAAAACTTTATAATCAGAAGTAAAAGAAAATGTATAAAATTATGTTATGATTAAATGAATATAATGGTTGCGACCGTTACTATGTGGTAATCCATATTTACACTGAATTGAAAAATTCACTATGTTTTAATCACACTTAAAATGTAAAAATATTTTATAAGTGTGGTTTCAAGTTGAAAATGGCATTCACCAGTATAAACTCGATTCGTGATAAATGTTTAAATTTTTATAACTGTAAATAACAAGTTATATAATATTTTTGCATAATAAGTGTGGTTAATACATGGTGAATTTTTCAATTCAGCATATGTCATGATTAGTCCAACGATGACAAAAGTGCTAAAAATGACTTTTACAAATTGATACAGAACTGAGTGAGGTATTATGGATGTACAGCCTGACAAGTTTCCTGAATTCTAAATATTTATAATTCGCAAAATTAATACAGAATGCAAATTAATTCGAATAACAAGATACGCTTAATAGTACCCATTTGATTTTAAATTTAGCGAAAGTCTATTTTTTCATTTTTCAGAAACAAAACTAAATTATAAATTTAGTCTAAGGATATCAAAAATAATGTAGTCTAATTATTGATTTATTATAATGCACATAAATGTAATTTTCTCTTTGTAACACAGCGGATTACATTTTAGGCAAATATTTCTAAAGAATCACCAATGAACCTAATATACAAAATGCACTAAATTATTACAAATAAAACAATCAATATACTCAAATTCGAAATACCATATCTCTAATTAAATCGGTTTATATACATTCATATATACATTAATGATTACATTTTCTTAAATATGAGTTATTATCTGAATATATACTGCATGTAATAAATATATTTTAATTTATATTTTATGAATTTGAAGTTTTTTTTTAACTTAAATTTTATTTTAGACTAGAAAATTAAATTTTCCTAAATATTTTGGAACCATTTGAGCATCAACTTCCAGTTAAAATTTTATCGACAACAGAATTTATTTATAATAAGATTTCATGAAGCGAAATAGATAGGAAAAGACATAAGAGATTAGTCATTAGATATACACGATAGATAATTGTTCAGTGATGATGTAATTGACATATGGGAAACTAATGGAAATATAGCTTGACAAGGAAATGCAGAAATAGGAAGATTCAAAATACATTTTTTGATTAACAATTCCATTAAATTGTGTTTTGTGTATAGAAATTTAGTTGTTACTTTTGATCTAAGCTGATTACGGAAAAGAAGTTATTTACCAAAATTTTGTCTTCGAGAGCTTTTTATTTTTAAAATATAATTATTTGTACTTATCATTATGTAAACGTAAGTAATTTCGTTTAAAAGGTTATTAATAAATTGTGTAACTGTCATATTTTATCGAAAAAGTTGTTTTCCGAACCATTTTTTTTTCATGCGTTAACAATAATTTTTCATGAATGCATATTGAATCCCTTCTCGTGTCTCTCAATTTCCATATTGTAAGAAATAATTTATATTTTGAAATTTCATAATTTGGAAATTTCAATTACACAAATTCTGAATACTTTACAATGATTAGATTTGAAAGAAGGAAAAAAAATTACATTTTAGGCAAATATTTCTAAAGAATCACCAATTAACCTAATATACAAAATGCACTAAATTATTACAAATAAAACAATCAATATACTCAAATTCGAAATACATATCCATATCTCTAATTAAATCGGTTTATATACATTCATATATATATATTAATGATTACATTTTCTTAAATATGAGTTATTATCTGAATATATACTGCATGTAATAAATATATTTTAATTTATATTTTATGAATTTGAAAAATCCTACGAACGTTAAAAAGCGATTAAAAATCATGTAACAAGTTTTTTTGTAACTTAAATTTTATGTTAGACTAGAAAATTAAATTTTCCTAAATATTTTGGAACCATTTGAGAATCAACTTCCAGTTAAAATTTTATCGACAACAGAATTTATTTATAATAAGATTTCATGAAGCGAAATAGATAGGAAAAGACATGAGAGATTAGTTATTGGATATACACGATAGATAATTATTCAGTGATGATGTAATTGACATATGGGAAACTAATGGAAATATAGCTTGACAAGGAAATGCAAAATAGGAAGATTCAAAATACATTCTTTGATTAACAATTCCATTAAATTGTGTTTTGTGTATAGAAATTTAGTTGTTACTTTTGTTCTAAGCTGATTATGGAAAAGAAGTTATTTACCAAAATTTTGTCTTCGAGAGCTTTTTATTTTTAAAATTTAATTATTTGTACTTATCATTATGTAAACGTAAGTAATATCGTTTAAAAGGTTATTAATAAATTTTGTAACTGTCATATTTTATCGAAAAAGATGTTTTCCGAACCATTTTTTTTCATGCGTTAACAATAATTTTTCATGAATGCATATTGAATCCCTTCTCGTGTCTCTCAATTTCCATATTGTAAGAAATAGTGTATATTTTGAAATTTCATTATTTGGAAATTTCAATTACACAAATTCTAAATACATTACAATGATTAAATTTGAAAGAAAAAAAAAATATTTGCAAAGTGGGTTCGGTTTTGCAAAAAGGAAGTTTACTTTCTACAAGATTAGATGTATCGGTTTAGAAAAAAATTGAATTTTCTTTTTTTCTGTAAAAACCATTTAGGGTACAGATGGGAGACAGTGATCGCGAGTTGAGAGATGAGAGCTAGTATGTTTATTTAAAATTTAATTTTTCATCCACTAACTATCCCCAGAACTTTTTTTCCGCTTTAGGCAGCGAAAAAACATTTCTCATAAATATCGAGGATAATATTGGTGGAGGGTAAATTGTATGGGGAAGTTTGTAAATAAAGCTTTACAGATTCAAGCAAAGTCTGTGCGGTGAAACTAAGGACCGAAGTTTTTTCTTTTACTACTGATGAGAAAAAAATGTAGTTGGGTAGAATGTGAGTTTTGGGAAGCTTGCTTCAAGTTGTTGAGGCTGTATTAAATCAAAGTTATTATAAGGGGATAGTATTTGGAGACAACCCAATGGCATCCCCGTTTTATGTCTGATTTTGCATAATTTTTTTTATATATTTTGTTAAACCGCTGCTCTTAAAAGCCGCGAAAAAGAGTAGTTGCTCTTAAGAGCAGTAGTTATAGAGCATATATATATATATATATATATATATATATATATATATATATATATCTATATATATATATATATATATCTATATATATATATATATATATATATATATATACTCATATTACCGTTATACCGTATGCGACCGTTACTACGTCGTAATCCATACCTACACTGAATTGATAAAATTCACTAGAAAATGACCTTCAACAGTCGAAGCTCGAGTCGTGATAAGTGTCCAAATTTATATGACTGTGAATAACAAGTTATATTAATTTAATACATATTATAAGTGCGGTTAAAACATAAAGAATTTATCTATTCAGTGTACATGGACTATCCAGAAGAAATTGTTAAAATTATGTTATATGTAAGAAATCTAGATAATGTGTTTTTCTATTAGGAAATTCTGCCTATTTTTATTGGAGGAAATATATTATTATAGGAAATTGGAAAATTACGAATTATCGAGCAATTGTGCCAAGTGAGAGCAGAAGAATTTTCCTACATTTATATTATCCTATATAATATCGATGTTAATAGGTAAGTTAAATACTGGAAAATATTCCTTTAATAAATCTGAAAATACCGAAAGGTTCCAGACCTACAAAATGAAGTAAAGACCTATATTCTTTACATCAGTTGGTTTCCTTCAGTTTTATAGAAAAGATAAGATAGCATAAAATATGATAGGATATAATAATAAGTAGAGTAGTGGTTAATGCACCTGCGCATCTACTAGGTTCTGCTCGCCGCATGATATTTTATGTTTTGGATTGCTTAGGAAATTTAAAAGGATTTCTACAGACCTCTTTAGAAGAAAAGGATTGAATCATTTGCATAGGTGCCTTGGTGTAAAGATCAAGAATCAAAGATGAAACTAAATTACCAAAAATCGTTAATTACAGAATAAAAAGAGTTACTTAATGCGTAATGTTTAATTGTTATAGGGCAGCTATTATAATGAAGAATTCATCCGATCCACCCGCGATGCATGATGGAACGTAGTTAGTATTAAAGGATTTATTTTATGTTTATAATTTGATACTTCGAACAGTCTCAATCATGGCAAATCATCTAAACATCTATAACAAATCTGTTCCGTAATGATTTCAGTTACTGATCAGAAAAGCATTTAAAAAACGTCTTTAGCGGAAAGGGAATATGTTGTCCAGAAGAATAGAGTATAATCGGGTATAAAGGTAAAGATGAATTAAGTATAAATTTACAATCAACAATACTTAAATATTACAGCAATATACAATCCTTATCGAATTTTGGTTGTTTTCTTTTTGGTTGAAATCTTATTTGAAATAAATAATTTTGAAAAACATATTTGCCAATTTATGAATTATTATGTTGTAACTAATTAGACACACTACAAACAGTTGCACACAAAATTCAAATATCAATTTTACTATTATATTATTCAGATACTTAAAATGTAGTATCTAATATATGACTCCATTATTACGAAGATAAATTCAAATAACTTTCAGGAATTTTATTAGAATGTCAAGAATTATTTTCAAAGTTTCAATTTTGTTGCTGTAACGTTTCTTCATATTGTAAATTTTCTTAATATTGTTATAATAAATTCAGCAGTTAATTAGCAGTACATTAATCTATTTTTCGAAAAAATATCTCAACCGTATTTTTCAAAATTTCACAAAATGAAAGCGTAGTTTATTAGCGTTAATGTAAGTGTTTTCTCAATATAAATAATTACAACTAGAAAAGTTCTAAATTTATGTTCGCATACGAAAATTCGATTTTTCGAAAAAATTAAAAAAATCGAAATTATAATATCATATTGTGCACACAAGCAAAAACACTTAAATGGTTAAAGACATTTACGTGAGTGAAGTAAGCTTGTTACAACGATAGCCACATATGTCTCAATGATTTATTTGTATACCACCAAATATTTCCGATTCAACAAACCACGTAATGGTTTTAATTTCATCTCAGTGCCAGAGCTATTACTATTTTTACCCCATAACCTACATTCTAGAGATACGCGTATACCTTCATCACATCCATTTCTCTTAGTCTCGCGATCACTGTCTCCCATCTGTACCCTAAATGGTTTTTACAGAAAAAAAGAAATTCAAATTTTTTCTAAACCGATATCTAATCTTGTAGTAAGTTACTTTTTGCAAAACCGAACCCTCTTTGCAAGTGTTTTTTTTTTCTTTCAAATCTAATCATTGTAAAGTATTTAGAATTTGTGTAATTGAAATTTCCAAATAATGACATTTCAAAATATACAGTATTTCTTACAATATGGAAATTGAGAGATACGAGAAGGGATTCAATATGCATTCATGAAAAATTATTGTTAACGCATGAAAAAAAAATGGTTCGGAATACATCTTTTTCGATAAAATATGACAGTTACACAATTTATTAATAACCTTTTAAACGATATTACTTACGTTTACATAATGTTAACTGTTCCGTCGTGTAGCTAATAATAGAATTATTCTTAATTATTTTTAAAACCTTTACGTCTTTTATACAGCCATAAACAATCTATTTTTATGGATTTATGTCCTTCTATTTTATTTAAAATTTAAATACATTTAGTTGCTTTTCGATTTATTTATGGCTGGAAATTTCCAAGCCTTATGTAGCTTATCCTCATGTCTAGGCCATATTGTTGGATACTTAATTTATTTGCTAGTTTTCAATCTACTTATAATTGTAAATGTATTGTGTAGATACAAGTTAAAAAAATATATGTGTAGTAAGTCAATGAAAATTATCTACCATGCGCTCTTTGAAAGCATTGTGAACTATGGAATAATAGCTTGGGGTGGATGCAACAAAACCACTAAGGGCATTCTAGTCAGAATCCAAAACAAACTCATAAATATATTTTCAAATGATAATTCTATATTAGGGTTAAGTGAATCATATATCCTTGAGGCACTGTGTTATCACTATGTAAACTGTAAAAATAAATATGAAAGTCATCAAGGAATTACTAGACATAAAAGTCTAATAATACCTAAAGTTAACAAAGAAATAGCATTTAAAAACTCCAACATGGTTGCGATTAAATATTTCAATAAATTACCTGCTCATCTAAAAGCTCTAACACTAAATAATAAAATAATAAGAAAGAAATTGAAATGCTGGTTGACAACCACTTTACAAATTTAGATTATTGCATTTTTATCATATATTTACGTATTTTTTGTTTGTGTGTGTGTATATATATATATATATATATGTGTATATATATATATATATACTTTTCAATATTTAAGATCCTTTTACTCGACATGATCCTATATTGTTCTATTTATATGTCGAGGGATGCAAATATAAGTTAAGTTATTTCTTAGGATAAGTCATTAGCCAGGCCTATGTACAGGTGTTGTTTACACCTCTATAGGTACATGCACTGCGTATTATATATTAAATGTATTATGTATGTATGTATATATCTTTGTATATCCTGGTAAATAAATAAATAAAAAAAAAAAAAATATTTCCCATAATAATGTTTTTGGGTCTTTTTGCTGATCAGCTTATATATTTCAAAAGTTACCTGATGGGATAGTTCTTTGTCTGCATTTTAATCCTATAATTACAAAATAGTGTATGGAAATATTTGTAAATCCCATTTGTAAATTGCCCATCCAGGTAGAAAGTCTTGCACATTTCTCCCCTTCCCTATATAGTCTCCGAAGTGCAGGACTTGCTAATTATCCCGCCTTCTAATCACTTTCCTGTTTCACAATTCGTTGCCGAATTATCCTACGCCTGATTTTCCTACCTAGTAGGTGTAACTTCTAGATTTATTTTAGCATAAAAGAGATTGTGTTATCTCATTTAACAGAGTTATTCGAGTTATTCAAATTTCATACTTTGTAGCGCACAGCCGCATTTTGTTTGGAGTTAAGTTTTGTCAGTTTTAAGTTAAGTTTAAGAATAAAATCGAATAAAAGTTACAATCGTGTCTCTTTTAATATAAGAATTACTTATATTCTGAACTCAATTCACCCAATCACTTAATTCTTTCTCCTACATCATAAAGACTTTTTTGGTGCAAATATAACATTAATTTGCACGTACCATCTTAACTCGCGGTAAACTAATCGCGAGTCGTCACATTGGTCCTTTGAACTGGATAGCTTAAAATTACGTAGCTTTCCAGTATTAATTTTTATTATTACATTTGAGTCAGTGCGTACTTATCGTTTAAGGAATTAAGTGAAACATAGTTTTTTCATCATCGCTCAGTGCACGTGGTCACCATCAACTATTATCCAGTACCCGGTGGAAATTTTATTTGTTCCTGTTCAACGACCATCACTTGTTGGAAAACTGCATCGTCTGTTCCTGTGCAGCGCCCAGTATCCAGCATTATTATTTGGTTCTGTAATTATCTTCCAGTTGGTCAAGTAAGTCAATTGGCTACCTATAATTTTATCCTATCATATTTTCACAATTTGTGTTGCCTATATCTCGTTATATTATTTCTTTTTGTACTATTTTTTACTAATTTGCTTTAATTATTCTCATAATATGGCTAATGAACAAATAAAAGCATTAACAACTAATCGTGCCGGTTCCAAACGAACTTTAACCGCGTATTCCAATTTTTGAAATAAATTCAATCCAGAATCAGATATTCCTGTTCTTGAAAAAAGATATCGTGAAATAGAGGAAGTTCGTAATAAATTCGTATCATATCAAGACGAGCTTGAAGGATTGCTCGACGAATCAGATACCCCTTTTTCACATCGTGAAGAGTTTGAAGACGCTTACTTCAGCGCCTTTGGTACTGCCACTAAACTTCTAGAGCAATACTCTAAAAATTATTTTCCACCGGCCATTACAACGGAATCATTAACTAATAATTCTACAGATTTATGGAATTCGACCAATCAAACTCATTTAGAAACTCCAACTCGCGACTCGGAATTGACTAATCCACAACAGCAGGGGCAACAACCCGTTAATGATAATAATGTACCTTCTCAACAAGGAAGTATACAAAATTTAGGCGCTCTCAGTCAGCAACTTTTAGTCTCAATTATCCAAAAACTCGCTTGATAATTTTCATTTATCATCCTTGCCTACAATTCAGTTGCCAACTTTCAGTGGATCCTATGATACTTGGTTAGGCTTTCATGATTTATTTAACTCGCTTGTTCACAAAGATCTTAAAATTCCTCCTGTGAATAAAATATTCTACTTAAAAGAATGTTTAAAAGGTGAAGCGGCCGATATAATTTCAACTATTGAATCCTCAGACAAAAATTACATCGTGGCTTGGGATCTTTTAAAGGAAATATATGATGATCGGAAATATATACGTGATTGTCACATTAAAGCTCTTGTAGATATGCCATCCATATCAAAAGAATATTCTTTTCGTGCATTTTTAGATTGCCTTAAAACATTTACGCGCTATTCAAGGGCTGGGAGAACCCATAAATTCGTGGGACTCCATATTAATTGTATTATTACGGGAAAAATTTGACTCTTCCGCTCGCGACCGATGGGAAGATTGCAGTAGTGGTATAGAGCACCCTATCTTAAATAACTTATTAGATTTTCTAAAAAGGCGTGCGCAGGTATAGGGAGTTAGAGTTAAGATTTCGAAACCCGCACCCGTAAAGCCTAATACTAATATTAGATCTAATACTCGTTCACAACAAACCTTTGCTGCTTCCACTCAGGAGCAGTCTTGCGTATACTGTGATTAAACTAATCATCTAGTTTACAAATGCAGCCAATTTGCGGCTTAAGATTCTCATGCCCGTTACGAGGCATCGAGAAAGGGTTTTTGGTGTACTAATTGTCTAAAAAAGGGCCATAGAGCGTCCAAATGCAATTTTTTTGAATCTAATTAAATAAACAGCTAATATTTATGTTACTGGAATTGATAATACCTCTACTAGCGAAAAGCATTCTGGTCGTGCGACATTGCAATCTCGATGCAATAATTACAGGGAATCTGCTGAATTTTTAATCGTACCTCAAATTAGTCAGGCGATTCCGTCTAACACTATTGATCAAGTAGGTCTCCACATACCTAAAAACATTAAATTAGCTGATCCCGAATTCTTTAAGCCTTCAAAGGTTGACGCTTTCATTGGCGCTAAATTATTTTATAAATTGCTTGGTGTAGGACAAATATCATTAAAAAATCACCCCAATGCAATTCTTCAAAAAACTCAGCTGGTTTGGGTTGTCGCGGGTGAAATCAGTACGCATTCTCAACCTTCGCTCGTTTCTTGCCATATTTCTATAAACTCAGATCCTCCTGATGTAAAATTAACCCGTTTTTGGGAGCTTGAAGAACTGTCAACAACTACTGTTTTATCCCCTGAGGGAAAGGCTTGTGAAGAGCATTACGCTCTTAACACAACGAGAAATACTGCTGGAAGGTATGAAGTACGTTTACTATTTAATAATAAAAAGTCTGGTTTAGGTGAATCGTATTCTGCTGCATTAAAACGCTTCTATACGCTAGAGCGCAAGTTTCAGCAGAAACCTGAGGTGCGACGTGATTATATTGCATTTTTTGATGAATATTTAGCATTAGGTTATATGTCTCTTTCAAAAGGCCAAAATACCACTGATAATGGTTTCTTTCTTCCTCATCATGCTGTGTTGAAGGAAGATAGTATAACAACAAAAACTCGCGTTGTCTTTGATGGTTCAGCCAAAACTTCAAGTGGCATTTCATTGAATGATACCCTCATGGTAGGTCCCAAATTACAGGACGATCTGTTTTGTATTCTTTTACAGTTTCGGTCTCATGCTTATGTGTTAACTGCTGATGCTGAAAAAATGTATCGCCAGGTTCGCGTTAACTCTGAAGATAGTCAATATCAAAAGGTTCTCTATCGACGAGATACTTCTGAACCTATTCAAATTTATATACTTGAAACTGCCACATATGGTGCAGCTTGTGCGTCTTATTTAGTCATAAAAACATTATACCAACTTGCCAATGATGAGGAAGATAATTTTCCGAATGCAGCTCAAATATTGCGTAGAGACTTTTATGTAGATGATGTGCTCACAGGTACACAAACAATTTCCGAGGCAATTATTCTACGCGATCAACTTATAGCTTTATTAAAAAAGGGTGGATTTTGCTTAAGAAAATGGGCCTCAAATCATCCGTCTCTACTTACTGAGGATCAAGAGCATCCAAATAGCGCACATATGTCACTAGATCCTGATTCATCTATAAAAGCATTGGGTATTAGGTGGAACTCTCGAGAAGATTACTTCTTTTACGTTGTCAATCTCTCGGTTTCCGAAACTACTACAAAAAGGACTATCTTATCTCAAATTGCAAAGTTGTTTGATCCCCTTGGTCTCCTTGGTCCGATCATCGTGCATGCGAAAATTCTCCTGCAGCTCCTGTGGAAGGCCGGGGTAGCGTGGGATGAATTTATTCCTGTCGATATTCATTCGTCTTGGTCTGCTTATTTTGACCAGCTACCATCAATAGAAAATTTACGTTTTCCTCGCCGAATTACCATACCTGACCCAATTAAAGTACAATTGCATGGATTTTGCGATGCTAGTGAAAAGGCTTATGGCGCCTGTTTGTACTTGCGTTCCATTAATTCTCAAGGTCAAGTGTATATACGTCTGATCTCTTCTAAGTTACGTGTTGCTCCTGTCAAACCTCTGTCATTACCGAGATTAGAGCTTTGTGCCTCAGTATTACTTGCTCGTCTTTATCATACAATAAAGCCCACTATTTCGACAAAAATTCACGAATCATATCTGTGGTAAGACTCGACAATTGTGTTACATTGGATAAATACGTCAGCTCATCGCTTAAAAACATTCGTATCGAATCGTGTATCGAAAGTTCAAACCATTACTGAATCGTGTCATTGGCGGCACGTTTTATCTCAAGAGAATCCTGCAGATCTTATATATCGAGGACAGCTTCCGTCGGAATTTATTGAAAGTTCCATTTGGATTTACGGACCTTCATGGTTGACTCAGGAAAACTCAGCATGGCCTTACGGAGTTCTTACTCCTATGGATGTTGCAGAATTAAAACCCATTATTCCCAAAATTGCTTGCATGAAAATTGAAATTCAAAATCATAATATCATCGAAAAATACAGCTCCTTCGATAAGCTACAGAGAGTTGTGGCATATATTCTGTGCTTTGTTCAGAATATTAGGAAACTCAACAAGTTAATTGCATTAAATCCAATTATGAATGAAAACGGTATCTTACGTGTTAGAGGTAGGCTCGTTCATTCTTCTATTGCGGAAGAGCAGCGTCACCCGATTTTGTTACCTGCTCAACACCATGCGACTAAGCTAATTATAGAAGCTGAGCATTCGCGACTTAAACATGCCAGTATGCAGGCAACTTTATACTCTGTTCGTCAAACTTACTGGTCTCTAAATGGCTTCAGCATCACGCGTAGCTTAATTCGTAAATTCATAACCTTCCGTGCGAAGCCGCGCCTTGCCGGTCACCCAATGGGAATTCTTCCCATTCAGCGAGTCACTTCGTCGCGACCCTTCTTGCGTGTTGAAGTTGACTATTGTGGACCCTTTTATATTAAAGAAAAACGTCATCGCCATCGCGGCCGCATAAAGGTTTATGTGGCAGTATACATATGCATTTGCACAAAGGCTGTTCATTTGGAGCTTGTCAGTGATCTTACCACTGAAGCCTTTATAGCCAGCCTCAAGCGGCTTTTTTCAAGACGAGGAATAGCAGTAGAAATTCATTCCGATAATGCTACTAACTTTGTCGGAGCTAAAAATGAGCTTAACGAGCTCTATGATTTTTTTAATTCTAAAGCTCATCAAAATACTATAATTAAATTTTGTAGCGCAAAAAAGATTGATTGGCACCTTATTCCTCCCCGAGCTACGCACTTTGGTGGAATCTGGGAAGCAGCAGTGAAATCATTCAAGCATTATTTAATTAGGACCGTGAGTGATACCTTACTAACCTTTGAACAATTAGAAACATACATGATTGAGACAGAAGCAATACTAAATTCAAGACCCATCTCTCCTATGTCATCTGATCCTAATGACCTTCTTCCTTTGACTCCAGCCCATTTCCTCATAGGTAGTCAGTTGACATCTTTTCCACAGGTCGATTTCACAGACACCCCAATCAATCGTCTGTCAGCTTGGCAACACGCTCGCATATACGGCGGCAATACGGTGGCATATAGAATATTTCCATCAGCTCATAAAATTCCGTGGATCACAGCGCGAGTCAACGAATATCAAGGTTGGAACTTTAGTACTCATCTTTGAAGAAAATTTACCCCCTCTACAGTGGGCTCTTGGACGCATCACGGCCATTCACCCCGGAAAGGATGGAATTGTAAGACTAGTCACGCTGAGGACCAATGCGGGCGAATATTACCGCTGCGTTAAGAAACTTTGCCCACTTAAAATCGATGAAGAAAACAACGACTTCACTCCACTAGTTTGAACTAAACAGTTCAAGGGCGGCATGCTCCGTCGTGTAGCTAATAATAGAATTATTCTTAATTATTTTTAAAACTTTTACGTCTTTTATACTGCCATAAACAATCTATTTTTATGGATTTAAGTCCTTTTATTTTATTTAAATTTTAAATACATTTAGTTGTTTTTCGATTTATTTATGGCTGGAAATGTCCAAGCCTTATGTAGCTTATCCTCATGTCTAGGCCATATTGTTGGATTCTTAAGTTATTTGCTAGTTTTTAATCTACTTATAATTGTAAATGTATTGTGTAGATATTTCCCATAATAATGTTTTTGGGTCTTTTTGCTGATCAGCTTATATATTTAATAAGTTACCTGATGGGATAGTTTTTTGTCTGCATTTTGATCCTATAATTACAAAATAATTTGGGAAATATTTTTAAATCTCATTTGTAAATTGCCCATCCAGGTAGAAAGTCTTGCACCTTTCTCCCCTTCCCTGCATAGTTTCCGAAGTGCAGGACTTGCTAATTATCCCACCTTCTAATCACTTTCCTGTTTCACTATTCGTTGCCGAATTTTCCTACCCCTGATTTTCCTACCTTGTAGGTGTAACTCATAGATTTATTTTAGCATAAAAGAGATTGTGTTATCTCATTTAACAGAGTTATTCGAGTTTTTCAAGTTTCATACTTTGTAGCGCACAGCCGCATTTTGTTTGGAATTAAGTTTTGTCAGTTTTAAGTTAAGTTTAACATAAGTTTAAGAATAAAATCGAGTAAAACTTACAATCGTGTCTCTTTTAATATAAGAATTACTTATATTCTTAACTCAATTCGCCCAATCACTTAATTCTTTCTCCTACATCATAAAGACTTTTTTGGTGCAAATATAACATTAATTTGCACGTAACATCTTAACTCGCGGTAAACTAATCGCGAGTCGTCACATTAACTACACATAATTAGCTTAAATTTTAATAATAAAAAGGTCTCGAAGACAAACTTTTGCTAAATAACTTCTTTTCCAAAATCAACTTAGAACAAAAGTAACAACTAAATTTCTATACACAAAACAGAATTGGAATTGTTAATCAAAAAATTTATATTGAATCATCCTATTTCTGCATTTCCTTGTCAAGCTTCCATTAGTTTCCCATATGTCAATAACATCATCGCTGAACAATTATCTATCGTGTCTATCCAATAACTAATCACTCATGTCTTTTCCTATCTATTTCACTTCATGAAATCTTATTAAAAATAAATTCTGTAGTTGATCAAATTTTAACTGGAAGTGCTCAAATGGTTCCAAAATATTTAGGAAAATATAATTTTTTAGTCTAAAATAAAATTTGAGTTAAAAAATAAACTTGTCACATGATTTATAATCGCTTTTTAACGTTCGTAGGATTTATCAAATTCATAAAATATAAATTAAAATATATTAGTATATATTCAGATAATAACTCATATTTAAGAAAATGAATGTATATAAACCGATTTAATTAGATAGATGGACATGTATTTCGAATTTGAGTATATTGTTTTTTTGTTTTATTTGTAATAATTTACAACAATGAAACAAAAATGTCAAACTTCAAGATGGTCAAATACACAAATTATGAAAATTCTATTAGTTTAGATTAGTGGTTCCCAACCATATTTATATATATATATATATATATATATATATATATATATATATATATATATATATATATATATGTATATATATATATATATATATATATATATATATATATTTATATATATATATATATATATTTATATATATATATATATATATATATATATATATATATATATATATATTATTTATTACTATGGTAAATTCCCTTTAAAGAGAGCGTGTAAACCTGAACAAAAATCATGACAACCCTGTCATGCGGCGACGTTTTTCCCAAATCCTCTTCATTCGTGCACTATGTTCTTTCTTCCGTTCGTCCGTCCACTTTTTTCCTGGTATCTTTGTGAGCAGTTCTTTATCAAATTGATGGTGCATTATGGTGTTTCTAAATTTAACCCGATCATTCATGTCGTGTATCCTGATGTTTAGCTGAGGTCTTCTTCAGTTTTCTGTATCCATTTGGACCTATTTTTACTGTTGAAGGTAATTTTGAAAATTTGTTTCGTAATTCTGTTCTGATCCATTCTGTATGTGTGACCAAAAAATTTAGCTCGTCTCTTTCTCAAAGTGTCAGTGATAGGTTCTACGGTTTTATACATTTCTGTCGATGGTCTCTTAATCCATATTCCCTCCTTATTCACCTGCCCAGAAATTTATCGGAGAATTTTACGTTCTTGTTTCTCTATTTCTTTGATTTTTGAGTGACCATGAGTTAGTGCTGTATTTTTTAAGGCGATTTTTTTAAGGCGATCTCTATCATCTCTGTCAGCATTATTTGAAAAATGCCAAGAGTACCAAAGTTGTCAAATCAATACCTGCTCATAACTTCAGCAAAGATAGGTGTTTGAATTGTTTGCCTGTCGACCAATATTTATCCCTCGTGCCTGTACAAACTTTGTCCATTAGTAGAAGTAATCTAAGCATTTTTTTGAGTTCTGTCACAGACAAAATCTCTAAAGTGAAAAGTGTCACTTGTTGGATTAACAAAACAAAAATGTCAAACTTCAAGATGGTCAAATACACAAATAATGAAAATTCTATTAGTCTAGATTAGTAGTTCCCAACCATATTTATATATATATATATATATATATATATATATATATATATATATATATATATATATATATAAATATATATATATATATATATATATATATATTCTGTTTTATATCTGCTTCGCGATGTTTTAAAATTAGCAATTTAAAAATACATATAAAAACAAACGAAATGTTTAGTAGGCCAGCCCAAGCTATGCTATAAACGGCACAGGTACCTTTCTTTTAATGGTTTCCGCAAAACTATTTAAACTACAACGGGCTCATAAAGTCTAAACTTATGTTTTAAATCTTGAGATTGAATTGAGAAAATTGATTTATCGCTAATTGGGTTTTTTAGTGATATTAACATTATATTCAGCTTTTCCGGAGCTCTATAATCCACGATAGTATATATATATATATATATATATATATATATATATATATATGTATATATGTATATATATATATATATATATATATATATATGTATATATATATATATATATATATATATATATATATATATATATATATATATATATATATATATATGTATATATATATATATATATATATGTTGTATTTATATATGATATGATATGATAGAAACATATGTTGTTTTGGTTTCTCGGGGATTCCGCGTTGATGTTGAGGGTTGCTTCTGAAAAGAACCGGATTCTGGACGTTTCGGCGAACTTACATTCGCCATTTTCAAGAGATATATGCATCCGTGCGGGTCAACCGTTAGACGCATACTGAGAGCCCGTTCATGGGATGCGACTACTTTTAGCTGTCTGGCTTCGGGTCATGCGCGTTGTATGCGGTGCTTCGGTTCGGATGTCTATTTGTCTTGTTGGTCATACATGAGTCTGAGATGTCTGGGATTGAATTTTGAGGGTGGATATGATCGCTCGCCATGCTGGGGGGAGTCTTAAGAAATCGTCTCTCGTGTTCATGCAGTAGTCTCGTTTTTCTATCTCTATGGCTTCTCTGTATACTCGTGACATTTCGTGGCTAATATGTGCAAAAGTCCTTGAATTTCTAAAGTGCATCCAGTGACCGGTGTTTGTGTGTTAGACAAGAGCCGATGAAACTTTGTCTTTATGTCTGACTGAAACTACATGTTCTTGAATCCTAGCCGATATTTTTCTATTGGTACGTCCAATGTAGGTGCGTTCACATGTTCCGCAAGGTATTTCGTAAATTCCAAGGGATTCTAACGGGATAGTGTCTTTAACGCTGCGCAGCATGGAGGATATTTTCTGGTTAGGTTTGAAAATGGTGTCGATGTTGTGTCTTCTTAGGATTCTGGCGATTTTTCAGTTGATCCATGCACATATGGTAGGTATGCTGTGCTAACGGCTTTCTGACGTTCTTCAGTTCTTTGGTTACTGTTCTCTGTACGACGGAAAGCTCTGGATATTAAGCTGTTTGGATATCCATTTGAAGAAAGGGCTTCTCGTAAGTTTCTCAATTCTTTCGGTAACTAAGCTGGTCGGCTAGTGTTTTGGATCGGGTTATAAGAGTGTTGACTATAGATGCTAGTTCTTTGGGATGATGGTGCGAAGAAGTGTTCAGATATCTGTCTGTATGAGTTCGTTTCCGCTGCACAGTGTGACTCAAGGTGCCGTCAGGTTTCTTCTGTACCAAAACATCCATGAAAGGAAGTTGTTGATGCTTTTCTATCTCCAGTTCTATCTCCATTTGGTCGTGTTGAGAGTTAAGATGGGTAAGGAATTTATCCAGCTCTGGTCTGCCGTGGGGCCAGATTACAAATGTGTCGTCAACATATCTTAACCAGAGTGTAGGTTTAAGTGTGGCTGATGAGTAGGGCAACCAAAAATATGCAAATGCATATAGTTTCCCATTCTACTTATAAAAGAATGGACTTGCCAGAAATGTATTTCTGACCAAACTATGAATTTAGAGCCCTATTCTTAAGGGCATAGTTTTGCATATTTTACCAATAAGAGCATAAATTGCATTGGCTATGATAAGACATATTTCGAAATAACTGCATATTTTTAGTGCATATTATGCTCAATTTATTTAAATATTTATATTCATTGATCTGCTTTGTGACGGAAATCTGAAGGCGCGTATTAAATACGGCAGAGCTAGACAAGGCAAATCATAGCACTATTGCAAGACTGATGATTCAATAGAAATTCTGGGTGAAAGTTTCAATCCAGATTCGATTTTACTCTTTATATCAGATGTCGCTGAAATGTTGTTGATGTTGATGTTGTTGAAAAAAATAACTTTGTGAAGAAAATTGTGCGCCTATAACTTCGGTTGATGTGGAACAAAGTTTTTCAATGTACAAACATGTCCTACGATCAAACAGGAATAGATTTCTTAGAGAACTTAAATTATATGTTTGTCATTTATTGTAATAAATATATAAAAAATTGCAATTTAAAAAAAAATTTAAATTTAAATTATTTTGAAGTTTAGCTGTATATTTTTTTTGAATTTATATTTTCGTACCTAGAATTTATCATTTTTTCATATATTTTATTTCAAATTAAAGAGCATATATTTTTTAAATGAATATTTTTTATTTTATAGAGCATTTTTTCATTTTTATTGAGCATATTTTCTTTATTGTGCATATTTTAAGCGCTTAAAGCACTTTTTTAAGAGCATATTTTTGGTTGCCCTACTGATGAGATTGCCTTTTCCTCAAAATCTGTAAGAAATATATTGGCTATTACTGGGGATAGAGGTTAACCCATTGGTGCTCCTAGGACCTGTTTGTATATTTGACCATCGTACCTAAAGTATGTTCGGCCAGATCTGATACATACTTTTCTGGTTTTAATTTCGATCTTATGATGTTTAAGGCCTCATGGACCGGTACTTTTGTAAATAAATATACAATATCAAAGCTCACAAAGAGGTGGCCGGGCTGGAGTTGGTGATCTTTCAGTATGTCTATGAAGTAATCAGCATTGCGGACATAGGAATCACAATCTTCGGCGTATGGTTGTAAATATTTTGCTAAATGTTTCGTAAGAAGTTGGACCGGTGAACCAACGGAGCTTACTATTGGTCGCAGTGGGGCGCCATCTTTGAGGATCTTTGGTAAACCATATATCTTTTGACACCGTGATGATTTCTCCCAAGGTATAAGATAATTTATTGTTTCCTTGTCAATGCTGGAGCTTAGGATCTTTTGTCTGGTAGTTTTCTCAAGATAGGCTGTGGGGTCCGTTGTACTGGGTAAATCATCTAGCTGGATCATCTAAGATTGTGGTCATTTTTGGTTTATAGTCAGCACTGTTCATGATTACAAAGCAATTTCCCTTGTCAGCTGGTAGGACCACAATGCTGTTGTTTTCTCTTAGTGCCTTGAGGGCTTTTTATTCCTCGTATGAGATGTTTCTTGTCGGTGGTTTGGCAGATCTTAAAATGTGGCATGTTTCCTTTCTTATTGTCTCGGCTAATGTGGCAGGGAGTTGTGAAATAGCAGTCTCGACACCAGTGATTATGTCTTCTTTGGGAAAGCGAGTTGGTGCTATTGCAAAGTTAAAACCCTTGGCCCGTACGGTTTTGGTAGGTTCGTCTAGATGCTGGTCTGAAAGATTGTAAACCACTTTGTCGATGTTGAGCGGTTTTGGTGCAGGTTTTTGTCTCCGTCTGGGAAGGTTGGATTTTTCTTTCTGTCTATAGGTCTATTGGTGTAGCGTAGTGGTTAGAGCTATGTGGGTTGTCAAATTATTTTGACTGATGCTGTCAAGTTTCTGTCGTTTGGTTTGGATTTCGTACCCAAGCAACGCTTGGCTTGCATTGTGTAGTATTTTGTTTGACCTGGCTGTCGGATTTTGGTGTGACAGCCTCATACAGACGGGTGTAATGTCTGTATCTCTACAGCGACGTAAAAATGCCAAATCGCATAATAATTGAGAGCGCTTTGTCCGTAGTTTCTCGAAACTACGGGTGAGGTGGTAAATTTCTACGCCGTGGAGGTTTATAATGTTGTATTTGAGGTTTTTGGATAGAAGCATGTGTTGTTTTGTTTTTTCGGGGATTCCGCGTTGACGTTGAGGATTGGTTCTGAAAAGAACCGGATTCTCGAGGTTTCGGCGAACTAACATCCGCCATTTTCAAGAGATATATGCGTCCGTGCGGGTCAACCGTTAGACGCATACTGAGAGCTCATTCTTGGGATGCGAATACTAATAGCTGTCTGGCTTCGGGCCATGCGCGTTGTGTGCGGTGCTTCGGTTCGGTTGTTTGTTTGTCTTGTTGGTCGTACATGTTGGTCGTACATCTGGGGTGTCTGGGACACCCATGAGTCTGGGGTGTCTGGAACACCCCAGACTCATATAGTCCAATCAGAAAAAAAAGGGGATAATCACTCGATTAAAAATGTTTGTTGTTTTTTTTATTGAAAAATCATTTTTTAGGAAATTATTTTTCAGATGAAAATGCAATGATTTTTTTTATGATTTAAGATTAAGGATAAAAAAAGATTATATAGCTTGCTGTCACTGATGTCTGTGTTTAGGGAGATATATATATATATATATATATATATATATATATATATATATATATATATATATATATATATATATTTATTCATTCATGTAGATTTAATTAAATAATAGGAGACATTTCGTTCTATCCATCTTTCTACGAATAACCATACCTAAAAAGGGTTTTTAAAATGCATTTAAATACAGGAAAAAAAAACTAGGTATTTCCATCTGAAAAATAAGTTTTCTAAAAAATGATTTATTCAAATAAAAAAACCACAAACATTTTTAATCTAGTGATTATCCCCATTTTTCTTTTCAGTCGATGTCACCCCACCTTTATCTATGCCCATTAGGATATGTAAACTTGGTTTAGCATTCGTAAAAGTAGGTATACTGATGATGTTAGCATGGTTTACGAAATGTATACATTTATTATAAAAATATAATAGCTGAAGAAAAGGCTGAATGGGTTTTCGAGATTTATCTATCATCAGCACAGCTTTGCATCCATGAACAACTACTTATGTGAAAACCCATGTGGTGTTTATGGTAAGATGTTAGTAGTTTTATGGTTTTTGTTGAGTGCCACGAAGGTGGTTTGAAAGCTATGTAATAACTTTCAAATTGCACATTATATTTGTTTTGGTAGTCCTAAAAAGACTCAGTTATTGTTATAGAGCTCCGGAAAAGCTGAATATATTTATATATTCAGGCTGTGTTCTGTTTGTTTTAAATTTATATATTCAGTATGGTTATGAATAGGTATCTACTCTTGCATGCTTGTTTACGTTAAATCGTCTTATTGATAAGTAAATTTTAATGACCAGTAAGTTGCCACAGAGATAGCCATTATAAGTAATATAGTGTTATAGTTGGGTTGGACTATGTTTATTTATAAATACTCTAAATACGTTATTACACTGAATTGAAAATTTCACTATGTCTTAACCACACTTAATAATTACAAATATTATATAACTTGTATCTTATAAAACTTTTCACAGTTACGGACATTTCACACGACTCGAGTTCCGGCTGGTCAAGGTCATTTTCAAGTGTCTTTCAAGTGTCACCAGTCGAAACTCAACAGTGAATAATTTTTTTTTTCAAATCAGTGTAAGTATGGATTACAACGTTATAACGATCGTAACCATCCTACTCATTAAATACTGTATTCTTTAGAAGCAGTAATCAGTAAAACCGGAAGTACGCTGTAGAATGTGATTTTAAGCAAAGGTATTATGGGGGTTGAGTTTTTCTTTATAGTATTTTGTATTTTCAATTGAATCAACGTCCTGGAACACTACAACTGGTAATTTAACAGTGTGGGCCATGATCCTACTAGGTGTGAGATATAACAGCAGGGACCCTTATATATAGTGATTTTCTATTATTTAGGGGGCACGGAAGGAGCCTCCACGCGTACATTTTTTCCTGTATATGCAGAACATGCCGGCGCCCCCTGGTACCACTGACCCATCAGACACTAGCCAATTCTTCCACCACCGGAAACCAGCGGACACCAAACGTTCTATTATTAATATGATGGTTTAGTATGATATGAGTTGATACTCCATAAGGCTTTAATATTTTTAATTAGGTGTTTCGGACAGCATGAATTAGGTTTATAATTAACGGAGAAACTAGATGGTATAGAAGTTAGTAGCTGTTGAGATATTCCAATATGAAAATACGTTAACATTGCATATATTCCATGGCCCATATAGGATTCAATATCCGGTCATTGGTGTGCAGGCGTTGATCCGTAAAACTTACATATACGATTTCTAGCAAATTACTCTACGTCCAAGGCCTTTAATGCACGTAGTACACAGTGTAGTAATTGCAAACTAGCCAGACTAGGTAATATCCACGCCAACTAATCGCAATAGTATTTAAAGTAAATGCATTTAGGTCAATAAACACGGATCTCAATTTGCCTATGTGCACTTTTAAACTGAAAGGATTATCCTTTAATTTACAAATACTTCCACTTCATTAATCGCAAATTATTAGATTTTTTATAAACGTTCAAGTCGCTTAGATTACGAATATAAAACGAATACTTAGTTTCACTTCCTGTTTCTAACTAATCGCACTGATTGCAGATATAAGCTGGAGTAATAGACTAGATTACAGTTTAATTCCATTATCCATTCAAGACTAATTCGTTTACCTAAACACTATTCTACATAGTTAATGCGTTTAGATTCATATTTATAATATGTGCCCTAAACTATACGCTGCACCGGTACACATGATACGTGCATGTGACATCCTACGTGACACACAATAACAATTTCATCGCCACCCTCATCAATTCAACTAATCATTACATTAACATAAATATTACTTGCATTAGAGTTATCATCACGTACTGAATATTAAGCATTTATAGTTATTTTTAATTCATCTCCCTAAATCTATATCCGCATCTATCATTTGCCTATTATATTATCTATTCAAATTGTTAAAACTCGAAATAGTTGATCCTCATATATGTAAATCTCCACCACATTATTTGCGTTTATAAGTATATACTGCTTATTACAGATTTTTGTTATAACCGGTGGTTTAGCTGTAAAATTCTAGCGGAAGTAATGGTGTTAAAATATACAATAAGTAATATGTAAATGGGACAATTACGCCAACCAATTACTACAAATACGTTATCACTTTGTTTTTAAATGATTGACTGCCATCAAAGATATCAGATTGAAGTGAAGGAATGTATGGATGGATTAGTTGAATGTTGCAAATTGGTTGTGTATGGATCGAGTAGGGATAGTTGAATGTATTGAATAGAAGAATGTATGAAAAGCAAATGGAATGACATATATAAGGGAATCGACAAAAGATGGAATGAATGTATGCATGAGAGCGGAGGAGTTGAATTTGATGTAGACAGTGAAAATAACAAAACATTTTATAAATTCAATTTCTGGTATTTTACATTATTCTATATATTTTATATTATTTTATTTTTGTTTTCTCAGTCCTCTAATTTTCTAATGTGAAACACACTGTATATGACTGCGCACTTATTTGATAACATTTTTAATTATAGGTTAGCCAAGATTTAAAAAAAGTATGTTGCTGAAATATGTGGTTGAATGTTAAAGTAGATATGGATTATCTTTTGTATTTGGTAGAGCAACTTCTAACTATATTTATTAAATCGGGGGAAAAGGGCAGAATCAATTCAATATACCTAACTTTTATGGCTACTTCATTAGGGTCAACAGATTCAAATAACAGTGACTATTTGTTGAAATTTGTGGGTAAGTTAATGGTATAACACATAAATATTAAATTATGTTTACTGCATTATGTCTACTGCATTTATATCTACTGGAATTATGTTTACTGCATACAAAATTATATATAATAAAGGAAATTATAAAATTGTATTAAATTTTACTATTATTTATTTAGTAAATTGACAAAAATCTTTTTTATTATGATTATGTAAAAAATATGTCCTGGAATCCATTTGTTCCGTAATTTTGAAATCTAATAAATCAATTTTTACGTAGAAAAAATAATATTTATAGTATAAAATATGCATAAAATAATTTTGTTTTATGATTAATCTTAAACGAAAGTAAATAATGCTGGTAATTTCTGTAACAATAAATTCTATGGAACCGCAGCATATTTTTATGAACGAAACCATTGTTAATAATCACAACAACTTAATCGAGCTATTTTCTAATTATTTGAACATAGCTTTAACGTCCGTACGAATTAACAGAAATCTATACTGAAATATGTACCATACAATAAGAAACAAATATTTTATTCGACTATAATAGATTTATGTTCTGTTCATCCGAATATCCGAAATATTTAATTTTTATGGAATCTTATCTCAGTTAATAAATACTCATTGTATATATTATAAATGTATTCTCTGTTACTTAATCTCCTATTGCTTCATATTATTTTTTTTAAATTTATTTATTAACCTACTGGCATATATAAACCACATACAAAAAATATATATAAATTTAAAAATAAAAATACAAAAATATCACAAAACACAAAATAATTTCCAATTTCCTTTATAATACACCTTCTCTGCTACCAGTTTGCTCTTTATCCGTCTCAGCAGTTTCAGACCCTTTCCGCTATCATTCATACATTCCTCCCATTTCTTTCCTTCCCGCCTCTCTCCCTCATTCCATTCGCCCCTTGTACACTCTTCCAACCAATGCTCCCAAGTATCCTCTGCTGTCCCACAAACACTACACTTTCTATGCTCCTCACTCATCCAGTATCTTCTTCCACGCTCCTCACATCCACACCTATACCTTGCTAACATGACTTGTGCATTGATTTACACTTAAATATTTATTGATTCATATATTCCACCTCCATTTCATTAAATAAATTGTAGAATAACATATTTTCTATTTTGCGTCTATAAGAAAGTCATTAAAGCACTCATATGGATTTGTTAATGGCTCGCCGAGTGCGATACAATTTTCTCAATATGTATCGACGATGTTTTATTTAGAAATGGCATAAGAGGGCACAGAACAGAAAAAAATAGTATAAGAAGTCGTTCATAAAGCGTTTTTCGCACTTGTCCATTAGACCCGTGCTGAAAAATCGCGCTTATTGAACTTGTTCTTTAAAATACCATTTACAAATCCCACACATTACGTATGTAGTTTAATATATTTTTAAATCTACAAAAAAATATTTAAAGGGTTCTGCAACAAG
The DNA here is from genome assembly GCA_944588485.1 of Phosphuga atrata. Lineage (NCBI taxonomy): Eukaryota > Metazoa > Arthropoda > Insecta > Coleoptera > Silphidae > Phosphuga > Phosphuga atrata. The sequence goes on along the minus strand of CALYMW010000369.1, from coordinate 40,574 downwards.
GACGATATAATTTTGAACTAAAATACAAAATATATTTAATTCACAGCGACATAATTATATTATAATTATATTATAATTTTGAAGCACAAATGACTGTATTATGTAACACATCAATTAAATGACCACCTCGGCTTCGTATGCAGTAGCTAATTTGATGACTTCTTCTGATAAATAAAGACTAATATCAAGAATGCTACTTTCCATATTCAATTGTTAATCATTTTTTTTTCCTTTTGTCAAAATTAGGATTAAATGAGAGTAGCTCTAGAACCTAATCTAATCAGCACTACAAATACAAGTTGTCGTTGTATAACGGTCTAATTCTTGGGATAAATCGACGAGGGATAGTTAAATTTGAATGTTGTATAACACTAGCGATTGTAATAGCAATTACCGTTTCAATTTATGCATTTGTATTTTATATCCTAAAAAGTAACAACATCCTTTTGGAATTTTATAACTGTTTTACGTATAGGAAGTAGTCAGTCGATTTAGTAGATCATGTTGAAACTACGAAGAACATGTTGAGTAGTCGTAAAAGAAAAATTATTGTTTTGAAATTGTTTTCTAATTAACAATTTTTCTGTTACTGTCTATTTTATTATCTATTTCCCATGGCGAATGGTAGGCCAAACAATGGCAAAGTTGAATCAGATTTGGTTAAAAGGAGTTATTCCCCATAAACCCATAGGGATATAAAATGTTATTTGAATCCTAAAAAGGTGAATTAAAAACTGCTCAAAGTTCGTAGTGTTTGACGATTTATAGATATAGTTATAGTGTTAAACATTAACGCAGTACCATGAAAACATGAAGACGATGGTTTGAAGAATGATGGACCATAATTGTCGAAAATCTTGTAACTTGCCTATTCCATCACATATATCGCCAGGCAGGTTCCAAAAGGAGTCTTGTTTTTGCTGTACGTAGTCGAAATCATAACATTAAAGCATCCTTATTACATATTAAACAGGAGTCAGACGTGGACGGTTTACAAACGAGTAAATATTCATGGTGAAACAAATACTAATCAAAGCATGACGATACGGCATTGAAACATACAATGTGTATCTGGACATCAAACATGAAAATAATAAGATCAAAAAGACAAGAAGACGAACAAGTGATAGAGAAATACTTTACCAGAGGTTGTTGGATAAATGTGAAGATGGACAAAAAAGTTTTTTTATTGGAGTGTTTTTATACTTATACGCTTAGTGAAGTACGGACGTTTTTGGCAATGGAAGTAAAAAAGGTAATAAAAATCGTAAACAACTCAACGTTGTGTAAGAACGGGAGTAACCTTTTTGAGCATCAAACAAAACTATGCCACTGTTCCACGTGATTTAGAACTAATCGACAGATAAAGAAAGAGTTTTCACACTTCAGAGATGTTAGGCGACTCATTTTTCGATTTATTCAACGATTTTTTTTACGAAATCATATTTGATTTAAATTTCTTTAGTTTTGTTTTCCAAATAAAAGCAATCGGAAAACAAAATCTGAAATACTTATGACACATTATTACAAACAATTATATACGAATTGTTATAAATTATTTTTCTACTGATATATGTGAAAATGGCATTTTTTCCACGCTTACCCTACATGAAAGTGACATTTTTTCATTCTAATATGAAATATTGTTGAAAAATGGATGAAAATATTTTCACGTCTAGAGACGAAAATGAGCATTTTAAATTTATGATTTTCTCTATTAAAACACTAAACTAACCAAATTTGCATGGACTTTCTTATTAATTACATCAATTCCAAAGAAATATTTTATGTACAAACGTAAAACGAGCCTGAAACTATTTAAAAAACCGAAATAAAATTAGGACATTTGACTTGAAAAGTATCACCTTCTATGATAATGCAATATGTTACCGTGGAAACGGCCAAACTAACAATTAAATTTGTTTTGACAGTTCTGACAGTTCGCTTCGAATTGGATTTATTAAAGTCGAATTATGGATACTACAACCGAAATCAGTAGAAAACAATGCATTTACTACTCGAGATGAAAGTGTTTTTTTCTGGTTCGGTGTGATGAAAAAAACGCCACTTTCATCTCTTGCTGTAAAATATACTATTATCTAAACTAATGAGTTGTTAGAAACTTGTTTGGTTCTTAATTACATCGAGGGTAGTTGGAAGATATATTATTTTCGTTCTATATGTCCTCTTGAGGCAATTGCGACGTAGCTGTAAACTTTCCTTAAAAATTTAGAATCTACAATAAAAATCTATTCGTGATTTAAAGAGCCTAATTAAAAAAAACTAATACAAATAACATATACAGCATTAAAAATAATTATACTACACGTCTCGTTCTCGATTATAATTTGTAGCAATACTCGTCATTGCTAACATTTCACATTTTTTAGTGTTTGAAATATGGCGCCTAGGCTAGTGCAGCCAGCCGTGCTCCTTTCAGAGTCATATTTGTTGGTTGTGTTTGACGTTTCACACGTACTGAGCACTCTAAGTGCAAAAAATTAACAAATCTAAATAAGAATAAAAGGTTTATAATGTATATGTATATATACGTATGTGTATATATGTATGTGTATATATGTATGTGTATATGTTTATATATATTATATATATATATATATATATATATATATATATATATATATATATATATATATATATATGTTTAATGTATATGAACGACAAACGGATAAAAGACTGGAAAAAATTGAAAAACAAATAGCTAAACTGGCAGAATTAAATAAAACCACTGATAAAAATCAGAATGAAAATGCAGGTATCACATAAAAAGTATTTAACCTCACGAGACACTTAAAAAAAGTGTGGACTCATTCATTAAGTATGTTTTTTTTAATTTTTTCTTTGTACAAAAACAACATGTACAAAAAACTGACTTTATGACAAACTGTCCATACGACAAACTGTCCATACGACAAGCTGTCTAAATGACAAAGAATCCACTAAACAATAATCCACTAAACAATACCACAACAATCTGTCCAAACGACAAACTGTCTGTATATCAAAAAAGATATATGAGTTTCCGTACGAAACCAGTATCACATAAAAAGTATTTAGCCTCCATACGAGACACTAACTTAAAAAATGCTTACGTTTGGTGATTCATTTACACTTAGGTATGTCTTTTGTACAAAAACAACATGAACAAAAAACTGTCTATATGACAAACTGTCCATACGACAAACTGTCTATATGACAAACTGTTCATACTACAAACTGTCCATATGGCAAACTGTATAACAAAAAGATATATGACTTGCCATACGAAACCAGTATCACATAAAAAGTATTTAGCCTCCATACGAGACACTTACTAAAAAAATGCATGGGTCTGGTGATTCATTCACACTTAGGTATTTTTTTTAACAAAAACAACATACATACATACAATAACATTTATTGGCATAAATAAAATTAAAAAATATAAACCTTTCCTCTTACAATACCAAAAAACAACAAAAAGAAAAACAAAACCAACCAAATATATATATATATATATATATATATATATATATATATATATATATATATATATATATATATATAAAGAATACAAAATCAATACTAGCACACCATAAAAAATAAAGTCCTAGTTAAAAGAGAAAAAAAAACTACGCTGGGCTATTCCTCCGTTGCCGTCCCGTGTTCCTTCCATTCTTTTATCCTTTCCGTCATGTACAACCTGTATAAGAAGCTGTCTATATGACAAAGTGTTCATACGACAAACTGTCTACATGACAAACTGTTTATACAACAAAAAAATATATGAGTTTCTATACGAAAGACTTACTTAAAAAATCTTTAAGTGTGGTGATTCATTCACACTTAAGTATGTTTTTGTACAGAAATAACATATAAAAAGAGCTGTCTATATAACAAACTGTCAATAGGATAAACTGTCTATACAGAAAAATGTCCATATGACAAACTGTCAATGACAAAAATACTTACAATAAAGATCCAAATTATAAAATAATTTCTATTTTTTTGGAAAAAAATCTAGATAAAATGTTGATTCAAGTAATCTTATCCAACAATCCCCAAAAGCTCTTACTGAAGACGTAGAGGCAACTGAAAACAGACCCCATGACAATTAGGTTATGTTAGATATGCTAGCGTTCTGACTCTAAAAAAGAAACTCTTAAAAAATTAGATGGCAAAATGGATGCAGGAAGGCTATCCAGAGAAAAACAGAAGTAAAAAAAAATTCAAGCCCAGACCTCAATGGAAGAGGTACAATACAACAGAAACATCGAGTCGGTCATCAAATCACTAGCAGGCCCCTAAGGAAGTAGATGAGGTGAAGGAGCCAGCAGGCTGTCTAAAATACTTTACATAAAATTTGGAAAAAATTACCTAGAATAAATTTGTCCTAGATTGTTTGAAGGGTTACAAAATACCTTTCAAAGAAATCCATATCAATAAATTCATATCATACAAATAAATAAGCTCTTAGCTAAAAATGTAATAGAGCCTTGTCAAAATGTAGATAATGAATTCATTTCCTCTTTTTTCTTAGTAAACAAGCGAGATGGCTCCAGTATATTTATTATTAATTCAAAAATCTAAATACATTTATCGATACTATCCATTTTAAAATGGAAGATATTAAGTCCACCTAACACTTAATATCTATTGGATCATATATGTTTTTAATACATCTAAAAGATATATACTACTTTATACCTATTTATAAATTTTTAATTTAAGGGGCAGCTCTTCCAGTTTTCATGCCCTTGCTTTGGTTTATGCACAAGTCCTTTTGTTTATACAAAAATTATGAAACCAGTTATGAAAAAAATTAGACAACTAGGTACATTATCAATTATTTACATTGATGATCTATTAATCGTGGGAAATTCGTATGAATCCTGTAAAAGTTCATCAAATTTGGTGAAAAATATGTTGGAACAATTGGGCTTTATCATAAACCACCAAAGAAGTACACAAATATCTACTCGGAAATGCAAATACTTTGGTTTTATTATAAATTCAGTAGATTTTAGACCTGAACTGACAGAAATGGCAGCTTGCCTAGCGGTGACATATGGATCCATCTACTGTAAAAGACTAGAAAGGCAAAAGTGTCTAGCCTTAATTTTAAGTGACAACGACTACGACGGTAGAAATTATGTTAATAAACTAATAAAGGAAGAACTGTATTGGTGGAAAATAAATACACCAACAGGTTCTAACCTAATTAGAACATTTCAGTTTAAATTTGAGATATATTCAGATGCATAGCTGACGGGGTGGGGTGCATACTGTAATGGCGTAAACGCTCATGGTTTCTAGACGAAAGTGGAAAGAAGGTTTAGCACAAACTATCTACAACTGTTGGAGCGTTCTTTGGTCTAAGATGTTTCGCGAACAAAGTATCAGTCGCCAAATTCTCGTAAGAATTGATAATACGTCTGCAATTTCCTATATCAATAGTGCAGGCGGCATTCAATGGCAACAGTGGTGCGAAAGGAGAGAAATCTGGATTTACCGCCTTTGGTTTTTAAACCTCAAAAAATTATTATTGTCGCCTTTCAAGCAAGAAATGTATCCACTGACATACAAAGTTTCATTGGTGACAGGGATCTTGTCCGTAAAGGAATTATTGAAGCATCAACAGAAATCATGATCAAGTCCATAACATCATCAACACTAAAACAATACCAAGGTCCCTTAAAGCTGTGGTGAAAATTTTCTACGTCAAACAATATTCCAATATTTAATGCATGTACAGTAGATATACTACGTTTTGTAACGAAAAGGTTCCAAAACGGAGCAAGGTATGGGACTTTGAACTGCATCAGATCAGCTATTATTATTTTTAAAACCTTTACGTCTTTTATACAGCCATAAACAATCTATTTTTATGGATTTAAGTCCTTTTATTTTATTTAAATTTTAAATACATTTAGTTGTTTTTCGATTTATTTATGGCTGGAAATTTCCAAGCCTTATGTAGCTTATTCTCATATGTAGGCCATATTGTTGGATACTTAAGTTATTTGCTAGTTGTTAATCTACTTATAATTGTAAATGTATTGTGTAGATATTTCCCATAATAATGTTTTTTGGTCTTTTTGCTGATCAGCTTATATATTTCATAAGTTACCTGATGGGATAGTTTTTTGTCTGCATTTTAATCCTATAATTACAAAATAATTCGTGGAAATATTTGTAAATCCCATTTGTAAGTTGCCCATCCAGATAGAAAGTCTTGCACCTTTCTCCCCTTCCCTGCATAGTCTCCAAAGTGCAGGACTTGCTAATTATCCCACCTTCTAATCACTTTCCTGTTTCACTATTCGTTGCCGAATTTTCCTACCCCTGATTTTCCTACCTTGTAGGTGTAACTCCTAGATATATTTTAGCATAAAATAGATTGTGTTATCTCTTTTAAAAGAGTTATTCGAGTTATTCAAGTTTCATACTTTGTAGCGCACAGCCGCATTTTGTTTGAAGTTAAGTTTTGTCAGTTGTAAGGTAAGTTTAAGTTAAGTAAAGAATAAAATCGAGTAAAATTTACAATCGTGTCTCTTTTAATATAAGAATTACTTATATTCTTAACTCAATTCACCCAATCACTTAATTCTTTCTCCTACATCATAAAAACTTTTTTGGTGCAAATATAACATTAATTTGCACGTAACATCTTAACTCGCGGTAAACTAATCGCGAGTCGTCACATTGGTCCTTCGAACCGGATTGCTTAAAATTACGTAGCTTTCCAGTGTTAATTTTTATTATTACATTTGAGTCAGTGCGTACTCATCGTGTAAGGAATTAAGTGAAACATAGTTTTTTCATCATCGCTCAGTGCACGTGGTCACCATCAACTATTATCCAGTACCCGGTGGAAATTTCATCATCTGTTCCTGTTCAACGACAATAACTTGTTGGAAAACTGCATCGCTTGTCCCGTGCAGCGCCCAGTATCCAACATCATTATTTGGTTCTGTAATTTTCTTCCAGTTAGTCAAGTAAGTCAATTGGCTACGTATAATTTTATCCTATCATATTTTCACAATTTTTATTGCCTATATCTCGTTATATTTTTTCTTTTTGTACTATTTTTTACTAATTTGCTTTAATTATTCTCATAATATGGCTAATGAACAAATAAAAGCATTAACAACTAAGCGTGCCGGTGCCAAACGATCTGTAACCTCGTATTCCAATTTTTTAAATAAATTCAATCCAGAATCAGATATTCCTGTTCTTGAAAAAAGATTTCGTGAAATAGAGGAAGTTCGTAATAAATTCGTATCATATCAAGACGAGCTTGAAGGATTGCTCGACGAATCAGATGCCCTTTTTGCACATCGCGAAGAGTTTGAAGACGCTTACTTCAGCGCCTTTGGTACTGCTACTAAACTTCTAGAGCAATACTCCAAAAATTATTCTCCACCGGCCATTACAACGGAATCATTAACTAATAATTCTACAGATTTATGGAATTCGACCAATCAAACTCATTTAGAAACTCCAACTGGCGACTCGGAATCGACTAATCCACAACAGCAGGGACAACAATCCGTTAATGATAATAATGTACCTTCTCAACAAGGAAGTATACAAAATTTAGACGGTCTCAGTCAGCAACTTTTATTGTCTCAATTATCCAAAAACTCGCTTGATAATTTTCATTTATCATCCTTGCCTACAATTTAGTTGCCAACTTTTAGTGGATCCTATGATATCGTGGCTTGGGATCTTTTAAAGGAAAGATATGATGATCGGAAATATATACGTGATTGTCACATTAAAGCTCTTGTAGATATGCCATCCATATCAAAAGAATATTCTTTTCGTGCATTTTTAGATTGCCTTCAAAAACATTTACGCGCTCTTCAAGCGCTGTGAGAACCCATAAATTCGTGGGACTCCATATTAATTGTATTATTACGGGAAAAACTTGACTCTTCCGCTCGCGACCGATGGGAAGATTGCAGTAGTGGTATAGAGCACCCTATATTAAATAACTTAATAGATTTTCTAAAAAGACGTGCGCAGGTATAGGGAGTTAAAGTTCAGATTCCGAAACCCGCACCCGTAAAGCCTAATACTAATATTAGATCTAATACTCGTTCACAACAAACCTTTGCTGCCTCCACTCAGGAGCAGTCTTGCGTATACTGTGATTAAACTAATCATCTAGTTTACAAATGCAGCCAATTTGCGGCTTTAGATTCTCATGCCCGTTACGAGGCATCGAGAAAGGGTGGTTGGTGTACTAATTGTCTAAAAAAGGGCCCTATAGCGTCCAAATGTATCTCCCAATCTTGTCAAAATTGCAAACAAAAACATCATACTCTTTTACATTTTGAAAAAAAAAAAAAAATTCTTCTAATCAGCCAGCAAACTCTCAAGTTTCTTCGCATTTTGTGTCTAATAATACTAGCTTGCAAGCTCAAGGTAGCTCACATGCTCTACTGGCTACCGCCTTGGTTGACAAGCTAAATCATCAAGGGAAAACTAAAACCATTCGTGTATTTTTAGATGCAGGTTCTCAGGCACATTTCATGCAAAATTTTTGAATCTAATTAAAAAAACCAGCTAATATTTATGTTATTGGAATTTATAATACCTCCACTAGCGTAATGCATTCTGCTCGTGCGACATTGCAAGCTCGATGCAATAATTACAGGGAATCTGCTGAATTTTTAATCCTACCTCAAATTAGTCAGGCGATTCCGGCTATCACTATTGATCAAGCAGGTGTCGACATACCTAAAAACATTAAATTAGCTGATCCCGAATTCTGTAAGTCTTCAAAGGTTGACGCTTTGATTGGCGTTACATTATTTTATAAATTGCTTGTTGTAGGACAAATATCATTAAAAAATCACCCCAATGCAATTCTTCAAAAAACTCAGCTGGGTTGGGTTGTCGCGGGTGAAATCAGTACGCATTCTCAACCTTCGCTCGTATCTTGCCATATTTTTATAGATTCAGATCCTCCTGATGTAAATTTAACCCGTTTTTTGGGAGCTTGATGAACTGTCAACAACTACTGTTTTATCCCCTGAGGAAAAAGCTTGTGAAGAGAATTACGCTCTTAGCACAACGAGAAATACATGGAAGGTATGAAGTACGTTTACCATTTAGTAATTAAAAATCCGGTTTAGGTGAATCGTATTCTGCTGCATTAAAACGTACTCTAGAGCTCAAATTTCAGCAGAAACCTGAGGTGCGACGTGATTATATTGCATTTTTAGATGAATATTTAGCATTAGGTCATATGTCTCTTGCAAAAGACCAAAATACCACTGATAAAGGTTTTTTTCTTCCTCATCATGCTGTGTTGAAGGAAGATAGTTTAACAACAAAAACTCGCGTTATCTTTGATGGTTCAGCCAAAACTTCAAGTGGCATTTCATTGAATGATACCCTTGTGGTAGGTCCCAAATTACAGGACGATCTGTTCTGTATTCTTTTACGATTTCGGTCTCATGCTTATGTGTTAACTGCTGACGCTGCAAAAATGTATCACCGGGTTCGCATTAACTCTGAAGATACTCAATCTCAAAAGGTTCTCTATCGACGAGATACTTCTGAACCTATTCAAATTTATATACTTGAAACTGCCACCAATGGTACTGCTTGTGCGTCTTATTTAGTCATAAAAACATTAGACCAACTTGCCAATGACGAGGAAGATAATTTTCTGATTGCAGCTCAAATATTGCGTAGAGACTGATGATGTGCTCACAGGTGCAGAAACAATTTCCGAGGCAATTATTCTACGCGTTCAACTTAAAGCTTTATTGAAAAAGGGTGGATTTTGCTTAAGAAAATGGGCCTCGAATCATCCGTCTCTACTTATTGAGGATCAAGGCCATCCAAATAGCGCACATATTTCACTAGATCCAGATTCATCTATAAAAGCATTAGGTATTAGGTGGAACTCTCGAGAAGATTACTTCTTTTACGTTGTCAATCTCTCGGTTTCCAAAACTACTACAAAAAGGACTATCTTATCTCAAATTGCAAAGTTGTTTGATCCACTTGGTCCCCTTGGTCCGATCATCGTGCATGCGAAAGTTCTCATGCAGCTCCTGTGGAAGGCCGGGGTTGCGTGGGATGAATCTATTCTTGTCGAGATTCATTCCTCTCGGTCTGCTTATTTGGACCAGCTACCATCAATAGAAAATTTACGTTTTCCTCGCGGAATTACCATACCTGACCCAATTCAAGTACAATTGCATGGATTTTGCGATACTTGTGAAAAGGCTTATGGTGCCTGTTTGTACTTGCGTTCCATTAATTTTCAAGGTCAAGTATATATACGTCTGGTCTCTTCTAAGTCACGTGTTGCTCCTGTCAAACCTCTGTCATCACCGAGATTAGAGCTTTGCGCCTCAGTATTACTTGCTCGTCTTTATCATACTATAAAGCCCACTATTTTGACAAAAATTCAGGAATCATATCTGTGGTCAGACTCGACAATTGTGTTACATTAGATAAATACGCCAGCTCATCGCTTAAAAACATTCGTATCGAATCGTGTATCGGAAGTTCAAACCATTACTGAATCGTGTCATTGGCGGCACGTTTTATCTCAAGACAATCCTGCAGATCTTATATCTCGAGGACAGCTTCCGTCGGAATTTATTGAAAGTTCCATTTGGATTAACGGACCTTCATGGTTGACTCAGGAAAACTCAGCATGGCCTAACGGAGTTCTTACTCCTATGGATGTTGCAGAATTAAAACCCATTATTCCCAAAATTGCTTGCATGAAAATTGAAATTCAAAATCATAATATCATCGAAAAATACAGCTCCTTTTATAAGCTACAGAGAGTTGTGGCATATGTTCTGCGCTTTGTTCACAATACTAAGAAACTCAGCTCACAGCGTGAACTCGGTCCACTACTCACTCGTGAACTTACGTTAGCTCACGATTTGATTATACGATTAGTCCAGTCCAATTGCTTTAAAAAGGAAATTGAATCAATCAAAAGTGGGGAGCCACTTCCTGTATCTAGCAAGTTAATTGCATTAAATCCAATTATGAATGAAAACGGTATTTTACGTGTTGGAGGTAGGCTCGTTCATTCTTCTATTGCTGAAGAGCAGCGTCACCCGATTTTGTTACCTGCTCAACACCATGTGACTAAGCTAATTATAGAACCTGAGCATTCGCGACTTAAACATGCCGGTATGCAGGCAACTTTATACCCTGTTCATCAAACTTACTGGCCTCTAAATGGCCGCAGCATCTCGCGTAGCTTAATTCGTAAATGCATAATCTGTTTCCGTGCGAAGCCGCGCCTTGCCGATCACCCAATGGGAATTCTTCCCATTCAGCGATTCATTTCGTCGCGACCCTTCTTGCGTGTTGGAGTTGACTATTGTGGACCCTTTTATATTAAAGAAAAACGTCGTCGCAATCGCGGCCGCATAAAGGTTTACGTGGCAGTATTCATATGCATGTGCACAAAGGCTCTTCAATTGGAGCTTGTCAGTGATCTTACCATTGAAGCCTCTATAGCCAGCCTCAAGCGGCTTTTTTCAAGACGAGGAATAGCAGTAGAAATTCATTCCGATAATGCTACTAACTTTGTCGGAGCTAACAATGAGCTTAACGAGCTCTATGATTTATTTAATTCTAAAGCTCATCAAAATACTGTAATTAAATTTTGTAGCGCAAAAAAGAATGATTGGCATCTTATTCCTCCCCGAGCTCCGCACTTTGGTGCAATCTGGGAAGCAGCAGTGAAATCATTCAAGCATCATTTAATTTGGACCGTGGATGATACCTTACTAACCTTTGAACATTTAGAAACATACATGATTGAGATAGAAGCAATACTAAATTCAAGACCCATCTCTCCAATGTCATCTGATCCTAATGACCTTCTTCTTTGACTCCAGCCCATTTCCTCATAGGTAGTCCGTTGATATCTTTTCCACAGGTCGATTTCACAGACACCCCAATCAATCGTCTGTCAGCTTGGCAACACGCTCAGCAGCTCAAGCAACATTTTTGGATACGGTGTCATAAAGAATATCTCCATCAGCTCATAAAATTCCGTGGATCACAGCGCGAGTCAACGAATATCAAGGTTGGAACTTTAGTACTCATCTTTGAAGAAAATTTACCCCCTTTACAGTGGGCTCTTGGACGCATCACGGCCATTCACCCCGGAAAGGATAGAATTGTAAGAGTAGTCACGCTGAGGACCAAAGCGGGCGAATATGACCGCTGCGTTAAGAAACTTTGCCCACTTCCAATCGATGAAGAAAACAACGACTTCACTACACTAATTTGAGCTAAACAGTTCAAGGGGGGCGGCATGTTCCGTCGTGTAGCTAATATTAGAATTATTCTTATTTATTTTTAAAACCTTTACGTCTTTTATACAGCCATAAACAATTTATTTTTATGGATTTAAGTCCTTTTATTTTATTTAAATTTTAAATACATTTAGTTGTTTTTCGATTTATTTATGGCTGGAAATTTCCAAGCCTTATGTAGCTTATCCTCATATCTAGGCCATATTGTTGGATACTTAAGTTATTTGCTAGTTGCTAATCTACTTATAATTGTAATTGTATTGTGTAGATATTTCCCATAATAATGTTTTTGGGTCTTTTTGGTGATCAGTTTATATATTTTAGAAGGTACCTGATGCGATAGTTTTTTGTCTGCATTTTAATCCTATAATTACAAAATAATTTGTAGAAATATTTGTGAATCCCGTTTGTAAATTGCCCATCCAGGTAGAAGTCTTGCACCTTTCTCCCCTTCCCTGCATAGTCTCCGAAGTGCAGGACTTGCTAATTATCCCGCCTTCTAATCACTTACCTGTTTCACTATTCGTTGCCGAATTTTCCTACCCCTGATTTTCCTACTTCGCAGGTGTAACTCCTAGATTTATTTTAGCATAAAATATATTGTGGTATCTCTTTTAAGAGAGTTATTCGAGCTATTCAAGTTTCATACTTTGTAGCGCACAGTCGCATTTTGTTTGAAGTTAAGTTTTGTCGGTTGTAAGTTAAGTTTAAGTTAAGTTAAGAATAAAATCGAGTAAAATTTACAATCGTGTCTCTTTTAATATAAGAATTACTTATATTCTTAACTCAATTCACCCAATCACTTAATTCTTTCTCCTACATCATAAAGACTTCTTTTGGTGCAAATATAACATTAATTTGCACGTAACATCTTAACACGCGGTAAACTAATCGCGAGTCATCACAATCGGTTAGGATAAACTGCTGTTCAGATTCTTCCGGGAAATGTTTAAGGAACCACCTACAAGGTTCAAATATACAAGTACAGGGGACACCAGTCTTCCAGTACATAGAGAGGGCTTGGCCTGATCGAATCAGCTAAAAGTAGCTAAAAGCAGCTAAAGGGTGCAGCAGGAAAATTATCGACGATGCTTATTCTATCTGCAGCACATCAAACTATAACACTAATTAATATAAGAAACATATCAGTGGACAAATAGGAACTAACAATAAAAATAAGAAATATAGAAATCAGCCAGAGCTTATACTACCTTTTTATAAAGAAAAACCTGGGCTATGTGTTGCTACAGCTCTAATTCACTACTTGAGTAAGACCAAGACCTAATAAATGAGCAATACAACAAATTACTCATATCAAACATCAACCCCTACAAAAATGTAACTTCTCAAACGATTGGTCACTAGAAAAAATACTTGCTGTCTAAAGCAGGCATTGATACATATCAGTTCACAGCACATAGTACAAAATATGCTGCAGTATCAGTGGCTGGTATTATAAAAGGTGTCGATATAGATAGAACCAGACGTACTGCAGAAATTTTATAATCGCCCCATCCAAGATAATAACGATACGTTCGCAAAATCTGTATTATCTAACGCACGGTAACTTTTTCTTTATAATTTCGAGTCATGTAACATGATAAATGAATGAGTATTCTTATACGCTAAAGGTCGCTAAAATTACGTTAATACGCTAAACTTATCAAACGGGCCCGACGAAGGCGGGCGACGTTCGTGATTATACGAAATTAAAGTGATTATACGAAACGTCTCATTCTACGATGATAAATCTCCCTCCCTACATGTACCCGTTAATAAACATACACAAAATCATCTTCCAGGGGAAACTCAACTACAAAAATCACTAAAAATAAGACTGTGGACGGCGCACGGATGGCCACACCAGCCCAGGCGCTAAATTTCAAACTCTAAAAAGTGTGAAAGGTTAGCAATGACGAGCATTACTACAAATTGTCATCTTCGAACGAGACGTTTCGTATAATCACGATCGAACATCGCCCGCCTCCGGCGGGCTCGCTTGATCGTTCAATTTTGGTTCTAGGTTTTTCTCCCAGGGAATAGATATTTTTTATAAATTCTGAAATGAAACGAAACGAAAACGTAACTCGAATTAAAAGAGAAAAATCATTGGTTAATCTGCTTATGTAATTACATAGCCGTCAAGAAATTGCACTATTGATCTGAAATTTATTGCAATTGATTTCCTTAGGTCGGTTTAAAATAAACATTAGTTGCAAACTATATGTGGTAACTATTAGTTACAATGTGCTCGTTAATATTTAGTAATATAAGTAAACACAAGTTGCATATTTTTTACACGAACACAAATTCAGTTCCGTTTAATTCTTATTTAATTAATACGAATACTATATAAGTACCATACAAGTTTTATTTGTAAATTATAATCTAATTATAAAAGTCTGCACATTCTAACTAAATCCGATTTCATCGTTTTATTATAGCTTGCATTCTAGTAGGTTTTTTTTTGTAAAAATAACCTTCTAATTCTATTTTTAATTATATTGAAATATTTGATTAAATATTTCGGATCGTAATAATTTGGTGAATAAAAATAACAGTGAGTTGTTTCTGGTGGGTCGAAATTTATTGTCTGTTGAGCATTTGAAAGAGTTAATTATGGGACGTACAAGAAATTTTAATACATTTTTACACTATCATCAATCTATTTGTAACAAAATTTAATGTAAATTATAAGAGTTTCAGGGAAAATATAAAAAAATTGTTTTGTATTAATTGAGCTGAAAATTGTTAAGGTATATTGGAGGTTATATAAAGTAAGCACTGAAAACCAATTTCACTATAATACTTAGATCCTTTCAATTTTCTCACTAAAAAAGTTATTAAGAAATTCTGATTTTCTTGAAACTTTTCCCATCGAGGTATTATAATCTTTTCGTTATAGGTACATTATGTAGATATAATCTGCTTACTAAAATAGTTCTTTCGCATTTTACTTTTTTTTGAATGTAACGATTTATTGATGTGTTTTGGAGTGAAAAACTTCTCAGTTGGTTTGACAAATATGTGATGTGATAATTTCTTGTTCATATTCTGCAGAATTTTCATATTCAAGTTTCGTATGCAATATTAAATTTGTAATTTATAGTTTCTACCGTCGAAATTCTTATATTTTCCAGATTCCGGGAAAATTTAAAACGCATTGTAATATAACGGAACCATAAGTCATCTATAATATAGGGAGAAATGCTAAGAGAAGTTTTTTAATATAAGTGGTAGGATAGATTACAAAATGTTGAAAGATTAAATAATATTGGAATGGCAAACATGTATAATCCGAACTATTTATATTTATTTTGTGAAGTTTGAAAAGAAGATAAGGAAAGACAATGAGCGGGAGTGGTTCAAAGTATATAAACAAAGGTACCCATCAAGCTTAATACATAACCGTATAAGAATGCACTGAGCAGTGCAATCTAATATTCTATTCTAGCAACTAATAAGCTGCAAAGAGCAGTTTTTGAGACTGTATCGAGCATCCATTAAGTACAAGACCCAATCCCGCCACCCTCCGATATATGCAAAATATAACATAAATATTATATTGAAATGTCCAAATGTCCATTTGTGTATTTCTCTACTCAATGTTATTGTAAACTTCCTTTTCTCTATGTAACTGATTCTACTCTTTAACTGAAATAACTGAAATACACAATAAATGTTAAAAAATGTTAAAAAATAAGGAGAGACGACTCTTCAAGAGAGCATGGTAGATGTGGAGTTTAGGAACCCTAGTGTGTCAATTTTAGAAATTAATTGGGGTTTATTCTGTTATTGTATTTTCTTCAAAAACAACACAGTGCAAGGGATCAGGGGGTACAAAAAAGTTTTTAGGGCCTGTAGTGCAGAAATATGTACCTCACCCTAAACTTTTCAGATGCCGAATTAGATAAAGAATTTAAATGCTGATTATGATAAGTATAAGACTGTTCCAAGGAACATTTTGCCAGATCTCTGTTAATGGTTAGAAGACATGGAGCAACCAGGTCGTAAAATTATAGATGACAATGCTGTGTAGAAATATTTTCCGATGACAGACTGCAGAGCAGCCAATAAAGAGGAAACCGCTAGTGGCCAGTGGTGGGATGAGGAGCGTAAAATATATATTGAGGCACTATAGTTGTTGCCCGCCCTTTTTTTATTCTAAAGATTTTCGATCATCACGACTGTCAAATACTTCTTCGTATAGATAACTCAACGGCAATTTTGTACAGATTTTACAGTATATTTTTACATTTACAGAATGGGGCTGCATTCAATATCCACATCTCACGCAGATTTCGAGGAGTATATGGTAGTGGTGTGAAGCTAGGAAGATTTGCATTTATCGACGTATAAATTGAACACGAGATTGCAGACGAGGAGTCTAGGCGCTCTCATCCAAATATTGAATGGACTATATCAACAACAGCTTTCGAGAAGATAATTAAATCTGTTAATAAACCTGAGATTGACTTGTTTCCGACAAGACAAGACTATCATGGTGGAAATACCCAGGTGTGTTTCAGCTGTAAACGCACTCACTTCAAATTGATCTAAGATGTATTTGTATGTTTTCCTATCATGCTCTATTATACTTAAAGCAATTACAAAGATAATTTCAGATAACACCTAAGGAATTATGGTTGTACCGTTATGGGCCACACAACCTTGGTACCCAAAGTTATCAAAAACTTCTTGTGTCTGAACGAATTATACTTAGATATCACATGATATTGTTACACATTTTTTTCTAGCAGCAGCAACTTGCACCCCCATCTTACCCTGGCTGTCAAAGTCTTATCAGGACGGAATTTCTAAGGAGGACAGTTCCATTAAATTCAATCAATATTATGATCAATGGCGGATAGTTCCTTAAGGCAGTACGATTTGTGCTTGAAAAGGTCCGTTAGTCATCTTCAAGTGGGGGTAATCGATATTTGTGAGGCACCAATCCCAGATATATTGGAGTTTCTGACTAATTTGTTTAATAAAGGCCGTCACCTGAGTGGTATCCGATTGGTACCCCCCTGAGTTGTACCCTAATGAAGAACTTTCGTTGGAAAAGCTCTCAAGAAAATGCGTAACTATATTAGCCTTAGGGACGGTTCATATAGTACAAACCCTTTCAAAGATAAATATAAGAAATGTTGAGATGAATTCAGCTGAAGTTATTATAAAGATACCAGATTCAATCAAGACATCTAGTGTAGAGGATACCCAAGCAGTATTATATTTACCTTTTTTCCATGAAAAGTTAGAAGTTTGCCCAGCTACGACTCTAATTGATTACATTAATAGGTCCGAGGAGCTACGTAACATGTGTTTCATCAGTCATAAAAAACCGCACAAAGTTGTGTCAATCCAGACTTTAAGCCGTTGCGTTGGATTAAAGACAGACTAACGGACAGTGAAATAGATGTGTCCACTTTTCAGCGCATAGTACGCTCCACACAGCGGCATGGAAAGCCTACAAGCTAGGAGTAAATATAGACGAAATAAAGAGAACTGGTCCTGGAATGGTACCTCTAGTACATTCGGATACTTCTATAATCGAACAATTTTGGAGAGGAATTGTACTTCATTAGCGAGTGCGATAATCTGTAGATAAGTTCATGGGTCCTCTTAGGAGATTACTATGAAGAACTTACATTAATTCAATGCTATTTTTTAATTCCGATGATATTTCTTGAACCTGTACTCTCAAGATCTGCAAATAGTCTAAACTTTTTAGGTACTAATCTTGAGGACGAAGCACGAGTATAATTGATAATTAAACGAATTTAGCTACGTGAAGTTCTTTTATAATTATACAAAGTGCGTCTACCGAAAAGATTAGTAGCACCCACCTACTCGAGCACAAATGATTCCCAACTGTTCTGGAAATATTAGGGATAAACTATTTCTAAACTAAATGAAGGGATCGTGGCGGAAATAGAGGACGTCAGGTTGACGCGTTGATTTTTAAATAAATACAGGTTATTAGGTGAAACACAACACACCTCACAGGTAGAACACTACAGAATTTTGGATATTGCTTTACGAAATCCAACATTATAGACATCAGATTATGGATACCACAGAGAAGTATTTTGGGACCACTGCTTTTTACAATTTATATCAACGACTCACAACTTTCCTTAAACAAATCAACTGGAATAGTAAATTATGCAGATGATTCCACCTTACTAATAACTTGCAATGTAATTGATGATGTAGCAACAAAATCAAATGCAGCAATAAACACAATTAAAGAGTGGTTAAAAAAACTAAATATATACGTAAACTAAACTAATGTAATCATATACAGAACAAAAACATCCCAAAAATGTTATCCACAGAAAATTCAGATATTTGAGGACAGAGAATATAAAATAAAGACTGAAATAAAGACTGAAGTAGCCCTATTAGGATTACATTTTGACCAAAATTCAGATTGGCATAACCATATTAATAAATTAGCTATAAAACTAAACAAAAAATAAATGCTCTACGCATATTAAAAAAATGTGTTAATACAGGAGTACTAAAAATTGTATACTTTTCGAATTTCTACTCTTATATGAGATTTGGAATTATATAGACAGACAAGACTAGACAGACAAGCCTAGACAGACAAGACTATACAGACAAGACTAGAGAGACAATACTAGACAGAAGCCTAGACAGACAAGACTAGACAGACAAGACTAGACACACAAGACTAGACAGACAAGACTAGACAGACAAGACTAGACACACAAGGCTAGACAGACAAGACTAGACAGACAAGACTAGACAGACAAGACTAGACAGACAAGACTAGACAGACAAGACTAGACAGACAAGTCTAGACAGACAAGACTAGACAGACAAGACTAGACAGACAAGACTAGACGGACAAGGATAGACAGACAAGACTTGACAGACAAGACTAGACAGACAAGACTAGACAGACAAGACTAGACAGACAAGACTAGACAGACAAGACTAGACAGACAAGACTAGACAGACAAGACTAGACAGACAAGACTAGACAGACAAGACTAGACAGACAAGACTAGACAGACAAGACTAGACAGACAAGACTAGACAGACAAGACTAGACAGACAAGACTAGACAGACAAGACTAGACAGACAAGACTAGACAGACAAGACTAGACAGACAAGACTAGACAGACAAGACTAGACAGACAAGACTAGACAGACAAGACTAGACAGACAAGACTAGACAGACAAGACTAGACAGACAAGACTAGACAGACAAGACTAGACAGACAAGACTAGACAGACAAGACTAGACAGACAAGACTAGACAGACAAGACTAGACAGACAAGACTAGACAGACAAGACTAGACAGACAAGACTAGACAGACAAGACTAGACAGACAAGACTAGACAGACAAGACTAGACAGACAAGACTAGACAGACAAGACTAGACAGACAAGACTAGACAGACAAGACTAGACAGACAAGACTAGACAGACAAGACTAGACAGACAAGACTAGACAGACAAGACTAGACAGACAAGACTAGACAGACAAGACTAGACAGACAAGACTAGACAGACAAGACTAGACAGACAAGACTAGACAGACAAGACTAGACAGACAAGACTAGACAGACAAGACTAGACAGACAAGACTAGACAGACAAGACTAGACAGACAAGACTAGACAGACAAGACTAGACAGACAAGACTAGACAGACAAGACTAGACAGACAAGACTAGACAGACAAGACTAGACAGACAAGACTAGACAGACAAGACTAGACAGACAAGACTAGACAGACAAGACTAGACAGACAAGACTAGACAGACAAGACTAGACAGACAAGACTAGACAGACAAGACTAGACAGACAAGACTAGACAGACAAGACTAGACAGACAAGACTAGACAGACAAGACTAGACAGACAAGACTAGACAGACAAGACTAGACAGACAAGACTAGACAGACAAGACTAGACAGACAAGACTAGACAGACAAGACTAGACAGACAAGACTAGACAGACAAGACTAGACAGACAAGACTAGACAGACAAGACTAGACAGACAAGACTAGACAGACAAGACTAGACAGACAAGACTAGACAGACAAGACTAGACAGACAAGACTAGACAGACAAGACTAGACAGACAAGACTAGACAGACAAGACTAGACAGACAAGACTAGACAGACAAGACTAGACAGACAAGACTAGACAGACAAGACTAGACAGACAAGACTAGACAGACAAGACTAGACAGACAAGACTAGACAGACAAGACTAGACAGACAAGACTAGACAGACAAGACTAGACAGACAAGACTAGACAGACAAGACTAGACAGACAAGACTAGACAGACAAGACTAGACAGACAAGACTAGACAGACAAGACTAGACAGACAAGACTAGACAGACAAGACTAGACAGACAAGACTAGACAGACAAGACTAGACAGACAAGACTAGACAGACAAGACTAGACAGACAAGACTAGACAGACAAGACTAGACAGACAAGACTAGACAGACAAGACTAGACAGACAAGACTAGACAGACAAGACTAGACAGACAAGACTAGACAGACAAGACTAGACAGACAAGACTAGACAGACAAGACTAGACAGACAAGACTAGACAGACAAGACTAGACAGACAAGACTAGACAGACAAGACTAGACAGACAAGACTAGACAGACAAGACTAGACAGACAAGACTAGACAGACAAGACTAGACAGACAAGACTAGACAGACAAGACTAGACAGACAAGACTAGACAGACAAGACTAGACAGACAAGACTAGACAGACAAGACTAGACAGACAAGACTAGACAGACAAGACTAGACAGACAAGACTAGACAGACAAGACTAGACAGACAAGACTAGACAGACAAGACTAGACAGACAAGACTAGACAGACAAGACTAGACAGACAAGACTAGACAGACAAGACTAGACAGACAAGACTAGACAGACAAGACTAGACAGACAAGACTTGACAGACAAGACTAGACAGACAAGACTAGACAGACAAGACTAGACAGACAAGACTAGACAGACAAGACTAGACAGACAAGACTAGACAGACAAGACTAGACAGACAAGACTAGACAGACAAGACTAGACAGACAAGACTAGACAGACAAGACTAGACAGACAAGACTAGACAGACAAGACTAGACAGACAAGACTAGACAGACAAGACTAGACAGACAAGACTAGACAGACAAGACTAGACAGACAAGACTAGACAGACAAGACTAGACAGACAAGACTAGACAGACAAGACTAGACAGACAAGACTAGACAGACAAGACTAGACAGACAAGACTAGACAGACAAGACTAGACAGACAAGACTAGACAGACAAGACTAGACAGACAAGACTAGACAGACAAGACTAGACAGACAAGACTAGACAGACAAGACTAGACAGACAAGACTAGACAGACAAGACTAGACAGACAAGACTAGACAGACAAGACTAGACAGACAAGACTAGACAGACAAGACTAGACAGACAAGACTAGACAGACAAGACTAGACAGACAAGACTAGACAGACAAGACTAGACAGACAAGACTAGACAGACAAGACTAGACAGACAAGACTAGACAGACAAGACTAGACAGACAAGACTAGACAGACAAGACTAGACAGACAAGACTAGACAGACAAGACTAGACAGACAAGACTAGACAGACAAGACTAGACAGACAAGACTAGACAGACAAGACTAGACAGACAAGACTAGACAGACAAGACTAGACAGACAAGACTAGACAGACAAGACTAGACAGACAAGACTAGACAGACAAGACTAGACAGACAAGACTAGACAGACAAGACTAGACAGACAAGACTAGACAGACAAGACTAGACAGACAAGACTAGACAGACAAGACTAGACAGACAAGACTAGACAGACAAGACTAGACAGACAAGACTAGACAGACAAGACTAGACAGACAAGACTAGACAGACAAGACTAGACAGACAAGACTAGACAGACAAGACTAGACAGACAAGACTAGACAGACAAGACTAGACAGACAAGACTAGACAGACAAGACTAGACAGACAAGACTAGACAGACAAGACTAGACAGACAAGACTAGACAGACAAGACTAGACAGACAAGACTAGACAGACAAGACTAGACAGACAAGACTAGACAGACAAGACTAGACAGACAAGACTAGACAGACAAGACTAGACAGACAAGACTAGACAGACAAGACTAGACAGACAAGACTAGACAGACAAGACTAGACAGACAAGACTAGACAGACAAGACTAGACAGACAAGACTAGACAGACAAGACTAGACAGACAAGACTAGACAGACAAGACTAGACAGACAAGACTAGACAGACAAGACTAGACAGACAAGACTAGACAGACAAGACTAGACAGACAAGACTAGACAGACAAGACTAGACAGACAAGACAGACAAGACTAGACAGACAAGACTAGACAGACAAGACTAGACAGACAAGACTAGACAGACAAGACTAGACAGACAAGACTAGACAGACAAGACTAGACAGACAAGACTAGACAGACAAGACTAGACAGACAAGACTAGACAGACAAGACTAGACAGACAAGACTAGACAGACAAGACTAGACAGACAAGACTAGACAGACAAGACTAGACAGACAAGACTAGACAGACAAGACTAGACAGACAAGACTAGACAGACAAGACTAGACAGACAAGACTAGACAGACAAGACTAGACAGACAAGACTAGACAGACAAGACTAGACAGACAAGACTAGACAGACAAGACTAGACAGACAAGACTAGACAGACAAGACTAGACAGACAAGACTAGACAGACAAGACTAGACAGACAAGACTAGACAGACAAGACTAGACAGACAAGACTAGACAGACAAGACTAGACAGACAAGACTAGACAGACAAGACTAGACAGACAAGACTAGACAGACAAGACTAGACAGACAAGACTAGACAGACAAAACTAGACAGACAAGACTAGACAGACAAGACTTGACAGACAAGACTAGACAGACAAGACTAGACAGACAAGACTAGACAGACAAGACTAGACAGACAAGACTAGACAGACAAGACTAGACAGACAAGACTAGACAGACAAGACTAGACAGACAAGACGAGACAGACAAGACTAGACAGACAAGACTAGACAGACAAGACTAGACAGACAAGACTAGACAGACTAGACTAGACAGACAAGACTAGACAGACAAGACTAGACAGACAAGACTAGACAGACAAGAATAGAGAGACAGGACTAGACAGACAAGACTAGACAGACAAGACTTGACAGACAAGACTAGACAGACAAGGCTAGACAGAGAGGACTAGACAGACAAGACTAGACAGACAACACTAGACAGACAAGACTAGACAGACAAGACTAGACAGACAAGACTAGACGGACAAGGCTAGACAGACAAGACTAGACAGACAAGACTAGACAGACAAAACTAGACAGACAAGACTAGACAGACAAGACTAGACAGACAAGACTAGACAGACAAGACTAGACAGAAAAGACTAGACAGGCAAGACTAGACAGACAGGACAAGACAGACATAACTAGACAGACAAGACTAGCCAGACATGACTAGACAGACAAGACTAGAGAGACAAGACTAGACAGACAAGACTAGACAGACAAGACTGGACAGACAAGACTAGACAGACAAGACTAGACAGACAAGACTAGACAGACAAGACTAGACAGACAAGACTAGACAGACAAGACTAGACAGACAAGACTAAACAGACAAGACTAGACAGACAAGACTAGACAGATAAGACTAGACAGACAAGACTAGACAGACAAGACTAGACAGACAAGACTAGACAGACAAGACTAGAGAGACAAGACTAGACAGACAAGACTAGACAGGCAAGACTAGACAGACAAGACTAGACAGACAAGACTAGACAGACAAGGCTAGACAGACAAGACTAGACAGACAAGACTAGACAGACAAGACTAGACAGACAAGACTAGACAGACAAGACTAGACAGACAAGACTAGACAGACAAGACTAGACAGACAAGACTAGATAGACAAGACTAGACAGACAAGACTGGACAGACAAGACTAGACAGACAAGACTAGACAGACAAGACTAGACTGACAAGACTAGACAGACAAGACTTGACAGACAAGACTAGACAGACAAGACTAGACTGACAAGACTAGACAGACAAGACTAGAGAGACAAGACTAGACAGACAAGACTAGACAGACAAGACTGGACAGACAAGACTAGACAGACAAGACTAGACAGACAAGACTAGACAGACAAGACTAGACAGACAAGACTAGATAGACAAGACTAGACGTACAAGACTAGACAGACAAGACCAGACAGATAAAACTTGACAGACAAGACTAGACAGACAAGACTAGACAGACAAGACTAGACAGACAAGACTAGACAGACAAGACTAGACAGACAAGACTAGACAGACAAGACTAGACAGACAAGACTAGACAGACAAGAGTAGACAGACAAGACTAGACAGACAAGATTAGACAGACAAGACTAGACAGACAAGACTAGACAGACAAGACTAGACAGACAAGACTAGACAGACAAGACTAGACAGACAAGACTAGACAGACAAGACTAGACAGATAAGACTAAACAGACAAGACTAGACAGACAAGACTAGACAGACAAGACTTGACAGACAAGACTAGACAGACAAGACTAGACAGAGAAGACTAGAGAGACAAAACTAGACAGACAAGACTAGACAGACAAGACTAGACAGACAAGACTAGACAGACAAGGCTAGAGAGACAAGACTGGACAGACAAGACTAGACAGCCAAGACTAGACAGACAAGACTAGACAGACAAGAATGGACAGACAAGACTAGACAGACAAGACTAGACAGATAAGACTAGACAGACAAGACTAGACAGACAAGACTAGATAGACAAGACTAGACGTACAAGACTAGACAGACAAGACTAGACAGACAAAACTTGACAGACAAGACTAGACAGACAAAACTAGACAGACAAGACTAGACAGACAAGACTAGACAGACAAGACTAGACAGACAAGACTAGACAGACAAGACTAGACAGACAAGACTAGACAGACAAGACTAGACAGACAAGACTAGACAGACAAGACTAGACAGACAAGACTAAACAGACAAGACTAGACAGACAAGACTAGACAGACAAGACTAGACAGACAAGACTAGACAGACAAGACTAGACAGACAAGACTAGACAGACAAGACTAGACAGACAAGACTAGACAGACAAGACTAGACAGACAAGACTAGACAGACAAGACTAGACAGACAAGACTAGACAGACAAGACTAGACAGACAAGACTAGACAGACAAGACTAGACAGACAAGACTAGACAGACAAGACTAGACAGACAAGACTAGACAGACAAGACTAGGCAGACAAGACTAGACAGACAAGACTAGACAGACAAGACTAGACAGACAAGACTAGACAGACAAGACTAGACAGACAAGACTAGACAGACAAGACTAGACAGACAAGACTAGACAGACAAGACTAGACAGACAAGACTAGACAGACAAGACTAGACAGACAAGACTAGACAGACAAGACTAGACAGACAAGACTAGACAGACAAGACTAGACAGACAAGACTAGACAGACAAGACTAGACAGACAAGACTAGACAGACAAGACTAGACAGACAAGACTAGACAGACAAGACTAGACAGACAAGACTAGACAGACAAGACTAGACAGACAAGACTAGACAGACAAGACTAGACAGACAAGACTAGACAGACAAGACTAGACAGACAAGACTAGACAGACAAGACTAGACAGACAAGACTAGACAGACAAGACTAGACAGACAAGACTAGACAGACAAGACTAGACAGACAAGACTAGACAGACAAGACTAGACAGACAAGAAGACTAGACAGACAAGACTAGACAGACAAGACTAGACAGACAAGACTAGACAGACAAGACTAGACAGACAAGACTAGACAGACAAGACTAGACAGACAAGACTAGACAGACAAGACTAGACAGACAAGACTAGACAGACAAGACTAGACAGACAAGACTAGACAGACAAGACTAGACAGACAAGACTAGACAGACAAGACTAGACAGACAAGACTAGACAGACAAGACTAGACAGACAAGACTAGACAGACAAGACTAGACAGACAAGACTAGACAGACAAGACTAGACAGACAAGACTAGACAGACAAGACTAGACAGACAAGACTAGACAGACAAGACTAGACAGACAAGACTAGACAGACAAGACTAGACAGACAAGACTAGACAGACAAGACTAGACAGACAAGACTAGACAGACAAGACTAGACAGACAAGACTAGACAGACAAGACTAGACAGACAAGACTAGACAGACAAGACTAGACAGACAAGACTAGACAGACAAGACTAGACAGACAAGACTAGACAGACAAGACTAGACAGACAAGACTAGACAGACAAGACTAGACAGACAAGCACTAGACTAGACAGACAAGACTAGACAGACAAGACTAGACAGACAAGACTAGACAGACAAGACTAGACAGACAAGACTAGACAGACAAGACTAGACAGACAAGACTAGACAGACAAGACTAGACAGACAAGACTAGACAGACAAGACTAGACAGACAAGACTAGACAGACAAGACTAGACAGACAAGACTAGACAGACAAAGACAGACAAGACTAGACAGACAAGACTAGACAGACAAGACTAGACAGACAAGACTAGACAGACAAGACTAGACAGACAAGACTAGACAGACAAGACTAGACAGACAAGACTAGACAGACAAGACTAGACAGACAAGACTAGACAGACAAGACTAGACAGACAAGACTAGACAGACAAGACTAGACAGACAAGACTAGACAGACAAGACTAGACAGACAAGACTAGACAGACAAGACTAGACAGACAAGACTAGACAGACAAGACTAGACAGACAAGACTAGACAGACAAGACTAGACAGACAAGACTAGACAGACAAGACTAGACAGACAAGACTAGACAGACAAGACTAGACAGACAAGACTAGACAGACAAGACTAGACAGACAAGACTAGACAGACAAGACTAGACAGACAAGACTAGACAGACAAGACTAGACAGACAAGACTAGACAGACAAGACTAGACAGACAAGACTAGACAGACAAGACTAGACAGACAAGACTAGACAGACAAGACTAGACAGACAAGACTAGACAGACAAGACTAGACAGACAAGACTAGACAGACAAGACTAGACAGACAAGACTAGACAGACAAGACTAGACAGACAAGACTAGACAGACAAGACTAGACAGACAAGACTAGACAGACAAGACTAGACAGACAAGACTAGACAGACAAGACTAGACAGACAAGACTAGACAGACAAGACTAGACAGACAAGACTAGACAGACAAGACTAGACAGACAAGACTAGACAGACAAGACTAGACAGACAAGACTAGACAGACAAGACTAGACAGACAAGACTAGACAGACAAGACTAGACAGACAAGACTAGACAGACAAGACTAGACAGACAAGACTAGACAGACAAGACTAGACAGACAAGACTAGACAGACAAGACTAGACAGACAAGACTAGACAGACAAGACTAGACAGACAAGACTAGACAGACAAGACTAGACAGACAAGACTAGACAGACAAGACTAGACAGACAAGACTAGACAGACAAGACTAGACAGACAAGACTAGACAGACAAGACTAGACAGACAAGACTAGACAGACAAGACTAGACAGACAAGACTAGACAGACAAGACTAGACAGACAAGACTAGACAGACAAGACTAGACAGACAAGACTAGACAGACAAGACTAGACAGACAAGACTAGACAGACAAGACTAGACAGACAAGACTAGACAGACAAGACTAGACAGACAAGACTAGACAGACAAGACTAGACAGACAAGACTAGACAGACAAGACTAGACAGACAAGACTAGACAGACAAGACTAGACAGACAAGACTAGACAGACAAGACTAGACAGACAAGACTAGACAGACAAGACTAGACAGACAAGACTAGACAGACAAGACTAGACAGACAAGACTAGACAGACAAGACTAGACAGACAAGACTAGACAGACAAGACTAGACAGACAAGACTAGACAGACAAGACTAGACAGACAAGACTAGACAGACAAGACTAGACAGACAAGACTAGACAGACAAGACTAGACAGACAAGACTAGACAGACAAGACTAGACAGACAAGACTAGACAGACAAGACTAGACAGACAAGACTAGACAGACAAGACTAGACAGACAAGACTAGACAGACAAGACTAGACAGACAAGACTAGACAGACAAGACTAGACAGACAAGACTAGACAGACAAGACTAGACAGACAAGACTAGACAGACAAGACTAGACAGACAAGACTAGACAGACAAGACTAGACAGACAAGACTAGACAGACAAGACTAGACAGACAAGACTAGACAGACAAGACTAGACAGACAAGACTAGACAGACAAGACTAGACAGACAAGACTAGACAGACAAGACTAGACAGACAAGACTAGACAGACAAGACTAGACAGACAAGACTAGACAGACAAGACTAGACAGACAAGACTAGACAGACAAGACTAGACAGACAAGACTAGACAGACAAGACTAGACAGACAAGACTAGACAGACAAGACTAGACAGACAAGACTAGACAGACAAGACTAGACAGACAAGACTAGACAGACAAGACTAGACAGACAAGACTAGACAGACAAGACTAGACAGACAAGACTAGACAGACAAGACTAGACAGACAAGACTAGACAGACAAGACTAGACAGACAAGACTAGACAGACAAGACTAGACAGACAAGACTAGACAGACAAGACTAGACAGACAAGACTAGACAGACAAGACTAGACAGACAAGACTAGACAGACAAGACTAGACAGACAAGACTAGACAGACAAGACTAGACAGACAAGACTAGACAGACAAGACTAGACAGACAAGACTAGACAGACAAGACTAGACAGACAAGACTAGACAGACAAGACTAGACAGACAAGACTAGACAGACAAGACTAGACAGACAAGACTAGACAGACAAGACTAGACAGACAAGACTAGACAGACAAGACTAGACAGACAAGACTAGACAGACAAGACTAGACAGACAAGACTAGACAGACAAGACTAGACAGACAAGACTAGACAGACAAGACTAGACAGACAAGACTAGACAGACAAGACTAGACAGACAAGACTAGACAGACAAGACTAGACAGACAAGACTAGACAGACAAGACTAGACAGACAAGACTAGACAGACAAGACTAGACAGACAAGACTAGACAGACAAGACTAGACAGACAAGACTAGACAGACAAGACTAGACAGACAAGACTAGACAGACAAGACTAGACAGACAAGACTAGACAGACAAGACTAGACAGACAAGACTAGACAGACAAGACTAGACAGACAAGACTAGACAGACAAGACTAGACAGACAAGACTAGACAGACAAGACTAGACAGACAAGACTAGACAGACAAGACTAGACAGACAAGACTAGACAGACAAGACTAGACAGACAAGACTAGACAGACAAGACTAGACAGACAAGACTAGACAGACAAGACTAGACAGACAAGACTAGACAGACAAGACTAGACAGACAAGACTAGACAGACAAGACTAGACAGACAAGACTAGACAGACAAGACTAGACAGACAAGACTAGACAGACAAGACTAGACAGACAAGACTAGACAGACAAGACTAGACAGACAAGACTAGACAGACAAGACTAGACAGACAAGACTAGACAGACAAGACTAGACAGACAAGACTAGACAGACAAGACTAGACAGACAAGACTAGACAGACAAGACTAGACAGACAAGACTAGACAGACAAGACTAGACAGACAAGACTAGACAGACAAGACTAGACAGACAAGACTAGACAGACAAGACTAGACAGACAAGACTAGACAGACAAGACTAGACAGACAAGACTAGACAGACAAGACTAGACAGACAAGACTAGACAGACAAGACTAGACAGACAAGACTAGACAGACAAGACTAGACAGACAAGACTAGACAGACAAGACTAGACAGACAAGACTAGACAGACAAGACTAGACAGACAAGACTAGACAGACAAGACTAGACAGACAAGACTAGACAGACAAGACTAGACAGACAAGACTAGACAGACAAGACTAGACAGACAAGACTAGACAGACAAGACTAGACAGACAAGACTAGACAGACAAGACTAGACAGACAAGACTAGACAGACAAGACTAGACAGACAAGACTAGACAGACAAGACTAGACAGACAAGACTAGACAGACAAGACTAGACAGACAAGACTAGACAGACAAGACTAGACAGACAAGACTAGACAGACAAGACTAGACAGACAAGACTAGACAGACAAGACTAGACAGACAAGACTAGACAGACAAGACTAGACAGACAAGACTAGACAGACAAGACTAGACAGACAAGACTAGACAGACAAGACTAGACAGACAAGACTAGACAGACAAGACTAGACAGACAAGACTAGACAGACAAGACTAGACAGACAAGACTAGACAGACAAGACTAGACAGACAAGACTAGACAGACAAGACTAGACAGACAAGACTAGACAGACAAGACTAGACAGACAAGACTAGACAGACAAGACTAGACAGACAAGACTAGACAGACAAGACTAGACAGACAAGACTAGACAGACAAGACTAGACAGACAAGACTAGACAGACAAGACTAGACAGACAAGACTAGACAGACAAGACTAGACAGACAAGACTAGACAGACAAGACTAGACAGACAAGACTAGACAGACAAGACTAGACAGACAAGACTAGACAGACAAGACTAGACAGACAAGACTAGACAGACAAGACTAGACAGACAAGACTAGACAGACAAGACTAGACAGACAAGACTAGACAGACAAGACTAGACAGACAAGACTAGACAGACAAGACTAGACAGACAAGACTAGACAGACAAGACTAGACAGACAAGACTAGACAGACAAGACTAGACAGACAAGACTAGACAGACAAGACTAGACAGACAAGACTAGACAGACAAGACTAGACAGACAAGACTAGACAGACAAGACTAGACAGACAAGACTAGACAGACAAGACTAGACAGACAAGACTAGACAGACAAGACTAGACAGACAAGACTAGACAGACAAGACTAGACAGACAAGACTAGACAGACAAGACTAGACAGACAAGACTAGACAGACAAGACTAGACAGACAAGACTAGACAGACAAGACTAGACAGACAAGACTAGACAGACAAGACTAGACAGACAAGACTAGACAGACAAGACTAGACAGACAAGACTAGACAGACAAGACTAGACAGACAAGACTAGACAGACAAGACTAGACAGACAAGACTAGACAGACAAGACTAGACAGACAAGACTAGACAGACAAGACTAGACAGACAAGACTAGACAGACAAGACTAGACAGACAAGACTAGACAGACAAGACTAGACAGACAAGACTAGACAGACAAGACTAGACAGACAAGACTAGACAGACAAGACTAGACAGACAAGACTAGACAGACAAGACTAGACAGACAAGACTAGACAGACAAGACTAGACAGACAAGACTAGACAGACAAGACTAGACAGACAAGACTAGACAGACAAGACTAGACAGACAAGACTAGACAGACAAGACTAGACAGACAAGACTAGACAGACAAGACTAGACAGACAAGACTAGACAGACAAGACTAGACAGACAAGACTAGACAGACAAGACTAGACAGACAAGACTAGACAGACAAGACTAGACAGACAAGACTAGACAGACAAGACTAGACAGACAAGACTAGACAGACAAGACTAGACAGACAAGACTAGACAGACAAGACTAGACAGACAAGACTAGACAGACAAGACTAGACAGACAAGACTAGACAGACAAGACTAGACAGACAAGACTAGACAGACAAGACTAGACAGACAAGACTAGACAGACAAGACTAGACAGACAAGACTAGACAGACAAGACTAGACAGACAAGACTAGACAGACAAGACTAGACAGACAAGACTAGACAGACAAGACTAGACAGACAAGACTAGACAGACAAGACTAGACAGACAAGACTAGACAGACAAGACTAGACAGACAAGACTAGACAGACAAGACTAGACAGACAAGACTAGACAGACAAGACTAGACAGACAAGACTAGACAGACAAGACTAGACAGACAAGACTAGACAGACAAGACTAGACAGACAAGACTAGACAGACAAGACTAGACAGACAAGACTAGACAGACAAGACTAGACAGACAAGACTAGACAGACAAGACTAGACAGACAAGACTAGACAGACAAGACTAGACAGACAAGACTAGACAGACAAGACTAGACAGACAAGACTAGACAGACAAGACTAGACAGACAAGACTAGACAGACAAGACTAGACAGACAAGACTAGACAGACAAGACTAGACAGACAAGACTAGACAGACAAGACTAGACAGACAAGACTAGACAGACAAGACTAGACAGACAAGACTAGACAGACAAGACTAGACAGACAAGACTAGACAGACAAGACTAGACAGACAAGACTAGACAGACAAGACTAGACAGACAAGACTAGACAGACAAGACTAGACAGACAAGACTAGACAGACAAGACTAGACAGACAAGACTAGACAGACAAGACTAGACAGACAAGACTAGACAGACAAGACTAGACAGACAAGACTAGACAGACAAGACTAGACAGACAAGACTAGACAGACAAGACTAGACAGACAAGACTAGACAGACAAGACTAGACAGACAAGACTAGACAGACAAGACTAGACAGACAAGACTAGACAGACAAGACTAGACAGACAAGACTAGACAGACAAGACTAGACAGACAAGACTAGACAGACAAGACTAGACAGACAAGACTAGACAGACAAGACTAGACAGACAAGACTAGACAGACAAGACTAGACAGACAAGACTAGACAGACAAGACTAGACAGACAAGACTAGACAGACAAGACTAGACAGACAAGACTAGACAGACAAGACTAGACAGACAAGACTAGACAGACAAGACTAGACAGACAAGACTAGACAGACAAGACTAGACAGACAAGACTAGACAGACAAGACTAGACAGACAAGACTAGACAGACAAGACTAGACAGACAAGACTAGACAGACAAGACTAGACAGACAAGACACGACAGACAAGACTAGACAGACAAGACTAGACAGACAAGACTAGACAGACAAGACTAGACAGACAAGACTAGACAGACAAGACTAGACAGACAAGACTAGACAGACAAGACTAGACAGACAAGACTAGACAGACAAGACTAGACAGACAAGACTAGACAGACAAGACTAGACAGACAAGACTAGACAGACAAGACTAGACAGACAAGACTAGACAGTCAAGACTAGACAGACAAGACTAGACAGACAAGACTAGACAGACAAGACTAGACAGACAAGACTAGACAGACAAGACTAGACAGACAAGACTAGACAGACAAGACTAGACAGACAAGACTAGACAGACAAGACTAGACAGACAAGACTAGACAGACAAGACTAGACAGACAAGACTAGACAGACAAGACTAGACAGACAAGACTAGACAGACAAGACTAGACAGACAAGACTAGACAGACAAGACTAGACAGACAAGACTAGACAGACAAGACTAGACAGACAAGACTAGACAGACAAGACTAGACAGACAAGACTAGACAGACAAGACTAGACAGACAAGACTAGACAGACAAGACTAGACAGACAAGACTAGACAGACAAGACTAGACAGACAAGACTAGACAGACAAGACTAGACAGACAAGACTAGACAGACAAGACTAGACAGACAAGACTAGACAGACAAGACTAGACAGACAAGACTAGACAGACAAGACTAGACAGACAAGACTAGACAGACAAGACTAGACAGACAAGACTAGACAGACAAGACTAGACAGACAAGACTAGACAGACAAGACTAGACAGACAAGACTAGACAGACAAGACTAGACAGACAAGACTAGACAGACAAGACTAGACAGACAAGACTAGACAGACAAGACTAGACAGACAAGACTAGACAGACAAGACTAGACAGACAAGACTAGACAGACAAGACTAGACAGACAAGACTAGACAGACAAGACTAGACAGACAAGACTAGACAGACAAGACTAGACAGACAAGACTAGACAGACAAGACTAGACAGACAAGACTAGACAGACAAGACTAGACAGACAAGACTAGACAGACAAGACTAGACAGACAAGACTAGACAGACAAGACTAGACAGACAAGACTAGACAGACAAGACTAGACAGACAAGACTAGACAGACAAGACTAGACAGACAAGACTAGACAGACAAGACTAGACAGACAAGACTAGACAGACAAGACTAGACAGACAAGACTAGACAGACAAGACTAGACAGACAAGACTAGACAGACAAGACTAGACAGACAAGACTAGACAGACAAGACTAGACAGACAAGACTAGACAGACAAGACTAGACAGACAAGACTAGACAGACAAGACTAGACAGACAAGACTAGACAGACAAGACTAGACAGACAAGACTAGACAGACAAGACTAGACAGACAAGACTAGACAGACAAGACTAGACAGACAAGACTAGACAGACAAGACTAGACAGACAAGACTAGACAGACAAGACTAGACAGACAAGACTAGACAGACAAGACTAGACAGACAAGACTAGACAGACAAGACTAGACAGACAAGACTAGACAGACAAGACTAGACAGACAAGACTAGACAGACAAGACTAGACAGACAAGACTAGACAGACAAGACTAGACAGACAAGACTAGACAGACAAGACTAGACAGACAAGACTAGACAGACAAGACTAGACAGACAAGACTAGACAGACAAGACTAGACAGACAAGACTAGACAGACAAGACTAGACAGACAAGACTAGACAGACAAGACTAGACAGACAAGACTAGACAGACAAGACTAGACAGACAAGACTAGACAGACAAGACTAGACAGACAAGACTAGACAGACAAGACTAGACAGACAAGACTAGACAGACAAGACTAGACAGACAAGACTAGACAGACAAGACTAGACAGACAAGACTAGACAGACAAGACTAGACAGACAAGACTAGACAGACAAGACTAGACAGACAAGACTAGACAGACAAGACTAGACAGACAAGACTAGACAGACAAGACTAGACAGACAAGACTAGACAGACAAGACTAGACAGACAAGACTAGACAGACAAGACTAGACAGACAAGACTAGACAGACAAGACTAGACAGACAAGACTAGACAGACAAGACTAGACAGACAAGACTAGACAGACAAGACTAGACAGACAAGACTAGACAGACAAGACTAGACAGACAAGACTAGACAGACAAGACTAGACAGACAAGACTAGACAGACAAGACTAGACAGACAAGACTAGACAGACAAGACTAGACAGACAAGACTAGACAGACAAGACTAGACAGACAAGACTAGACAGACAAGACTAGACAGACAAGACTAGACAGACAAGACTAGACAGACAAGACTAGACAGACAAGACTAGACAGACAAGACTAGACAGACAAGACTAGACAGACAAGACTAGACAGACAAGACTAGACAGACAAGACTAGACAGACAAGACTAGACAGACAAGACTAGACAGACAAGACTAGACAGACAAGACTAGACAGACAAGACTAGACAGACAAGACTAGACAGACAAGACTAGACAGACAAGACTAGACAGACAAGACTAGACAGACAAGACTAGACAGACAAGACTAGACAGACAAGACTAGACAGACAAGACTAGACAGACAAGACTAGACAGACAAGACTAGACAGACAAGACTAGACAGACAAGACTAGACAGACAAGACTAGACAGACAAGACTAGACAGACAAGACTAGACAGACAAGACTAGACAGACAAGACTAGACAGACAAGACTAGACAGACAAGACTAGACAGACAAGACTAGACAGACAAGACTAGACAGACAAGACTAGACAGACAAGACTAGACAGACAAGACTAGACAGACAAGACTAGACAGACAAGACTAGACAGACAAGACTAGACAGACAAGACTAGACAGACAAGACTAGACAGACAAGACTAGACAGACAAGACTAGACAGACAAGACTAGACAGACAAGACTAGACAGACAAGACTAGACAGACAAGACTAGACAGACAAGACTAGACAGACAAGACTAGACAGACAAGACTAGACAGACAAGACTAGACAGACAAGACTAGACAGACAAGACTAGACAGACAAGACTAGACAGACAAGACTAGACAGACAAGACTAGACAGACAAGACTAGACAGACAAGACTAGACAGACAAGACTAGACAGACAAGACTAGACAGACAAGACTAGACAGACAAGACTAGACAGACAAGACTAGACAGACAAGACTAGACAGACAAGACTAGACAGACAAGACTAGACAGACAAGACTAGACAGACAAGACTAGACAGACAAGACTAGACAGACAAGACTAGACAGACAAGACTAGACAGACAAGACTAGACAGACAAGACTAGACAGACAAGACTAGACAGACAAGACTAGACAGACAAGACTAGACAGACAAGACTAGACAGACAAGACTAGACAGACAAGACTAGACAGACAAGACTAGACAGACAAGACTAGACAGACAAGACTAGACAGACAAGACTAGACAGACAAGACTAGACAGACAAGACTAGACAGACAAGACTAGACAGACAAGACTAGACAGACAAGACTAGACAGACAAGACTAGACAGACAAGACTAGACAGACAAGACTAGACAGACAAGACTAGACAGACAAGACTAGACAGACAAGACTAGACAGACAAGACTAGACAGACAAGACTAGACAGACAAGACTAGACAGACAAGACTAGACAGACAAGACTAGACAGACAAGACTAGACAGACAAGACTAGACAGACAAGACTAGACAGACAAGACTAGACAGACAAGACTAGACAGACAAGACTAGACAGACAAGACTAGACAGACAAGACTAGACAGACAAGACTAGACAGACAAGACTAGACAGACAAGACTAGACAGACAAGACTAGACAGACAAGACTAGACAGACAAGACTAGACAGACAAGACTAGACAGACAAGACTAGACAGACAAGACTAGACAGACAAGACTAGACAGACAAGACTAGACAGACAAGACTAGACAGACAAGACTAGACAGACAAGACTAGACAGACAAGACTAGACAGACAAGACTAGACAGACAAGACTAGACAGACAAGACTAGACAGACAAGACTAGACAGACAAGACTAGACAGACAAGACTAGACAGACAAGACTAGACAGACAAGACTAGACAGACAAGACTAGACAGACAAGACTAGACAGACAAGACTAGACAGACAAGACTAGACAGACAAGACTAGACAGACAAGACTAGACAGACAAGACTAGACAGACAAGACTAGACAGACAAGACTAGACAGACAAGACTAGACAGACAAGACTAGACAGACAAGACTAGACAGACAAGACTAGACAGACAAGACTAGACAGACAAGACTAGACAGACAAGACTAGACAGACAAGACTAGACAGACAAGACTAGACAGACAAGACTAGACAGACAAGACTAGACAGACAAGACTAGACAGACAAGACTAGACAGACAAGACTAGACAGACAAGACTAGACAGACAAGACTAGACAGACAAGACTAGACAGACAAGACTAGACAGACAAGACTAGACAGACAAGACTAGACAGACAAGACTAGACAGACAAGACTAGACAGACAAGACTAGACAGACAAGACTAGACAGACAAGACTAGACAGACAAGACTAGACAGACAAGACTAGACAGACAAGACTAGACAGACAAGACTAGACAGACAAGACTAGACAGACAAGACTAGACAGACAAGACTAGACAGACAAGACTAGACAGACAAGACTAGACAGACAAGACTAGACAGACAAGACTAGACAGACAAGACTAGACAGACAAGACTAGACAGACAAGACTAGACAGACAAGACTAGACAGACAAGACTAGACAGACAAGACTAGACAGACAAGACTAGACAGACAAGACTAGACAGACAAGACTAGACAGACAAGACTAGACAGACAAGACTAGACAGACAAGACTAGACAGACAAGACTAGACAGACAAGACTAGACAGACAAGACTAGACAGACAAGACTAGACAGACAAGACTAGACAGACAAGACTAGACAGACAAGACTAGACAGACAAGACTAGACAGACAAGACTAGACAGACAAGACTAGACAGACAAGACTAGACAGACAAGACTAGACAGACAAGACTAGACAGACAAGACTAGACAGACAAGACTAGACAGACAAGACTAGACAGACAAGACTAGACAGACAAGACTAGACAGACAAGACTAGACAGACAAGACTAGACAGACAAGACTAGACAGACAAGACTAGACAGACAAGACTAGACAGACAAGACTAGACAGACAAGACTAGACAGACAAGACTAGACAGACAAGACTAGACAGACAAGACTAGACAGACAAGACTAGACAGACAAGACTAGACAGACAAGACTAGACAGACAAGACTAGACAGACAAGACTAGACAGACAAGACTAGACAGACAAGACTAGACAGACAAGACTAGACAGACAAGACTAGACAGACAAGACTAGACAGACAAGACTAGACAGACAAGACTAGACAGACAAGACTAGACAGACAAGACTAGACAGACAAGACTAGACAGACAAGACTAGACAGACAAGACTAGACAGACAAGACTAGACAGACAAGACTAGACAGACAAGACTAGACAGACAAGACTAGACAGACAAGACTAGACAGACAAGACTAGACAGACAAGACTAGACAGACAAGACTAGACAGACAAGACTAGACAGACAAGACTAGACAGACAAGACTAGACAGACAAGACTAGACAGACAAGACTAGACAGACAAGACTAGACAGACAAGACTAGACAGACAAGACTAGACAGACAAGACTAGACAGACAAGACTAGACAGACAAGACTAGACAGACAAGACTAGACAGACAAGACTAGACAGACAAGACTAGACAGACAAGACTAGACAGACAAGACTAGACAGACAGAAGACTAGACAGACAAGACTAGACAGACAAGACTAGACAGACAAGACTAGACAGACAAGACTAGACAGACAAGACTAGACAGACAAGACTAGACAGACAAGACTAGACAGACAAGACTAGACAGACAAGACTAGACAGACAAGACTAGACAGACAAGACTAGACAGACAAGACTAGACAGACAAGACTAGACAGACAAGACTAGACAGACAAGACTAGACAGACAAGACTAGACAGACAAGACTAGACAGACAAGACTAGACAGACAAGACTAGACAGACAAGACTAGACAGACAAGACTAGACAGACAAGACTAGACAGACAAGACTAGACAGACAAGACTAGACAGACAAGACTAGACAGACAAGACTAGACAGACAAGACTAGACAAACAAGACTAGACAGACAAGACTAGACAGACAAGACTAGACAGACAAGACTAGACAGACAAGACTAGACAGACTAGAGTAGACAGAGAAGAGTAGACAGACAAGAATAGACAGACAGGACTAGACAGACAAGACCAGACAGACAAGACCAGACAGACAAGACTAGACAGACATAACTAGACAGACAAGACTAGACAGACAAGACTAGACAGACAAGACTAGACAGACAAGACTAGACAGACAAGACTAGACAGACAAGACTAGACAGACAAGACTAGACAGACAAGACTAAACAGACTAGACAGATAAGACTAGACAGACAAGACTAGACAGACAAGACTAGACAGACAAGACTAGACAGACAAGACTAGACAGACTAGACAGATAAGACTAGACAGACAAGACTAGACAGACAAGACTAGACAGACAAGACTAGACAGACAAGACTAGACAGATAAGAGTAGACAGACAAGACTAGACAGATAAGACTACACAGACGAGACTAGACAGACAAGACTGGTATTAGATAAATAGTCTATGATAAATAGTTGTATAGTATTAGACAATTTTAATTCTTATCTAGCAATAGATAACTAATTTAGATGTTGTCCAGTATTAAATAGTCTA
>CALYMW010000368.1:0-36477 GCA_944588485.1 Phosphuga atrata | reverse complement strand
TTGTCTGTCTGGTCTTGTCTGTCTGGTCTTGTCTGTCTGGTCTTGTCTGTCTGGTCTTGTCTGTCTGGTCTTGTCTGTCTGGTCTTGTCTGTCTGGTCTTGTCTGTCTGGTCTTGTCTGTCTGGTCTTGTCTGTCTGGTCTTGTCTGTCTGGTCTTGTCTGTCTGGTCTTGTCTGTCTGGTCTTGTCTGTCTGGTCTTGTCTGTCTAGTCTTGTCTGTCTAGTCTTGTCTGTCTAGTCTTGTCTGTCTAGTCTTGTCTGTCTAGTCTTGTCTGTCTAGTCTTGTCTGTCTAGTCTTGTCTGTCTAGTCTTGTCTGTCTAGTCTTGTCTGTCTAGTCTGTCTAGTCTGTCTAGTCTGTCTAGTCTGTCTAGTCTGTCTAGTCTGTCTAGTCTGTCTAGTCTGTCTAGTCTGTCTAGTCTGTCTAGTCTGTCTAGTCTGTCTAGTCTGTCTAGTCTGTCTAGTCTGTCTAGTCTGTCTAGTCTGTCTAGTCTGTCTAGTCTGTCTAGTCTGTCTAGTCTGTCTAGTCTGTCTAGTCTGTCTAGTCTGTCTAGTCTGTCTAGTCTGTCTAGTCTGTCTAGTCTGTCTAGTCTGTCTAGTCTGTCTAGTCTGTCTAGTCTGTCTAGTCTGTCTAGTCTGTCTAGTCTGTCTAGTCTGTCTAGTCTGTCTAGTCTGTCTAGTCTGTCTAGTCTGTCTAGTCTGTCTAGTCTGTCTAGTCTGTCTAGTCTGTCTAGTCTGTCTAGTCTGTCTAGTCTGTCTAGTCTGTCTAGTCTGTCTAGTCTGTCTAGTCTGTCTAGTCTGTCTAGTCTGTCTAGTCTGTCTAGTCTGTCTAGTCTGTCTAGTCTGTCTAGTCTGTCTAGTCTGTCTAGTCTGTCTAGTCTGTCTAGTCTGTCTAGTCTGTCTAGTCTGTCTAGTCTGTCTAGTCTGTCTAGTCTGTCTAGTCTGTCTAGTCTGTCTAGTCTGTCTAGTCTGTCTAGTCTGTCTAGTCTGTCTAGTCTGTCTAGTCTGTCTA
This sequence comes from Phosphuga atrata, assembly GCA_944588485.1. Classification (NCBI taxonomy): domain Eukaryota; kingdom Metazoa; phylum Arthropoda; class Insecta; order Coleoptera; family Silphidae; genus Phosphuga; species Phosphuga atrata. The sequence goes on along the minus strand of CALYMW010000368.1, from coordinate 35,469 downwards.
GTCTGTCTAGTCTGTCTAGTCTGTCTAGTCTGTCTAGTCTGTCTAGTCTGTCTAGTCTGTCTAGTCTGTCTAGTCTGTCTAGTCTGTCTAGTCTGTCTAGTCTGTCTAGTCTGTCTAGTCTGTCTAGTCTGTCTAGTCTGTCTAGTCTGTCTAGTCTGTCTAGTCTGTCTAGTCTGTCTAGTCTGTCTAGTCTGTCTAGTCTGTCTAGTCTGTCTAGTCTGTCTAGTCTGTCTAGTCTGTCTAGTCTGTCTAGTCTGTCTAGTCTGTCTAGTCTGTCTAGTCTGTCTAGTCTGTCTAGTCTGTCTAGTCTGTCTAGTCTGTCTAGTCTGTCTAGTCTGTCTAGTCTGTCTAGTCTGTCTAGTCTGTCTAGTCTGTCTAGTCTGTCTAGTCTGTCTAGTCTGTCTAGTCTGTCTAGTCTGTCTAGTCTGTCTAGTCTGTCTAGTCTGTCTAGTCTGTCTAGTCTGTCTAGTCTGTCTAGTCTGTCTAGTCTGTCTAGTCTTGTCTGTCTAGTCTTGTCTGTCTAGTCTTGTCTGTCTAGTGTTGTCTGTCTAGTCTTGTCTGTCTGGTCTTGTCTGTCTAGTCTTGTCTGTCTAGTCTTGTCTGTCTAGTCTTGTCTGTCTAGTCTTGTCTGTCTAGTCTTGTCTGTCTAGTCTTGTCTGTCTAGTCTGTCTAGTCTGTCTAGTCTGTCTAGTCTGTCTAGTCTGTCTAGTCTGTCTAGTCTGTCTAGTCTGTCTAGTCTGTCTAGTCTGTCTAGTCTGTCTAGTCTGTCTAGTCTGTCTAGTCTGTCTAGTCTGTCTAGTCTGTCTAGTCTGTCTAGTCTGTCTAGTCTGTCTAGTCTGTCTAGTCTGTCTAGTCTGTCTAGTCTGTCTAGTCTGTCTAGTCTGTCTAGTCTGTCTAGTCTGTCTAGTCTGTCTAGTCTGTCTAGTCTGTCTAGTCTGTCTAGTCTGTCTAGTCTGTCTAGTCTGTCTAGTCTGTCTAGTCTGTCTAGTCTGTCTAGTCTGTCTAGTCTGTCTAGTCTGTCTAGTCTGTCTAGTCTGTCTAGTCTGTCTAGTCTGTCTAGTCTGTCTAGTCTGTCTAGTCTGTCTAGTCTGTCTAGTCTGTCTAGTCTGTCTAGTCTGTCTAGTCTGTCTAGTCTGTCTAGTCTGTCTAGTCTGTCTAGTCTGTCTAGTCTGTCTAGTCTGTCTAGTCTGTCTAGTCTGTCTAGTCTGTCTAGTCTGTCTAGTCTGTCTAGTCTGTCTAGTCTGTCTAGTCTGTCTAGTCTGTCTAGTCTGTCTAGTCTTGTCTGTCTAGTCTTGTCTGTCTAGTCTTGTCTGTCTAGTCTTGTCTGTCTAGTCTTGTCTGTCTAGTCTTGTCTGTCTAGTCTTGTCTGTCTAGTCTTGTCTGTCTAGTCTTGTCTGTCTAGTCTTGTCTGTCTAGTCTTGTCTGTCTAGTCTTGTCTGTCTAGTCTTGTCTGTCTAGTCTTGTCTGTCTAGTCTTGTCTGTCTAGTCTTGTCTGTCTAGTCTTGTCTGTCTAGTCTTGTCTGTCTAGTCTTGTCTGTCTAGTCTTGTCTGTCTAGTCTTGTCTGTCTAGTCTTGTCTGTCTAGTCTTGTCTGTCTAGTCTTGTCTGTCTAGTCTTGTCTGTCTAGTCTTGTCTGTCTAGTCTTGTCTGTCTAGTCTTGTCTGTCTAGTCTTGTCTGTCTAGTCTTGTCTGTCTAGTCTTGTCTGTCTAGTCTTGTCTGTCTAGTCTTGTCTGTCTAGTCTTGTCTGTCTAGTCTTGTCTGTCTAGTCTTGTCTGTCTAGTCTTGTCTGTCTAGTCTTGTCTGTCTAGTCTTGTCTGTCTAGTCTTGTCTGTCTAGTCTTGTCTGTCTAGTCTTGTCTGTCTAGTCTTGTCTGTCTAGTCTTGTCTGTCTAGTCTTGTCTGTCTAGTCTTGTCTGTCTAGTCTTGTCTGTCTAGTCTTGTCTGTCTAGTCTTGTCTGTCTAGTCTTGTCTGTCTAGTCTTGTCTGTCTAGTCTTGTCTGTCTAGTCTTGTCTGTCTAGTCTTGTCTGTCTAGTCTTGTCTGTCTAGTCTTGTCTGTCTAGTCTTGTCTGTCTAGTCTTGTCTGTCTAGTCTTGTCTGTCTAGTCTTGTCTGTCTAGTCTTGTCTGTCTAGTCTTGTCTGTCTAGTCTTGTCTGTCTAGTCTTGTCTGTCTAGTCTTGTCTGTCTAGTCTTGTCTGTCTAGTCTTGTCTGTCTAGTCTTGTCTGTCTAGTCTTGTCTGTCTAGTCTTGTCTGTCTAGTCTTGTCTGTCTAGTCTTGTCTGTCTAGTCTTGTCTGTCTAGTCTTGTCTGTCTAGTCTTGTCTGTCTAGTCTTGTCTGTCTAGTCTTGTCTGTCTAGTCTTGTCTGTCTAGTCTTGTCTGTCTAGTCTTGTCTGTCTAGTCTTGTCTGTCTAGTCTTGTCTGTCTAGTCTTGTCTGTCTAGTCTTGTCTGTCTAGTCTTGTCTGTCTAGTCTTGTCTGTCTAGTCTTGTCTGTCTAGTCTTGTCTGTCTAGTCTTGTCTGTCTAGTCTTGTCTGTCTAGTCTTGTCTGTCTAGTCTTGTCTGTCTAGTCTTGTCTGTCTAGTCTTGTCTGTCTAGTCTTGTCTGTCTAGTCTTGTCTGTCTAGTCTTGTCTGTCTAGTCTTGTCTGTCTAGTCTTGTCTGTCTAGTCTTGTCTGTCTAGTCTTGTCTGTCTAGTCTTGTCTGTCTAGTCTTGTCTGTCTAGTCTTGTCTGTCTAGTCTTGTCTGTCTAGTCTTGTCTGTCTAGTCTTGTCTGTCTAGTCTTGTCTGTCTAGTCTTGTCTGTCTAGTCTTGTCTGTCTAGTATTGTCTGTCTAGTCTTGTCTGTCTAGTCTTGTCTGTCTAGTCTTGTCTGTCTAGTCTTGTCTGTCTAGTCTTGTCTGTCTAGTCTGTCTAGTCTTGTCTGTCTAGTCTTGTCTGTCTAGTCTTGTCTGTCTAGTCTTGTCTGTCTAGTCTTGTCTGTCTAGTCTTGTCTGTCTAGTCTTCTCTGTCTAGTCTTGTCTGTCTAGTCTTGTCTGTCTAGTCTTGTCTGTCTAGTCTTGTCTGTCTAGTCTTGTCTGTCTAGTCTTGTCTGTCTAGTCTTGTCTGTCTAGTCTTGTCTGTCTAGTCTTGTCTGTCTAGTCTTGTCTGTCTAGTCTTGTCTGTCTAGTCTTGTCTGTCTAGTCTGGTCTGTCTAGTCTTGTTGAACTAGTCTTGTCTGTTTAGTCTTGCCTATCTATTGTTGTCTGTCCAGTCTTGTCTGTATTAGCAATAATGTAAAACTTGACTTTCACAGAAGTGGTTCAATCCAATATTATTTAAAAATGTTTACAACGAATTCTCATTAAAATAATTGTTTAAAACTTTCTTGCATTCAGTGTAATATTTATTACGGCATTTGTCCGTAGCTACAAAGTAGACCAAACAAGATTCGACAGTCGACAAGTAATTGTTCAATTGCAAGTCGTTCGGATTTACGTAATTCGGCCTATTTATTGTGCTGTCAATAATGTCAAACGTACAAAACCAGAATTCATTATAGGCCATTAGAGCCGATTGAAAAGGCAAGAATGTCATGCCGCAAAGCCATTTATCTACTTTTCCGATGGCGTTTTTTCGCTGCTTTTCCATTCGAAACTGGAACAGATTCAAAGGGGAACTGTGGCAATCGCAGCCGATACACACAATTTGCATTTTCAAATCGCAATCACTTTCATTGTTATTGGCACGACCAAGCGACTGACACAGTGACCGTGACCGACCGACAGACAGAAGCCATAATATCGATAATTAACTTAAACAAAAAATAAGTTACAATCAAGAAGCTACAACTTTGAACCATATGAATTATTTAGCTTGACAGTTAAGCCAATTAATAATAATAATAATTGTTTTATTCACTTGGCCACATTAATGGATAGACCACGTTGTGGATGTCATGGTTTCTTGTACATATTTTGCATATTACAAGGCAATAAATACAGTAATAAAATAAATGCGAGAAAGAAAAACATTAAGATAATAATAAAATAAATATAAAAATTCGACTATCAGGAACGTTGACCGTATCGTATGCGGCAGTTAAGCCAATGAAGGCATTGCCTTCACCACATGAAGCCCCTGTGATTTTCTTCTCTTCAAAGCTATCCTCGATGTATTGAACAAGGCTTAGAATCTGTCCACCACAAGATTTCCCCGGCCTAAAGCCAGCCTTTTAGACCGGGGAAATCTTGTGGTGAACAGGTTCTAAGCCTTGTTCAATACATCGAGGATGGCTTTGAAGAGAAGAAAATCATAGGGGCTGCCTTCATTGACTTAACTGCCGCATACGATACGGTCAACCACGAAAAATTGCTATGCAAACTGTATGAAATGAAAAATGATTTGCACATCACGTCGATTGTCGGAGCCTTCCTGCAAAACCGCAATTTCTTTGTCAGTTTGTTAGGGAAAAATAGTAGATGGCGCCTGCAGAGGAACAAATTTCCGCAGGGCAGTGTACTGGCCCCATTACTGTACAATATCTATACCAACGACCAACCCATACGGCGGGAGATAAGGCACTTCATATATGCTGACGACACAGCGCTAGCAGCCCAAGGAAATAGTTTCCATGAGGTAAAGAGAAAACTGACAATTGCCCTGAACGACCGAATCCAGCAAAAACTCAAGTGTGCGCCTTCCACCTTCGCAACAGGGAGGCAAGGAGACAGATGAATACAGTGTGGTGTGGCCAACAGTTAGAACACTGCCCAACTCTAAAATACCTCGGGGTAACACTAGATCGAGCTCTCACATATAAGCGCCACTGCCTCAACACCAGAAAAAAGATAGCAACAAGAAACAACCTTCTCCAGAAACTGACTGCTAGGTCATGGGGAGCACAGAACCTCAACCCTTGCATTAATCTTCTCTGCAACCAAATACGCCGCTCCAGTATGGTGTGCATCCACCCACTTTCCGTCCCTTTGAATCAAGCCGTCCGCCTAATAACAGGTTGCCTGAAGCCTACGTCACTTCATCAGATATACTCTCTCGCTGCGATAGCACCGCCTCACATCAGGAAGAAGTAGCCGCTGAGGCAGAAAGCGGGCGACAAAAGACCGACCCAAGGCACCCGCTCTATGGCCACCAACCTGCTAAACCCAAACTCCGGTCCCGCCATAGCTTTTGGCCAGAACAGCAACTTTGCAAGTCTCTCAGGAAGCCAGAAGGCTCCAGAAATGGAGCGCTGAGACCCAAGACCCAATCACCCAACAAAAAGAGGAGCTGGCACCGGGACATTTCCTCCCATACCCAATCTGGAAAACGCTCAACAGACTTCGCACAGGAGTCTCTAGGTGCAGAGAAAACCTGCAAAAATGGGGAATGCTACCAGAGGACGAAAACCCTCAGTGTTCCTGCGGAGAAATCTAGAATGCTCCACACCTGCTGACCTGCACCGACATAGGACAGAGCTGCACAGGGAACGACCTAATTTTAGCATTTTAGTAATGACAAGGCCATCAGGGCCGCAAACTTTTGGTGATCCGCATACGAATAGTAGTAGTATAAAACTTCTTAAACATAGAAGTACGAAAAATAAATAAATTAAAAAAATAAGTCAATTAAGCTATAAAAATTAGTTCTTATGATATAATTGAGATTGGTAATCATTGGTGAGTGGTATCATTTAAACTACTTTTTTGACTAACAAAAATTTGATTGATATAACAAAATGACAATAAAACAAATTTTTTGTCAGTCGGATTTGGGTTAACTGTCGAAAGAAAATAATTCACCGATAACTGATATTTAAAAAAAAACGGCCAAGTGCGAGTTGTGACTCGCGCACCGAGGGTTCCGTACAAACTTGTAAGTAAGGTATCTTTTTTTGTGGAGGACGTAGCATGCACATTCAGTTAACTTGACAAGTGGCCCTCCTGAAATCACGACCATCTTAGTACCGCTGCAAGCATAACCTCAAGATGTTGCTGTCGTACGATGGAATTCTACCCTATATTTTATTACCATACATCCCCCATTCACTATGAGTGTTTAGGGGTTCTATTATTATATTTGTTTTTACTGCTCAATTTTGCCTGTATACCTATATACCCTGTATAAAGGTATACAGGTATTTTTTTTTAAATAAAGCGAATATTTTTATACTTGAAAACTTTATTTTAGTATTACACTTATTCACTAACTTATATTAAGATCTAACTATTTCTAGATCTAATATAAACTAATATATTAACTATTTATAAATCTATTTCGATACTCTTAACATTCAGTTGTTCAATTGACTGCTTTTGGGCAATTGACTACCAAAAAAATATAGGGCGTACGTGATTTAAGTATATGTAGATTATAAAGAAAAATTAGACGAAATATAATATATACAGGATATTACGGGACTTGAGTATGTCGCATGTCGGTTATAAACAAGCAAAATTTAGACATAATATATACCCTGTATATATTATGTATATAGAGCGTACATAATGAAATGCATAACGAATATAAACAAAGAAAATTCAGAATAAACAGCATGGTGCCGACACATACTTTTTATCCTTCGGACCTAATCGAGGAGGACGTAACCGAGGAGGACCTAACGATATGCAACCCATATGCTTCTGGTGCCTGACAATACCACGCAACACATTAGTGTATTTTCATAAGTTTCTAATAGTAAATTCGCATATTTCTTGTAATTAAACTACATATTTACGGTTTTCAAGGTTTTCCCTTTATATGTGCTGTGAGACACCGCTTCTTGTCGAATTTCATGATTCTAGGTCAACGGGAAGTACCCTATAGGTTTTGATTCCCTTTGTGAAATCGCAAAATATGCGACATAAACGGTCATCGCTCATCTTTTGATCGCGTTGATTTACATGTTTGATTTTTTCACAGCTGAAAGAGACCGCAGACCCGAGTATTTGATACAAATTTCAACTTGTTACCTCTACGCATTCCTCAGAAAAATGGTCTTGACAGACAGACAGACAGACTGACAGATATACGGACAACAAAGTGATCCTATAAGGGTTCCGTTTTCGGTAGGGAACCCTAAAAAATTACAAGAATAAAACTAATTTTTTGACTTTAGAATTGGTGCGACCATACTACTTTATAGATAATCATATAAACCTAATTAAGTTGAAATACAGCCTGAATATATAAATATATTCAACCTTTCAGGAGCTCTATAAAACTAGTCTTTTTAAGACTACCAAAACCAAATCTCGCTTTATAGAGCTCCGGAAAGGTTGAACATATTTAAGTTTATATGATTATCTATAAAGTAGTATGATTTTAGCAATTCTAAATTTATCATTTAAATAAATAACCTGCTAAGTTCATGTCTCTCTCACAAAATGTCAAATTAAAAATATCTAACCCTAATCACCCATATGGGTTTCAAGTAAGTAGTTTACAAATTGTTGTTCTTAAAAGCAAAGCTGTACTGATGAGAGATAAATCTCGAAACGCGACTACAGATGACTACTAAAGGTATCGGAAAGACATGATCTTTAAAACAATGTTATTTTTCCGGTTTTTGTTGAGTGCCACGAAGGCGGACTGAAAGCTATAAAATAAATGACAAATTTCTCATGAGATTTGTTTTTGGTCGTCCTAAAAAGACTTATTAGTTTTATAGAGCTCCGGAAAGGTTGAATATATTTATATATTCAGGCTGTGTTCCGACTTTAATAAGTTTATAATATTTTGACAGTTAAGTGTCAGATTAGTAGTAACTGTCCAAAAAGTAGTTCAACCGATATTTAAAGAAATGTAATAACAATAATTCAATTTTTTTTACAGTTAAGTGTCAGATTTCGGTTAACTGTCAAAAGTAAATAGTTCACTGATAACTGATATTAAAAAAAATGAAAACAAAAAACTAATTTTTTGACAGTTAAGTGTCAGATTTGGGTTAACTGTCAAAGGAACCTAGTTCACCGATAACCGATATTAAAAAAAAATTACAATAATAAAACTAATTTTTTGACACTTAAGTGTCAAATTTGGATTAACTGTCAAAAAAAGTAGTTCAACCCATATTTGAAAACAATACGTGACAACAATAAAACTAATTTTTTGACAGCTAAGTGACATATATTGGGATTAATTGTCAGAAAAAGTAGTTGAACCTGTATTTATAAGAAATGATAACAATAACATTCTTTTTTGACAGTTAAGTGACAGATTAGGATTAATTGTCAAAAAAAAGTAGTTCAACCCATATTTGAAAATAATACGTGACAACAATAAAACTATTTTTTTGACAGTTAAGTGTTAGATTTGGGTTAAATATCAAAATAAAGTAGTTCACCGATAACTGACCCTTAACTGTCAAAAAATTAGTTTTATTGTTGTCATTTTTTTAAATATCGGTTATCGGTGAACTAGGTTCTTTTGACAGTTATTGTCACTTTTTTTAAATATGGGTTGAACTACTTTTTTTGACAATGAATCCTAATCTGACACTTAACTGTCAAAAATCTATTTTATTGTTGTCATTTTTTATAAATACAGGTTAAACTACTTTTTCTGACAGTTAATCCTAATCTGACCCTTAACTGTCAAAAATTAGTTTTATTGTTGTCATTATTCTAAATATCGGTTATCGGTGAAGTACACGGAAAAAAAGGTATACTTTAAAAATTACAAATACAAATTTGTAAAGATTGCAGTCGCACACTGTAATTTTTGAAACTTATTTACTAATAATATCTGAAACTGTAATTTTAACAAAAGCAATTTGTAGTTTTTGCAGTTTCAAATTCGTAAGAGCGCTGCTACTATTTGAAACTGTAATTTTTAAAGTGTACTTCTTGCCGTGTACGTTCTTTTGACAGTTAACCCAAATATGACACTAAACTGTCAAAAAATTAGTTTTATTGTTGTATTGTTTTCAAATATGGGTTGAACTATTTTTTTGATAGTTAATTCGACACTTAACTTTAAAAAAAAATAGTTTTATTGTCATTTTTTTTATAATAGAACTAATTTTTTGCCAGTTAAGAGTCAGATTAGGATTAACCGTCAGAAAAAGTAGTTCAACCTGTATGCGTAAAAAATGATAACAATAAAATTGACTTTTTGACAGTTAAGTGTCAGATTAAGATTATAAATTGTTGTTCTTAAAAGCAAAGCTGTATTGATGAGAGATAAATCGCGAAACGCGTCCACAGATGGTTATCCACTTAATGTATCGGAAAGACATGATCTTAAAAAAATGTTATTTTTCTGATTTTTGTTGAGTGGCACGAAAGCGGGCTGAAAGCTATAAAATAACTGACACATTTCACATGAGATTTGTTTTTGGTAGTCCTAAAAAGATTTATTAGTTTTATAGAGCTCCGGGAAGGTTAAATATATTTATATATTCAGGTTGTGTTCCGACTTTAATAAGTTTATAATTTTTTGACAGTTAAGTGTCAGATTAGTATTAACTGTCAAAAAAGTAGTTACCAATATTTAAAGATATGTAGTTCAACCGATATAACGTGACAACAATAAAACTATTTTTTTGACAAGTGTCATATTTGGGTTAACTGTAAAAAAAAACATAGTTCACCAATAACCGATATTTAAAAAAAAAGACAATAATAAAACTCATTTTTTGACAGTTAAGTGTCAGATTGAGATTAATTGTCAAAAAAGTAGTTCAACCGATATTTAAAAAGTAACAATATCTGTAGAAGGAAAGTAGTTCACCGATAACCGATATTTAAAAAAAGGCAACAATAGAACTAATTTTTATACAGTTAAGGGTCAGGTTAGGATTAACTGTCAGAAAAAGTAGTTCAACGTGTATTTATAAAAAATGACAACAATAAAATGATTTTTTATTACTCCTGCATTAAAAGTACTATCTGGAAGGTCGCAGTACAAGTCGTCACCACCATATCTACAATCTACAAATTACAATCTTGGCGCACGTTTTTTAGTGCCTAAAATGCCATTGTTGGTTGTATTATCACATAACTTGGGTAACGCACGCAAATATTCAATATCGCTTTTATCGCTAAGTTATATTAAAAAAAAACAATAAAATAATTAAAATAAACACAATCAAGACTTCAATACTAAAAAAGTGACGTGAAAGTTACAGAAATTTTGTTTCATTACAAAGTAAAAATATAAATCAAAGAAAACGTTTTTAAATGAGTGTAAATTCTATGGTGATACCGAAGACTGTTGAGAGTTCTTATGATGAATGTGCGCACTCACTTCGCTCGTGCGCCCAGTTTCGTTCTGGTGACCAAATTGCCAAACTTACCGCCCTAGTTGCAAAATATACAATTATGAAAGTTTAGTGTCAGATTAGGATTAACTGTCAAAAAAAACCGGTCAAGTGCGAGTTGTGACTCGCGCACCGAGGGTTCCGCACAAACTTGTAAGTTAGGTATCTTTAGGAGGACCTAACTGTATGCAACCCATATGCTTCTAGTGCCTGATAATACCACGCAACACATTAGTGTATTTTCATAAGTTTCTAATAGTAAATTCGCATTTTTCTTGTAATTAAACTACATATTTACGGTTTTCAGATTTTTCCCTTTACATGTGCTGTAAGACACCGCTTCTTGCCAAATGTAATGATTCTACGTCAACGGGAAGTACCCTATAGGTTTTGATACCATGTGAAATCGCAAAATATGCGACATAAACGGTCATATCTTTTGATCGCGTTGACTTACAAATTTGATTTTGAAGCAGCTGAAAGAGACCGCAGACCCGAGTATTTGCTACAAATTTCAACTTGTTACCTCTACGCGTTCCTGAGAAAAATGGTCTTGACAGAGAGACAGACGTACATCAAAGTGATCCTATAATTCCGTTTTCGGTACGGAACCCTAAAAATGACAACAATAAAACTAATTTTTGACAGTTAAGTGTCAGATTAGGATTAACTGTCAGAAAAAGTATTTCAACCTGTATTTATAAAAAATGACAACAATAAAATAGATTTTTGACAGTTAAGTGTCAGATTAGGATTAATTGTCAAAAAAAGTAGTTCAACCCATATTTAAAAAAAAGTGACAATAACTGTCAAAAGAACGTAGTTCACCGATAACCGATATTTAAAAAAATGACAAAAATAAAACTAATTTTTTTACAGTTAAGGGTCAGATTAGGAGTAACTGCCAGAAAAAGTAGTTCAACCTGTATTTATAAAAAATTACAACAATAAAATTGATTTTTTATTACTCATGCGTTAAAAGTACTATATTGGCGCACGTTTTTTAGTGCGAAAAATGCCATTGTTGGTTGCATTACCACATAACTTGGGTAACGCACGCAAATATTCAATATCACTTTTATAGCTAAGTTATATAAAAAAAAATTAAATAAAAAAAATAAACACAAACAAGACCTCAATATTAAAAAAGTGACGTGAAGTGACAGAAATTTTGTTTCGTTACAAAATAAAAATAAGAATTAAAAAATTAGTGTAAACACAAAGCAAATTCTTTATTTTTGATTCTATTTTTTTTCTTTCCCCTGGATCACAAACTTGTAAGATACGTCCTTTCGCATTAGTAATAAAAAAATATTTGCAACACGGGCGGTATTGTCATTTGCCCGCTCGAACAAATATGCGCACTCACTTCGTTCGTGCGCCCAATTTCGCTCTCATGGCCAATTGGCAACTTACCGCCCTAGTTGCAAAATATACTATTATGAAAGTTTAGTGTCAGATTAGGATTAACTGTCAAAAAAAGTAGTTCAACCTATATTAAAAAAAACCTGACAACAATAAAACTAATTTTTTGACTGTTAAGTGTCAGATTAGAGTTAACTGTCAGAAAAAGTCAGATATTCTTATCTTTTAATATGATTCTAATTATGAGATTGACAAATAGCGTTTTGGCATTTCTCAATTGAAGTCCGCGTTTCATAATTAATTATTCGATAATTAAGCATGAAATTTGTTTTTTTACGATCGAGAAAGGTCAGAAATTATATATTTAAAAGTGGAACAGCTTTGGGCCAGAGTGTCGGACCGCCACGCACAATAGAGCACTTGTGTTTGGCGAATGAGAATTCGAACTAATTGTGTTTGGACACAGACCCGCCGGGCGTACAATAAAACCAGAAACAATTTGATAAATGTCTTCTTGAGAAACATTGAGTTGTAAAAGAATGGGAGAGATTGCGACGAGGATTGATATCGGATTATCTATCTAGGTCTGAATTTATACTTTCAGACCAAGATAGATATTCCGATATCAAGACTCCTCCCGATCTCTTAAGGTCCTTTAAAAGATAAAATTTATGCTTTTTATCTTTTGAGGGGCCCTCTCACACGGTCAATATAATAGACCTTTTCATAGTTGAAAATTTTTGTGCCAATGTGTCAATTTCCGCCATGTTACAATAGACCTTTCTACAGTTAGGTAAGCGCATGCGCATCCGCCAAGTCTGAAAGGTGGGAATATGAAAGTTGCGGGCACATATTTAGTTATACGTCAAAAAGTTCGGGCACTTGAGAAGAACTAAATATGTGCCCGAAACTTATATTCCCGCCTTTCAAACTTGGCGGATGCGCATGCGCTTAACTAGCTGTAAAAAGGTCTATTGCTTCAATATTTGTTAAGTTACGATCGTACATTCACAAAAAAAAGTTGTTTATTTTTGTAAGGCAGAGGCCGCACTACGGTTTTTTTCCCACGAGCGGTAAATCACTCGAGGAAAACACACGCTGTAGGAAAAATCAGTCGCGGGAAAAAACCGCAAGTCAAGCCGCTTGTATTAGCTTAGGCCGAGGCCGCACTACGGTTTTTTCCCGCGAGTGGTAATCGCTATAACCGCGAAACCGATCGAGAAACATACAGTACGCTGTGTGAAAAAACGGTCGCGGGAAAAATCGCAAGTGAGGCCGCTTACTCGAGTCACAAAATCACTCGATTAAAAACTGCGACGGTTTAGCCGTAGCGCGGCCTAGGCTTCACTTGAGTCACAAAATCACGCGATCAAAAACTGCGGCGGTTTAGCCATAGTCCGGTCTAGGCTTTAAGATTGTTTCAACAATGAAAATATTGTCAATATGCCGCTCTAACGGACAATAAATATGGACACTGCTTCAATATATTGACGATGCTTCAATAAAAATAAAATTTATTTGATATACACAAATTTAATTGACGTCAATCTTATTATCGATTAAGATTTATTATCGAATAAGATTTATAATCTTATTATCGATTAAGATTCTGTTATTTTGTTGTAGATTTTGTGCGTTAGATTTTGTAGTTGGATCTCGTGAGGGTCAACAAAAGTTCCCAACGCGAGAAATTTCGTGCAGAGAGAAGCAGACAATTGGAACACTCCGATTGAGATTCCGCTATGCGAAATGAAAGAATTTTTAAATTAGGTAATTCGTTTCTCGCCGGTTTTTAGGTCAAACTCTGTTTGACTTGAATGGAAGGAATCATTAAAATTTCAAACGAGAGGAAAAAATAACAATAATTTGCATGTTTGTGTATAAAACATTGTGGACGTAGACGGCTTTTCCTTTGTTATATCACCTCGAGAGAACAAAATATTATATTGAACAAAACTTTGTTGTTTTTTAGAGAAAAAATGTTTTTTGTTTGTAAATTTTATACACAAATCCCATTTTTATTTTGTAAATTTCATTCACAAATCTTCTTTGATCACTGGTTTTACTATGATACCACTAGACAGACAAGACTAGATAGACAAGACTAGACAGACAAAGATTCGAAAGACAAGAAGACCAACAAAATTCTTTAATTCTTGAGATTTTAGTTTAGATTTAATTTAAACTTGAAACTATTTTTGTAAGCCGTATTTCTCATGTGAATATACCAACTCTCTAATATTTATTCTAATTAATATTTATGTACATCAATTAAAATCCTAATCCAGTTTGATTAAAATTTAACGACCTAAATCTGATCTTGCGTCTTGGGACTTCTTTATATATTTGTGTTACTTCCAGACTTAATAAATTGGTCGGGATTAAGTGGCGCGTTGTCACTAATTGTCCGGTTTAATTGGAAGACGAAATATTTCAATGCTCGTTTTTTTTTATTATTAATCTTCGGCTCGACATACACTTCGTTCGGTCAATCGTCCAAATTACTTCGCTCTAATTGCCCTCGCATTCAAACTATAATTCCAGATCGGTTTTAATTAAGATTAAATTTGTTCCCAACTCATCCACTGACTAGACCTAGTCCTATCTTGTTTGACCAGGTGGATCAAACCAAACTAGATACAATTGTTAAATAATTTAATATTATTATAATATGTTGATGAATGATAATTTAATATTATCAAATCTTCAAACTCAACAAGATATAAATAATTAGATACAATTGATAAAACCGATTAGTCTTCGATCAAACAGTCTTATCTCTCTAGTCTTGCCTGTCTAAAATTCTCTTATAACCCTTTAGCAATAAAAACTTTTTCGCTCTTTTTGCAATTTTCGTGAAAATTTATATGGAAATGCAATACATTTCAGGGAAAGTTATACCGGAAAAAATGTGAAAATTTATTCATTTGTTTTAGATAAAAATTAGCTCAAAGTTTGGAAGGTTTTGTGGAAAAACCAAAAAGAAAATTGAAAATTTTCTTTTAGATTTTTACTCCAAATTTAATTCTTTGGACATTGAAAAAGTGTAAGGAAAACTACAGACAAAAACCTGGAAGACTAACTTGTTTTCACAAAGCTTTTCTAGATTTTTCTTGAGCTTGTCATGGAAATTCTCTTATAACTCAGAAAATCTTAAAACATTTTTCGTGAAAATTTATGGGGAAATGCAATACATTTAAGCAAAAGTTATTCCGGAAAAACAATGAAAATTTATTTATTGGTTTTTAAGAAAATTTATGTCAAAGTTTGGAAGGCTTTGTGGAAAAACCAAAAAGAAAATAGAAAATTTTCTTTCAGATTTTCACTCTAAAATTATTTGTAAATCAAATTCTATTAACTCTTTGGACATTGGAAAAGTCTTTGGAAAACTACAGACAAAGATCTGGAAGACTAAATTGTCTCCACAAAGTTTTTCTTAATTTTTCTTGAGGTTGTCATAGAAATTCTCTTATAACTCAGAAAATCTTGCCGCAATTTTCGTGAAAATTTATGTGGAAATGCGCTATATTCCAGGAAAAATTATTCCGGGAAAACTTTGAAAATATATTCGTTTGTTTTAGAGAAAATTTAGGTAAAAGTTTGGAACATTTTGTGGAAAAACCACAAAGAAAATTGAAAATTTTCTTTCGGAGATTCATTCTAAATTTGGTTATAAATCTATTTCTATTAATTCCTTCGACATTGGAAAAGTCTTAGAAAAACTACAGACAAAAACTTGGAAAACTGAAATTGTTTCTAAAAGGTTTTTCTTGAGGTTGTCATGGAAATTCTCTTATAACTCAGAAAATCTTGCCGCAATTTGCGTGAAAATTTATGTTGGAAATGCACTACATTTCAGGAAGAATTATTACCGAAAAACTGTGAAAATTCATTCGTTTGTTTTTGAGAAAATTTAGATCAAAATTTGGAATGTTTTCTGGAAAAACAAAAAAAAAAATTGAAACTTTTCTTACAGACTTTCACTAAAACACTACGACAAATTTATTTGTTTGTCTGAGAGAAAATTATGGTTAAAGTGTGGAAGGTTTTCTTGAAAAACCAAAAAGAAAATTGAAAATTTTATTTCAGATTTACACTCCAAATTTAATTCTTTGGACATTGAAAAAGTCTTAGGAAAACTACAGACAAAAACCTGGAAGACTAAATTGTTTCCACAAGGCATTTCTAGATTTTTCTTGAATTTGTCAGGGAAATTCTCTTATAACTCAGAAAAGTTTAAAGCATTTGTTATGAAAATTTATAGGGAAATGCAATAAATATGAACAAAAATTATTCCGGAAAAACAGTGAAAATTTATTCATTGGTTTTTGAGAAAATTTAGGCCAAAGTTTGGAAGGTTTTGTAGAAAAACTAAAAAGAAAATTGAAAATTTTCTTTCAGATTTTCACTCTAAAATTAATTGTAAATCAAATTCCATTAATTCTTTGGACATTGGAAAAGTGTTAGGTAAACTACATACAAAAACCTGGAAGACTAAATTGTTTCCGCAAAGCTTTTCTTGATTTTTTTTGAGATTATCATGGAAATTCTCTTATAACTTAGAAAATCTTAACGTAATTTTCGTGAAAATTGATGTGAAAATGCAATATATTTCAGGAAAGATTATTCTGTATAAACTGTGAAAATTTATTCGTTTGTTTTTGAGAAACTTTAGATGAAAGTTTGGAGTATTTTGTGGAAAAACCAAAAAGAAAATTGAAACTTTACTTACAGATTTTCACTCTAAATTTAGTTCTAAATCTAATTATGTTAATTCTTTGGACATTGTAAAATTCTTAGGAAAACTACAGACAAAAACTTGGAAGACTATATTGTTACCACAAAGCTTTTCTTGATTTTCCTTAAGGTTGTCATCGAAATTCTCTTATAATTTAGAAAATCTTAACGTGATTCTCGTAAAGAAATATGTGGAAATTCACTACATTTTAAGAAAAATTACTTCGTAAAAATTGAGAAAATTTATTAATTTGTTTTAGAGTAAATTTAGGTCAAAATTTGGAAGATATTGTGGAAAAACCAAAAAGAAAATTTAAAATTTTCTTTCATAATTTCACTCTAAATTTAGTTGTAAATCAAATTCTATTAATTCCTTGCACATTGGGAAAGTCTTAGGAAAACTACAGACAAAAACCTGGAAGACTAAATTGTTTCCACAAAGCTTTTCTTGATTTTTCTTGAGGTTGTCATGGAAATTCTCTTATAACTCAGAAACTCTTGTTGCAATTTTTGTGAAAATTTATGTGGAAATGCACTACATTTGAGGAAAAATTATTCCGGAAAAACTGTGAAAATTTATTCGTTTGTTATTGAGAAAATTTAGATCAAAATTTGGAATGTTTACTGGAAAAACCAAAAAGATAATTGAAACTTTTCTTACAGATTTTCGCTCTAAATTTAGTTCTAAAGCTAATTATGTTAATTCTTTGGACATTGGAGGAGTCTTAGGAAAACTACAGACAAAACCTGGAAGTCATCGAGGAGGTTGTCATCGAATTTTAACGTAATTTTCGTGAAAATATATGTGGAAATGCAATACATTGTAGGAAAAATTATTCCGCAAAAATGATGAAAATGTATTCATTTGTTTTGGAGTAAATTTAGGTCAAAATTTGGAAGATTTTGTGGAAAAAACAAAAAGAAAATTGAACATTTTCATTCAGATTTTTACTCTAAATTTAGATTTTTACGCTAAATCAAATTCTATTAATTCTTTGAACATTGGCAAAATCTTAGGAAAACTACAGACAAAAACCTGGAAGACTAAATTGTTTCTACAAGGCTTTTCTTGATTTTTCTTGAGGTTGTCATCGAAATTCTCTTATAATGTAGAAAATTTTAACGTTATTTTTGTGAAAATATATGTGGAAATGCACTACATTTTAGGAAAAATTATTCCGCAAAAATTGTGAAAATTTATTAATATGTTTTAGAGTAAAAGTAGGTCAAAATTTGGAAGATTTTGTAGAAAAACCAAAAAGAAAATTGAAAATTTTATTACAGATTTTCCCTCTAAAATTAATTTTAAATCAAATTCCATTAATTCCTTAATCATTTTAAAAGTCTTAGGGAAACTACAGACAAAAAAATGGAAGACTAAATTGTACCCGCAAAGCTTTTCTTGATTTTTCTTGAGGTTGTCATGGAAATTCTTTTATAAATTAGAAAATCTTAACGTGATTTTCGTGAAAATATATGTAGAGATGCAGTACATTTCAGGAAAAATTATTCCGCACAAAATGTAAAAATCTATCCGTTTATTTTTGAGAAAATTTAGGTCAAAGTTTGGAAGATTTTGTGGAAAAACCGAAAAGAAAATTTTCTCAGATTTTCATTCTAAATTTAGTTATAAAACCTAATTCTATAAATTCCTTGAACATTGGAAAAGTCTTAGGAAAACTACAGACAAAAACCTGGAAGACTAAATTGTTTCCGCAAAGCTTTTCTTGATTTTTCTTGATCATGGTTATCATGGTAATTCTCTTATAACTCAGAAAATCTTGCCGAAATTATTGTCAAAATTTACGTGAAAATGCACTACATTTCAGGAAAAATTATTCCGGAAAGATAATGTAAATTTATTTCTATGTTTTAGAGAAAATGTAGGTCAAAGTTTGGAAGGTTTTGTGGAAAAACCAAAAAGAAAATTGAAACCTTTCTTACAGATTTTCACTCTAAATTTAGTTCTAAATCTAATTATGTTAACTCATTGGACATTGGAAAAGTTTTAAGAAAACTACAGACAAAAAACTGGAAGACTAAATTGTTTCCGCAAAGCATTTGCAAATAGATTGATTTTTCTTGAGGTTGTCATGAAAATTCTCTTATAAATCAAAAAATTTTCAAGCAATTTTCGTGAAAATTTATGTGGAAATCCAAAAGAAAATTTTTCAACATTTCAAGTAAAATTATTCCGAAAAAACTGTGAATGTTTAATTGTTTGTGTTACAGAAAATTTAGGTCAAAGTTTGGAAAGTTTTGTGGAAAAACCACAAAGAAAATTCATAATTTTCTTTCAGATTTTCATTCTAAATTTAATTGTAGATCAAATTCAATTAATTCCTTGGACTACGGATAAAAACCTGGAAGACTAAATTGTTTCCGCAAAGCTTTTCTTGATTTTTGTTGAGGTTGTGATGGAAATTCTCTTATAATTTAGAAAGTCTTAACGTGATTTTCGTGAAAATATATGTGGAAATGCATAACATTTCAGGAAAAAATATTCCCTTAAAATTGTAAAAATCTATTCGCTTGTGTTTGAGAAAATTTAGGTCAATGTTTGCAAGGTTTTGTGAAAAAACCTAAAAGATAAATTGAAAATTTTCTTTCAGATTTTCACTCTAAATTTAATTGTAAATCAAATTCTATTAAATCCTTGGACATTGGAAAAGTCTTAGGAAAACTACAGACAAAAACCAGAAAGACTAAATTGTTTCCGCAAAGCTTTTCTTGATTTTTCTTCAGGTTATCATAGAAATTCTCTTATAACTCAGAAAATCTTGGCGCAATTATCGTGAAAATTTATTTAGAAATGCGCCACATTTCAGGAAAAAATATTCCGGAAAAACAGTGAAAATTTATTCGTTTGTTTTTGAGAAAATTTAGATAGAAATTTGGAATGTTTTTCTGGAAAAACCAAAAAGAAAAATCTGTAAGAAACTTTTCTTACAGATTTTCACTCTAAATTTAGTTCTAAATCTAATTAAGTTAATGCCTTGGACACTGGAAGAGTCGTAGGAAAACTGCAGACAAAAACCTGACATCGAATTTTAACGTAATTTCATAAAAATATATGTGGAAATGCAATGCATTTTAGGAAAAATTATTCCGCAAAAATTATGAAAATTTATTCATTTGTTTTGGAGTAACTTTAGGTCAAAGTTTGGAAGGTTTTGTGGCAAACCCAGAAAGAAAATTGAAAATTTTCTTTCAGATTTTTACTCCAAATTTAGTTCTAAATCAAATTCTATTAATTCCTTGGACATTGGAAAAATCATAGGAAAACTACAGACAAAAACCTGGAAGACTAAATTGTTTCCACAAAGTTTTCTTGAGGTTGTCATGGAAATTCTCTGATAACTCAGAAAACTTTGAAGCAATTTTCGTGAAAATTCATATGGAAATGCACATTTCAAGAAAAATTTTACCGGAAAATGTGGGAAAATTTCTTCGTTTATTTTGAGAAAATTTAGGTCAAAGTTTGGAATGTTTTCTGGAAAAACCAAAAATCAGATTTTTACTCACAATTTAGTTCTAAATTTGATTCTACTAATTCTTTGGACATTGGTGAAGTCTTTACCGACAAGTCTTACCGACAAAAACCTGGAAGACAAATATAACTCAGAAAATCTTAACGTAGTTCTCGTGAAAATATATGTGAAAATGCACCACATTTCAGGAAAAACTACTAGGCAAAGATCGTCAAAATTTACTCGTTTGTTTTAGAGAAAATTTAGGTCAAAGTTTGGAAAGTTTTGAGGATAAACCAAAAAAAAAATCTAAAATTTTCTCTCAGATTTTCCCTCTAAATTTAGTCATAAATTTAATTCTATTAATTTTTTGGATATCGGAGAAGTCTTAGGAAAACTACAGACAAAAACCTGGAAGACAGAAATTGTTACCGCAAAGATTTTCTTAATTTTTCTTGAAGTTGTCATGAAAAAAATTTCTTATAACTCAGAAAATCTTGACACAAGATTTTCGTGGCAACTTATGTGGAAATGCACTACATTTCAGTAAAAATTATTCCGAAAAAAATGTGAAAATTTATTCGTTTGATTTAAAAAAAAAATAGGTTTTAAGAAAATTGATATTTTTCTTTGAGACTTTTATTCTAAATTTAGTCATAAATCTAATTCTATTAATTCTTTAGATATTGAAAACTCTTAGGAAAACTACCGATAAAAACCTGGAAGACTGAAATTGTTTCTAGAAAGCTTTTCGTGATTTTTCTTGAGTTTGTCATGGAAATACTCTTATATCAAAATTTTCGTGAAAGTTTATGTGGAAATACACTACATCTCAGCAAAAATTATTGCGGAAAAATTGTGAAAATTTATTTATTTTAGAGTATATTTAAGTCAAAGTTTGGAAAGTTTTGTGGAAAAACCAAAAATAAAATTGAAAATTTTCTTTCAGATTTCAGTCTTGCCTGTCTAGTCTTATCTGTCTAGTCTTCTCTGTCTAGTCTTGTCTGTCTAGTCATATCTTTCTAGTCTTTTCTGTCTAGTCTTGTCTGTCTAGTCTTGTCTGTCTAGTCTTGTTTGTCTAGTCTTGTCTGTCTAGTCTTGTCTGTCTAGTCTTGTCTGTCTAGTCTTGTCTGTCTAGTCTTGTCTGTCTAGTCTTGTCTGTCTAGTCTTGCCTGTCTAGTCTTGTCTGTCTAGTCTTGTCTGTCTAGTCTTGTCTGTCTAGTCTTGTCTGTCTAGTCTTGTCTGTCTAGTCTTGTCTGTCTAGTCTTGTCTGTCTAGTCTTGTCTGTCTAGTCTTGTCTGTCTAGTCTTGTCTGTCTAGTCTTGTCTGTCTAGTCTTGTCTGTCTAGTCTTGTCTGTCTAGTCTTGTCTGTCTAGTCTTGTCTGTCTAGTCTTGTCTGTCTAGTCTTGTCTGTCTAGTCTTGTCTGTCTAGTCTTGTCTGTCTAGTCTTGTCTGTCTAGTCTTGTCTGTCTAGTCTTGTCTGTCTAGTCTTGTCTGTCTAGTCTTGTCTGTCTAGTCTTGTCTGTCTTGTCTGTCTAGTCTTGTCTGTCTAGTCTTGTCTGTCTAGTCTTATATGTCTTGTCTTGTCTGTCTAGTCTTGTCTGTCTAGTCTTGTCTGTCTAGTCTTGTCTGTCTAGTCTTGTCTGTCTAGTCTTGTCTGTCTAGTCTTGTCTGTCTAGTCTTGTCTGTCTAGTCTTGTCTGTCTAGTCTTGTCTGTCTAGTCTTGTCTGTCTAGTCTTGTCTGTCTAGTCTTGTCTGTCTAGTCTTGTCTGTCTAGTCTTGTCTGTCTAGTCTTGTCTGTCTAGTCTTGTCTGTCTAGTCTTGTTTGTCTAGTCTTGTCTGTCTAGTCTTGTCGGTCTAGTCTTGTCTGTCTAGTCTTGTCTGTCTAGTCTTGTCTGTCTAGTCTTGTCTGTCTAGTCTTGTCTGTCTAGTCTTGTCTGTCTAGTCTTGTCTGTCTAGTCTTGTCTGTCTAGTCTTGTCTGTCTAGTCTTGTCTGTCTAGTTTTGTCTGTCTATTCTTGTCTGTCTAGTCTTGTCTGTCTATTCTTGTCTGTCTAGTCTTGTCTGTCTAGTCTTGTCTGTCTAGTCTTGTCTGTCTAGTCTTGTCTGTCTAGTCTTGTCTGTCTAGTCTTGTCTGTCTAGTCTTGTCTGTCTAGTCTTGTCTGTCTAGTCTTGTCTGTCTAGTCTTGTCTGTCTAGTCTTGTCTGTCTAGTCTTGTCTGTCTAGTCTTGTCTGTCTAGTCTTGTCTGTCTAGTCTTGTCTGTCTAGTCTTGTCTGTCTAGTCTTGTCTGTCTAGTCTTGTCTGTCTAGTCTTGTCTGTCTAGTCTTGTCTGTCTAGTCTTGTCTGTCTAGTCTTGTCTGTCTAGTCTTGTCTGTCTAGTCTTGTCTGTCTAGTCTTGTCCGTCTAGTCTTGTCCGTCTAGTCTTGTCCGTCTAGTCTTGTCTGTCTAGTCTTGTCTGTCTAGTCTTGTCTGTCTAGTCTTGTCTGTCTAGTCTTGTCTGTCTAGTCTTGTCTGTCTAGTCTTGTCTGTCTAGTCTTGTCTGTCTAGTCTTGTCTGTCTAGTCTTGTCTGTCTAGTCTTGTCTGTCTAGTCTTGTCTGTCTAGTCTTGTCTGTCTAGTCTTGTCTGTCTAGTCTTGTCTGTCTAGTCTTGTCTGTCTAGTCTTGTCTGTCTAGTCTTGTCTGTCTAGTCTTGTCTGTCTAGTCTTGTCTGTCTAGTCTTGTCTGTCTAGTCTTGTCTGTCTAGTCTTGTCTGTCTAGTCTTGTCTGTCTAGTCTTGTCTGTCTAGTCTTGTCTGTCTAGTCTTGTCTGTCTAGTCTTGTCTGTCTAGTCTTGTCTGTCTAGTCTTGTCTGTCTAGTCTTGTCTGTCTAGTCTTGTCTGTCTAGTCTTGTCTGTCTAGTCTTGTATGTCTAGTCTTGTCTGTCTAGTCTTGTCTGTCTAGTCTTGTCTGTCTAGTTTTGTCTGTCTAGTCTTGTCTGTCTAGTCTTGTCTGTCTAGTCTTGTCTGTCTAGTCTTGTCTGTCTAGTCTTGTCTGTCTAGTCTTGTCTGTCTAGTCTTGTCTGTCTAGTCTTGCCTGTCTAGTCTTGTCTGTCTAGTCTTGTCTGTCTAGTCTTGTCTGTCTAGTCTTGTCTGTCTAGTCATGTCTGTCTAGTCTTGTCTGTCTAGTCTTGTCTGTCTAGTCTTGTCTGTCTAGTCTTGTCTGTCTAGTCTTGTCTGTCTAGTCTTGTCTGTCTAGTCTTGTCTGTCTAGTCTTGTCTGTCTAGTCTGTCTAGTCTGTCTAGTCTTGTCTGTCTAGTCTTGTCTGTCTAGTCTTGTCTGTCTAGTCTTGTCTGTCTAGTCTTGTCTGTCTAGTCTTGTCTGTCTAGTCTTGTCTGTCTAGTCTTGTCTGTCTAGTCTTGTCTGTCTAGTCTTGTCTGTCTAGTCTTGTCTGTCTAGTCTTGTCTGTCTAGTCTTGTCTGTCTAGTCTTGTCTGTCTAGTCTTGTCTGTCTAGTCTTGTCTGTCTAGTCTTGTCTGTCTAGTCTTGTCTGTCTAGTCTTGTCTGTCTAGTCTTGTCTGTCTATTCTTGTCTATCTAGACTTGTCTGTGTGGTCTTATCTGTCTAATTTTGCCCGCCTAGTCTTGTCTGTCTAGTCTTGTCTGTATAGTCTTGTCTGTATAGTCTCGTCTGTATAGTCTTGTCTATCTAGATTTTGTCTATCCAGTCTTGTCTGTCTAGTCTTGTCTGTTCTTGTGAGTCTAGTTTGACCGGCCTTGTTTTCATCAAGTCTTGTAATAATTAGAGAAAACATTTATGTTTTGTAAAGGAATTTATGAATAAAATATGAAGTTAGTTTTTTTTTACATAATTTCTTGAAATAAAACTTCTTTGCATATTTGATTTATCTAGTAATTTCACTTTTACAAAAAGTGCGAGGAAAGACGTACAAGACAAGAAACACGACATTTGCCTGATTAAAAAACGGTTTCGTTATTAGTTTTCTGTTATTTGTGATATAAATTATGAGGTTTTTTTAATGCAGTTTTGTTTGTTTTTTGTTAATCGAAAAGAAGGAATTTCCGAAAATCAAAAACGGTTGCGAAGTCGCCGCTGGAATTTTTTCGGAGAAATTTCTTCGCACGAAAAGCGTAACATGTAAAGCCTATTAAATGGAATTATGGAAAATTTTGATTCGGTGCTTGCAATCGCACATCAAACGAACTTGTCGGAAAAATTTATTTGATTATGAAAAAGTGAAAATTATTAAATATTAGTTTTTATTGCATTCAAAAGCAAATACTCGACGAACAAGAAATAAGATTGATGATAGTTAAGTATAGATAGACTTGAATAATATTTAAGTATTAGGAATAGAAAGACCTAATAACGATTGGCTTACATGTACAACCTCGCAAGTTTTCGCAAATTCCATATATTGAGTTTTTGGTACCGTTGGATTCAACAGACCGAGCCTCGACTGTTTACAACGTAAAAAGACGTAAAAAGGAGAATAGTTATTGTTTTATGAAAATTTAACTCATGAAATGCCCCAACTAAATGAGAAAAGCAACATTTTTTCACCTCCTGTAAAAATAGTAAAACAGACTTACGAGGTTTTGCATGTAAGCCCTCGATTAATTTGAAACTTAGTCTTGTCTATCTAGTCTTGCCTGTTTAGTCTTGTCCGTCTATTATTATCTATCTAGTCTTGTCTGTCTAAGTCTTGTTTGTCTAGTCTCGTCTGTCTAGTCTTGCCCGTCTAGTCTTGTCTGTCTAGTCTTGTCCGTCTAGTCTTGCCTGTCTAGTCTTTTTTGACTAATCCTGTCTGTCTAGTCTTGTTGTCTAGTATTCGCTGTCTAGTCTTGACCGCCTAGTCTTGGCTGTCTACTTTTGTGTGCCTGGTCTTGTCTGTCTAGTCTTATGTAGTCTAGTCGTGTCTGTATAGTATTGTCTGCCTAGTGTTATCTGTCTACTCAAATTAAATCAAATAAAATAATTAGATTTATTCCCGGATATAAGTAATTTACATTTTTAGGACACGTCACAAGAATATAGCAAATACAGCGAAGACTGACAATAGAAAACATAATAACTACATTCCCCTCCAGATAAGCATATTAATGTTTACATACATACATATATACATAAATTATTGGTTTAAGTAAAAGAGATTTAATATGTAATAAATAGCATCTGTCAATAGACCTTTTTATAGTAATGTCAAAAGTACCCGATTTTTTTCACGTATAACCAGTGAAAATAAGAAAATATGCCCGAAACTTTCATATTCCCGCCTTTAAAACATTGCGGACGCGCATGCGCTTAACCAAACATAAATAGGTCTATTAAATAAACTTGAAGCCGCCTTCTGAAAGCTTTAAAACGATTTTCTCCACGGATTGCCGTTGGAATGCAATTGTAAATTTGTTCCCCAAAATAAATTTGGTGCACTTTTGCATAATATAGTTAGGTTGCCCTTTGTTGGTCTCAGATTTTGAAAATATGTCGTTGTTGTGTGTATGACGTTCCTCTCTCGAGAAACAAGAAGTTTGTTTTTATTTAATACATGGCACGTTAGTTCCCATATATGCATGAAGGTTAGCGCTAAAGTGTTAAATTTTGGAAAGAGTGACCTAGATGATGTGAAAACTTTGATACCTAGCTAGAGAACTCATGATCCGTTTTTGCGCCAGGAAAACATTGTGACTCAAATACCATAGGTTAAGACGGATTGAATTTCGGCATGGTACAAGGACCTCCTTACCCACCGTATCACAAATACACTTTTCTAAATAGGAATGCCTTGCCATTTAGTTTCTTGATGATGCCATCCGTCATTATTTTCCACGTTAACTTCTCCTCTAAATGCACTCTTAATAACTTCACTGCCTTGACTCTCTTCACCTGTAAATTTCCGATTTTCAAATTTTCAGGATTTCCTTTTTCGACATTGGAAAACCATATAACAGGTCTTTGCCAAATTTAGATGCAGGTTATTTGAGCAAAGCCAGCCATAGATCGCATCTAATATTTTATTTGCTTCGGCTATTGTTTGTTGTTGAGAGGCCTTCGAAAGCAAGGTCAGCATACAGGGTACAATGATTTCCACTGATATGTTGAACTAGATCAGCCGAACAGAGTCTGAATAAAATGGGAACTAAAATGCATTCTTGCGGAATCCCAACTACTCACTGCCGACCTGAAGATCAAGAATCGCAGGATAGGTGCATATACAAGCGGCTAGAGAAAAATAAAGTGGTGGAAACTACGAGACCATAAATCAGCATCGGTTAGCAGTATCACATTTCCTCCTGTGGACTCCAACAATATTGATATCACATGGACCAATTTCTGTAAGTCAGTGACTGCTGTTGTAGCAGAAACATTGGGTACAACAAAACCAGAAAGTTGCCATATTGACAAGCAGACATGGCTGAGGACAGCTCACGTACAAGAAAAGGTCCATGATAAGTAGACAGCATTCAAAACCTGGCTTTCTCAAAAGACAGACGAACATAGAGAAAGATACATTACTGCTAAACGAGAGGAAAGAAAGCCGCCACTGAAACAAGTACCAACCACTACAACAATCTCTATCTGTAATTGGACAGCAAAGAAGGAGAAGATAATATGTACCGCCTGACGAAAGCACGGGCAAAATCAACAAGGGTTATGGATAATTTGCATAAAGAGCAAGGAAGGCAAAAGCTTATAGAGCAAACATGAGATTCTCAAACGCAGGCATCAGCATTTTGAGGAGATCTCAAATATAGAGTTCCCGCATCCACCAATCCCAGAAGGTGCCTCAATAGAAGGGCCTATCCCCAAAATCACTGCATAGGAAGTTTCCATTGCCCTCAAAAGCATAAGAAATCAGAGATCTCTTGGTCCAGACAACCTTCCCGCTGACTTATGGAAGTTGCAAGAACTGCAAGTAATTGATTGGCTTGTTACCTTTTTCAACGCTATAATCGACTCAGGCCACATCCCTACTGACTGGACTACAAGCATCGCGGTACTGATTTTAAAGAATAAAGAAGACCCAGCAGAGTGCTCTAACTATCGCTCAATTCGCCTTCTCTCACATAGGCATCAGCGGGACAACGATAAGAAGAAGAAGATGTACATAGCGACAGAATGAGACAGATAATAATAATACAATGTTTGATAAACTTAATAAAGTCGGAACACACCCTGAATATATAAATATATTCAACCTTTACGGACCTCTATAATATTATTGAGACTTTTTAGGACTGCCAAAAGTGAAACTTGTAAGTTATTTGCTAGACCTCAGTCCACGTTCGTGGCACTAAACAACTAGAAAAATCTTTCGGTACTTACGTATTAACGCCACCACCGCTACATTTTAAAAAGCCGCCAATCTACACCTAAAATTTGATGATAAATGATTTGATGATGATTGATAAATCATAGAATAAAACATTTTATTTAAAATTAAAACATTCACACAAACTCAAAATATTTTTTAACCTCGGTTAGATTAGGGTTGCCCTAGTGTGGCGTTAATACGTAAGTACCAATCTTTCTATTAACTTAAGTGAATGCAGACGCGTTTCGAGATTTATCTCTCATCAGTGCAGCTTTGCTGTTTTAAATTATAACTTGTAAAACACTTATAATTAATTTGACATTTCCTGAGAGAGACATGAACTTAGCAGGTTATTGATTTAAATGATAATTTACTATTAAAAACCATAAACCATACCGTAAAACCATACTACATTATAGATAATCTTATCTTGTTTAGTGCCACGAAAGTGGATCGAGGGCTATTAAATAACTTACAAATTTCACAAGAGATTTGTTTTGGTAGTCCTAAAAAAGACTCAATAATATTATAGAGCTCCGGAAAGGTTGAATATATTTCTATATGGAGGCTCTGTTCCGACTTTATTAGGTTTATATGATTGCCAATAGGTTTTGCCAATAATAAATTACAATATTTGGTTTTTCAATTAAAATCGGTAGGAAAATCTTGTGGTCGAGAGCCCTTTGGAGACAATAAAGATTATTATTATTATTATTTTAGATGAATGGTCCCTTTAGGAACACAGGAAGCCAAACATGATTTCGAATCTTGTTTGGCTTATAATAGGAGTTGCAGCAATGCTGGGTACTTAGAACCAGGGTTGTTCTAAGTTCTAAGTCCATTGTTAGTTCCTGGAGCATAGAGTCGCCGCTGCACCCACAGGGTGTCAGACGCGGACCAGGAAGCCGGTGGATACGACTCAGACTCGCCTGGATTTTAGTCAGGCTTTTCTTTTACTATCCCGAAAAGCATGGGTGCCTCTTCTGCCAGTTCCGCCGTACCGATGATCTTCATCTCCGCCTTCACTGCCATTGAGGACTTCACCGTAACCCTGGCAAGGGGCCCTCACATAGTACTGTCACCCGGGCCAGGTGATCCATGTTTTTTACGAAGTTGTTACTCGTCCCCTTCTCCTCCCACATATTATTATATTACTACTTTTTTTTTCATCCCACAAAGAAAAGAAGAGAAGAAAAAAGAAAAGAAAATATAACGAAAATTTTGACATTCAATAATAAAGATTATTATTATTAAATTATTATATTTATAATTATTATAATATTATAATATATTATATTTTTATTATTAAATTTGGATTTGGCAAAAAAATCGTTGCAAGGAATTTCAAAAATTCCAATCTTGGAATTCCGATCTTGGAAGAAAGAAAGAAAAACTTTCAAAATTTAAAACATTAATTTTAAACCGTTTTTTTTTTTATATACTTACACAGAATTTTGTTTAATTTGTTTTGGAAATAATAAATTCAGAAATGATGAAATTTTAAAAAGTTTTTTGCTCGTCCTAAACGAAAAAACACAAATTTTCCAAACAAACTTTTCAACTCTTGCACAAATTGTAGTTCAAATAAGTCATCAAAATTTCACATTTTGGCAACCAATGGAAAAACGTCAAAAAATCCTTTAAATACTCACAATAATTTCCGCAAAAAATCCAGAAACACTAAGTCACAACAAACAACTAAACTTATTTTACACAACAATTTATCACACAATTATAACCATTTCACAAAGTCTTTTATGGTAACTCGTCAAAAGTTTCTTGTTTTAAGCTATTTCAAGCGTTTTATGCTTATATAACTTAAATATTTTATGTCTTTTGTACCCACTTAAGCCTTTTGTCAAATTTCACAAACTTAAGTTTTTCTACTAACCTATGTCTTTTTATGCTACATTAAGTCTTTTGCGCAACTTAAGTATTTTATGCTACCTCAAGTCTTTTACACCAACTTAAAAATTTTATGCTAACTTAAGTATTTTATGAAAACTTAAGTCTTTTGTACCAACTTAAGTCTTTTATGTCAAATTTCACAAAGTTAAATTTTTTCTACTAACGTATGTATTTTTAGCCGATTTATGCCAATTTAAGTATTTTATGCCAACCACAGTATTTTATGCCAATATAAGTCTAGAAAGTCTTTTATGCCAATGTAAGACTCCAACTTATGACTTTTATGCCGACTTTAAACCCAACTTTAATCGTAGCCACCAACTTAAGTCTTATAAATCAAATCTTAGTTCTTATTAAAAAGTAAAACAAACAGAAATCATCAATCACTTATACAACAATTCAAACTAAAAACACGCGTTTGTGGTTTTTCACTGTTTTCGTCAGCGCTTCTCTACGCTTCGAGAGTTAATCGTCGACTAATGACCCGTTCTGTGGTTCATTTTCGGGCCGCGAGAACCGCGCGTGGGTCATGGAGGGGAAACCATTTGACACCAGGTGAAGTGACTTAAGTCGCCGGACGAAGTCTTAAAGGACTCGCGCACACGCACATCGCATTCCGAAATGTTTATTTAACCTTTTTTGTCGCCGTTGTTTTGTTCGTCGTTTGTGTTGCAAAATTGTGGATTTTTAAGGTGAGCCGTTCAAAAAGACAGCGTCAAATCAGTCGGAAATGCGAGATGGTGTACATCGAAAAAATATATAAAACTTGTTTATTTCTAACTTTAGAGCGAAAAAAATTAGGAAAGCACTTTTTTCAGCACTTCGATTTCTTTCAGCTCACCAACAAAAAATTACGAAAAAAATTTGGAAAAAAAATTTCGACAAAAATTTTCCATCATTTCGTTCGAAAAATACATGCTTTTTCGGTTTTTTTCGACTTTTTCGAAAACGCTAAAGAGCAGCGAAATCATTTTGCGCACACATAAACTACACGACAAGACGAACAAGTCGATGTGTAAATTGTCCAGAAACATTCAATAATTCGTCGATAAATTTCAAACTGAAACTTACCCGATTCTCGAATTGCTAAGTAGATATCTCGGAAAGGGTTACAGATAATTAAAAACGGATTGTGGCATCGTTTTCAGAAGGTTATTTTCCTATGGATACACTACGATTGTCTACCGGAAATTCACTATTTTCCGAGATCTCCACTAGAGCGCCGAAATTTCATAAAAATTTCTTCAATTTTTGTAGGCGAAAGTGAACCGAAAGAGCTAGCGAAATATAATTTGCATATCTGTAATCAGCAGCAAAAACGCTTTCAGAAACGTTTTTAAATTTTGTTGTGACTCAAAAAATAACGATTTTGAAAAAATCTATTTTCTCGCATTTCGTCGTTTCCGCGGTCTAGACTTCCCGAGTCGATGGTATTTCTTAACTGAAAGCTTCCCAGGGAATATTATATACGTTGTCCAACTAATTTTGGGTCGCTGAATCGATTGCTGAAGACTATAAGTCTCTGTGGTGAGCGGTTCAAAAGTTATAACAGCGTCAAATCAGTAGGAAATGTGTGATTGTGTATAGCGAAAAAAAATATAAAATTTGTTTATTTGTAACTTTAGAGTGAAATAAACTGGAAGACCGTTTTCAGCACTTCGATTTCCTTCGTGTAACAAAAAAAAATCACGAAAAAAATTTGCAAAAAAATTTCGACAAATCATCAAAACCGAAAAATCATTTATTTTTGGAACGAAATGATCGTTCCAAAAATAAATGATTTTTCGGTTTTTTTCGATTTTTTCGAAAACGGTAAAGAGCAGCGAAATCATTTTGGGCACACAGAAACTACACGAAAAGACGAACAAGTCGATGTGTAAATGGTCGGGAAATATTCAATAATTCGTCGATAAATTACTAACTGAAATTTACCCGATTCTCGATTTGCTAAGTAGATGTCTCGGAAACAGTTGCAGATAATTAAAAACGGATTGCGGCATCGTTTTTAGAAGGTACTCTTCCTATGGATACACTAAGATTGTCCTCGGGATATTCACGACTTTCCGAGATCTCCACTAGATTTTGCAGGCGAAAGTGAACCGAAAGAGCTACCGAAATATAATTTGCATACCTGTAATCAGCAGCTAAAATGCTTTCAGAAACGTTTCTAAATTTTGCTGTGACTCAAAAAATAATGATTTTGAAAAAATTGATTTTCTCGCATTTCGTCATTTCCGCGGTTTAGACTCCCCGAGTCGATGATATTTTCTAACTGAAAGCTTCCCAGGGAATATTATATACGTTGTCCGACTAATTTTGGGACGCTGAATCGATTGGTGAAGACTAGAAGTCTCTGTGGTCAACGGTTCAAAAGTTATGACAGCATCAAATCAGTAGGAAATGTGTAATTGTGTATAGGGAAAAAAATATAAAATTTGTTTATTTGTAACTTTAGAGTAACTTTATTTTCTTCGTGTAACCAAAAAAAAAACCAACAAAAATTGCAAAAAAAATTTCGACAAAAATTTTCCATCATTTCGTTCGAAAAATAAGTGGTTTTTCGGTTTTTTCGATATTTTTCGAGAACAGTAAAAAGCAGCAAAACCATTTTCGGCACACATAAACTACACGACAAGACGAACAAGCTGATGGGTAAACTGTCCGGAAAGATTCAAGAATTCGTCGACAAATTTCAAACTGAAATTTACCCGATTATCGAGTTGCTAAGTAGATGTCTCGGAAACGGTTGCAGATAATCAAAAACCGATTGCGGCATCGTATTCAGAGGGTCATTTTCCTATTGATACACTAAAATTGTTCGCGGAGAATTCAAGACTTTCCGAGATCTCTACTCGAGCGCCGAAATTTCTTAAAAATTTCTTCAATTCTTGCAGGCAATAGTGAACGTAAAGAGTTAGCAAAATATAGTTTGCATATCTGTAATCAGCAGCAAAAATTCTTTCATAAACGGTTTGAAATTTTGCTGTAACTCAAAATATGTCGTATTTGACAAAATCGATTTCCTCGCATTTCGCCGTTTCCGCGGTCTCGACTCCACGTGTCGATGATATTTCTTAACTGAAATCTTCTCAGGGAATATTATATACGTTTTCGGACTAATTTTAGGACGTTAAATCGATTGGTGAAGACAAGAAGTCTCTGTGATGAGTCGTTCAAAAGTTATGACAGCGTCAAATCAGTCGGAAATGTGAGATGTTTTTTTTTGCTGTAAAACATATAAGAAACTTGTTTATTTGCTGACGCTGATTCGATTGGTGAAGACTAGAAGTCTCTGTGGTGAGCATTTTTATGCGAGTCGCGCGCGCTCGGACAAAAGTGAACTTGAAACATAAAAAAACGCGTAACTTTATTATTTCTTGTTGTATTGAACGTTGTTTTCGTTTTGGGTTTTGTGATGTTTTATTGGGTGGGTGAGGATTGAGAAATTGTTTTGTTTAGGAAAACGTTGTTTGTGTGGGAAAATGGGCATAAACAAGGTTGAGATCAAACGGTGCGGGTGTTGTAAGATTCACCGTTATTTTGAAATATGTTGTCAAACTTAAGGTCGGACGTGGTTCGAGCAAATTTTTGTGAAAACAAATTAAATTTAACATTAACTGTCCCAGTCCAAATTTATCGACGCAAATTACTGCGGACAACATTGCAAAATATGTCGCAAAATTGCAAAAATCTCTTCATTTCTCAGTAACACTCATAATATCATTCAAATTATAAAAGTTTGTTTCATTGTCTATAGACGATGATTTACTATAGAGTTTCTATGTATCTTGAAAATATGTCTAGACTTCAAAATGATTTCAAACTTCGTGAGAAGACATGTCACAAATAAAGCAGACATAATTTTAACTTACATTTTGTCTTAATAGACAGATAGTCAATGAACTAACATAGCAGCAGAATGAACTTGGCACCCACCTGAAAAAAAAGAAAATCAAATTAATTATTAATCAACAATTAATTTAAACAAGAGTTTAATCTCGACAAATAGAGAGTGTAAATAGATACGCTTAACTACGACTGTTTTATTTTGAATAATCTCGTCTGTCTAGTCTGGTATGTCTAGTCTTGTCTGTGTAGTCTTGTCTATCTAGTCTTGTCTGTCTAATCTTGTATGTCTAGACTTGTCTAGTCTTGTCCGTCTAGTCTACTCTGTTTGGTCTTATCTATCTATTATAACACAATATAATGTCTAATCAGCAGGAATGTGTGTTTCAGGCAATGATTGCTAACATTTAATCAATTGTATGCATATTTAGTGATTATATAAGCAAAGGAAAAAGACAAGGAGATATTGTCGGGCGAGCAGTGTGCGAATAAAAGAAGTGGAATTTTCGCATGCATAAATATGAATTGCATTCACCGGCCTTTCGGATCGCTCGTTTTCCAGTTTTATGTAACAACAGAGCGGAGCCAGTGTCTCGGAATCGGATAGAAGTCAATCGGCAATTTATTCGCTGGAAAATGCGTCGATTTTTGCAAAACGAAAGGAAACGATAATCGCGCGAACGTAAACGTCCGTTGCGCAATTTATCGGCATAGCTCGGCTAATTGTAAAGGGAAATCGAATCGAAATATTCATAACATATTTATTACAAATATTTTAATTGCTTCTGATTTAAAACATACTATCGTGTGGAATAAGTTAATGCCAACTTACACCAAGGAAACTTACACACAACATTTAAATAAACTCACTACTAGCTTATTTAATAGCTGTTTGTGTAAAATGTTCTATTTAGACTTATCGCTCTAGTCATGTCAGTCTAGTCTTTTCTGTCTCATCATGTCTATTTCATCTTGTCCATTTAGACTTGTCTATATAATCTTCTCTTTATATTCTGGTCTATTTTGTTTTGCTCTTGCCTGACTAGTCTTGATTATCTAATCTTCTCTTTATAGTTTTGTCTATTTGGTCTTGCCCGGCCAATCCTGTGTATCTAGTCTCAACTGTTTAGTGTTGACTGTCTGGTATTGTCTGTCTACTATTTTCTGCCTAATCTTGTCTGTGTGATCTTGTCTATCTTATGTTGATTATCTAACCTTGTATGTCTATTCTCCTGTCCCTAATCTATTTGTAAAACTAATAAAAAGGGAAATTTTGCAATGTGATTTATGTGAAACGGCTTAGTTCATATTAGATAAGTAGGTGGCATTTGCAAATTGATAATACCAGCTGGTCGATATTTATCTATTTGGAACGCGATTTATAAGAAAAGGCGACATGCGTGGGCGGCGTATCGGTTTACACGCAGGGACGAAAAACGAAAATATTGACAAATTGCTGATGTACTAGCCAATGAACACGCCAAGATTACAAAACTAGACTAGACAGACGAGACTAGACAGACAAGATTAGACAAACAAGACTAGACAGACAAGACTAGACAGAAAAGACTAGACAGATAAGACTAGACAGACAAGACTAGACAGACAAGACTAGACAGACAAGACTAGACAGACAAGACTAGACAGACAAGACTAGACAGACAAGACTAGACAGACAAGACTAGACAGACAAGACTAGACAGACAAGACTAGACAGACAAGACTAGACAGACAAGACTAGACAGACAAGACTAGACAGACAAGACTAGACAGACAAGACTAGACAGACAAGACTAGACAGACAAGACTAGACAGACAAGACTAGACAGACAAGACTAGACAGACAAGACTAGACAGACAAGACTAGACAGACAAGACTAGACAGACAAGACTAGACAGACAAGACTAGACAGACAAGACTAGACAGACAAGACTAGACAGACAAGACTAGACAGACAAGACTAGACAGACAAGACTAGACAGACAAGACTAGACAGACAAGACTAGACAGACAAGACTAGACAGACAAGACTAGACAGACAAGACTAGACAGACAAGACTAGACAGACAAGACTAGACAGACAAGACTAGACAGACAAGACTAGACAGACAAGACTAGACAGACAAGACTAGACAGACAAGACTAGACAGACAAGACTAGACAGACAAGACTAGACAGACAAGACTAGACAGACAAGACTAGACAGACAAGACTAGACAGACAAGACTAGACAGACAAGACTAGACAGACAAGACTAGACAGACAAGACTAGACAGACAAGACTAGACAGACAAGACTAGACAGACAAGACTAGACAGACAAGACTAGACAGACAAGACTAGACAGGACAAGACTAGACAGACAAGACTAGACGGACAAGACTAGACGGACAAGACTAGACAGACAAGACTAGACAGACAAGACTAGACAGACAAGACTAGACAGACAAGACTAGACAGACAAGACTAGACAGACAAGACTAGACAGACAAGACTAGACAGACAAGACTAGACAGACAAGACTAGACAGACAAGACTAGACAGACAAGACTAGACAGACAAGACTAGACAGACAAGACTAGACAGACAAGACTAGACAGAC
>CALYMW010000367.1:0-31295 GCA_944588485.1 Phosphuga atrata | reverse complement strand
TTTTCTAAAATCTTTGAGACCATTTTATACTCATCCATCTTTCCCCGTATCAGACAACTTATTTCGCCAAACCAGCACGGCTTCATGAAAGGACGTTCTACTATGACTAACCTAATTAACTTCAGTCAGTTTACCACTGCAGTGCTCGATAATAGAGGTCAGGTTGACTGCATCTATACCGACTTTGCCAAGGCATTCGACTCCATTGATCATGCAATCATTGTTAGTAAGTTGAATTCTTTTGGTCTGGGAAATAACTTGATTAACTTACTGTCTTCATACCTTGAAGATCGTGAGCAGTATATCTTTCACAGAGGATACTCTTCTTCGAGTTTTGTTGCCACCTCTGGTGTCCCTCAGGGATCAAATCTCGGGCCTTTATTATTCAACTTGTTCATCAATGATCTTAGTAAAGTCTTCACTGTGCCTCATTTATTCTTTGCTGACGATGTTAAAATTTATTTACAAATAAAAGATCATGGGGACTGCTGTGTTCTACAAGATAACCTTAACTTATTGGCGAGGTGGTGCGATGATAATAGGTTGGTTCTTAATATTAGTAAATGCAAGAGTGTTACTTTCTCACGACTGATACATCCGCTCTTGTACACCTACACCTTACACAACTTTCCGTTAGATCGCTGCGACTCGATTAGGGACCTGGGTATACTATTTGATTCCAGGCTTTCCTTTGCTAAACATATACTAGCTTCCGTTTCCAAGGCCTCTAAAGCCCTTGGTTTAATAATCAGAAACTGTCGGGGAATTGATAATACCTCAGCTATAACTATGCTGTATAACAGCTATGTAAGATCTATTCTTGAATACGGTTCTATATTATGGGACCCTCTTTTTAATAAGTATGTAGCTGCTATTGAAGTAGTCCAAAGAAAATTTTTAAAATACTTGTGGTTTAAGAAGTATAGTGCTCCTCCACCAGCTCATGTTGAGCAGAGATCTTTGTTAACGGAGTTTGGTTTTCAATCTCTTAAAGTTCGTAGATCTATGGCTGGCCTCCTTTTCCTATACAAAATCACACATGCTTTCATCGACTCTCCGTCGATTATTAAAGAAATTAATTTTCTCGTTCCCAGAGCAGCCAGTAGGCACGCTTCCACCTTTTATAATTCTGCTGGCAAGGGCCCTTCTTTGCTGGTTTCTCCCCTCAACAACATTTGTGCGCGCTATAACGCCATATGCTCTGAATGCGACATTTTTGGGAAATTTCGAACCTTTAAAAAGACGGCTATGGAGCGTCTTATTGATTAACTTAACATTATTTAATTTAATTTAAGTGTTGCAGCTTTTTGTAGCTGTCTATGAAACTATATATCTATTTGTTTTATTGTTATTCTTATTATTGTACTATTTCATTTTATCATTTTATCTTTTTGTTAACATTTTAACATTTTACTATATTTAGGTTTGCTACTATACTTAGTTTTATACTTAGTATTATTTATGCTCTTATATTAATTAATTTAAATTTTTATTTTATTCCTTTTATCACTTCATTGTCTGTGTTGATTTCTTTTAACTGTTCTTTTTTATATATACTGAAACTGTGAATTTCCAATACCCAACTGTAATATTTTCTTGCTCTGTAATTGGTTGTCGAACTGTTGAGCAATAAATCAATTAAAATTAAATTAAATTAAATTAAAAAAAAAAAGACTAGACAGACAAGACTAGACAGACAAGACTAGACAGACAAGACTAGACAGACAAGACTAGACAGGCAAGACTAGGCAGACAAAACTAGACAGACAAGACTAGACAGACAAGACTAGACAGACAAGACTAGACAGACAAGACTAGACAGACAAGACTAGACAGACAAGACTAGACAGACAAGACTAGACAGAAAAGACTAGACAGACAAGACTAGACAGACAAAACTAGACAGACAAGACTAGACAGACTAGACAGACAAGACTAGACAGACAAGACTAGACAGATAAGACTAGACAGACAAGACTAGACAGACAAGACTAGACAGACAAGACTAGACAGACAAGACTAGACAGACAAGACTAGACAGACAAGATTAGACAGACAAGACTAGACAGACAAGACTAGACAGACAAGACTAGACAGACAAGACTAGACAGACAAGACTAGACAGACAAGACTAGACAGACAAGACTAGACAGACAAGACTAGACAGACAAGACTAGACAGACAAGACTAGACAGACAAGACTAGACAGATAAGACTAGAGAGACAAGACTAGACAGACAAGACTAGACAGACAAGACTAGACAGACAAGACTAGACAGACAAGACTAGACAGACAAGACTAGACAGACAAGACTAGACAGACAAGACTATACAGACAAGACTAGACAGACAAGACTAGACAGACAAGACTAGACAGACAAGACTAGACAGACAAAACTAGACAGAAAGGACTAGACAGACAAGACTAGACAGACAAGACTAGACAGACAAGACTAGACAGACAAGACTAGACAGACAAGACTAGATAGACTAGATTAGACAGACAAGACTAGACAGACAAGACTAGACAGACAAGACTAGACAGACAAGACTAGACAGACAAGACTAGACAGACAAGACTAGACAGACAAGACTAGACAGACAAGACTAGACAGACAAGACTAGACAGACAAGACTAGACAGACAAGACTAGACAGACAAGACTAGACAGACAAGACTAGAAAAACAAGACTAGACAGACAAGACTAGACAGACAGGACTAGACAAGGGACAATAAAAATAACAGTAAGGAAACAATTGGTACAAACACCACCACCCACCTGAAGTAATGCTCACGCAGTTCCGGGTGGAGTGTAGTGTAGAGACAGAGGAGGGGGTTTAGTGGGTATGCTGGTCACGAAGAACTCGATCAGAGAGCCCCACACTACACGGGTTTGAATATCCGGTGTGCAACAATGCATTCCCCCTCCTCTCTGAAAAAAAAAAAAAAAAAAAAAAAAAAAAAAAAAGACAGGACTAGACAGACAAGACTAGATAGACAAGACTAGACAGACCAGACTAGACAGACAAGACTAGACAGACAAGACTAGACAGACAAGACTAGACAGACAAGACTAGACAGACAAGACTAGACAGACAAGACTAGACAGACAAGACTAGATAGACTAGATTAGACAGACAAGACTAGACAGACAAGACTAGACAGACAAGACTAGACAGACAAGACTAGACAGACAAGACTAGACAGACAAGACTAGACAGACAAGACTAGACAGACAAGACTAGACAGACAAGACTAGACAGACAAGACTAGACAGACAAGACTAGACAGACAAGACTAGACAGACAAGACTAGACAGACAAGACTAGACAGACAAGACTAGACAGACAAGACTAGACAGACAAGACTAGACAGACAAGACTAGACAGACAAGACTAGACAGACAAGACTAGACAGACAAGACTAGACAGACAAGACTAGACAGACAAGACTAGACAGACAAGACTAGACAGACAAGACTAGACAGACAATAGTAGACAGACAAGACTAGACAGACAAGACTAGACAGACAAGACTAGACAGACAAGACTAGACAGACAAGACTAGACAGACAAGACTAGACAGACAAGACTAGACAGACAAGACTAGACAGACAAGACTAGACAGACAAGACTAGACAGACAAGACTAGACAGACAAGACTAGACAGACAAGACTAGACAGACAAGACTAGACAGACAAGACTAGACAGACAAGACTAGACAGACAAGTCTAGACAGACAAGACTAGACAGACAAGACTAGACAGACAACACCAAACAGACAAGACTAGACAGACAAGACTATACAGACAAGACTAGACAGACAAGACCAGACGGACAAGACTAGACATTCAAGACTAGACAGACAAGACTAGACAGACAAGACTAGACAGACAAGACTAGACAGACAAGACTAGACAGACAAGACTAGACAGACAAGACTAGACAGACAAGACTAGACAGACAAGACTAGACAGACAAGACTAGACAGACAAGACTAGACAGACAAGACTAGACAGACAAGACTAAACAGACAAGACTAGACAGACAAGACTAGACAGACAAGACTAGACAGACAAGACTAGACAGACAAGACTAGACAGACAAGACTAGACAGACAAGACTAGACAGACAAGACTAGACAGACAAGACTAGACAGACAAGACTAGACAGACAAGACTAGACAGACAGGACTAGACAGACAAGACTAGATAGACAAGACTAGACAGACCAGACTAGACAGACAAGACTAGACAGACAAGACTAGACAGACAAGACTAGACAGACAAGACTAGACAGACAAGACTAGACAGACAAGACTAGACAGACAAGACTAGATAGACTAGATTAGACAGACAAGACTAGACAGACAAGACTAGACAGACAAGACTAGACAGACAAGACTAGACAGACAAGACTAGACAGACAAGACTAGACAGACAAGACTAGACAGACAAGACTAGACAGACAAGACTAGACAGACAAGACTAGACAGACAAGACTAGACAGACAAGACTAGACAGACAAGACTAGACAGACAAGACTAGACAGACAAGACTAGACAGACAAGACTAGACAGACAATAGTAGACAGACAAGACTAGACAGACAAGACTAGACAGACAAGACTAGACAGACAAGACTAGACAGACAAGACTAGACAGACAAGACTAGACAGACAAGACTAGACAGACAAGACTAGACAGACAAGACTAGACAGACAAGACTAGACAGACAAGACTAGACAGACAAGACTAGACAGACAAGACTAGACAGACAAGACTAGACAGACAAGACTAGACAGACAAGACTAGACAGACAAGTCTAGACAGACAAGACTAGACAGACAAGACTAGACAGACAACACCAAACAGACAAGACTAGACAGACAAGACTATACAGACAAGACTAGACAGACAAGACCAGACGGACAAGACTAGACATTCAAGACTAGACAGACAAGACTAGACAGACAAGTATTCTTGAATACGGTTCTATATTATGGGACCCTCTTTTTAATAAGTATGTAGCTGCTATTGAAGTAGTCCAAAGAAAATTTTTAAAATACTTGTGGTTTAAGAAGTATAGTGCTCCTCCACCAGCTCATGTTGAGCAGAGATCTTTGTTAACGGAGTTTGGTTTTCAATCTCTTAAAGTTCGTAGATCTATGGCTGGCCTCCTTTTCCTATACAAAATCACACATGCTTTCATCGACTCTCCGTCGATTATTAAAGAAATTAATTTTCTCGTTCCCAGAGCAGCCAGTAGGCACGCTTCCACCTTCCACCAAGACTAGACAGACAAGACTAGACAGACAAGACTAGACAGACAAGACTAGACAGACAAGACTAGACAGACAAGACTAGACAGACAAGACTAGACAGACAAGACTAGACAGACAAGACTAGACAGACAGGACTAGACAGACAAGACTAGATAGACAAGACTAGACAGACCAGACTAGACAGACAAGACTAGACAGACAAGACTAGACAGACAAGACTAGACAGACAAGACTAGACAGACAAGACTAGACAGACAAGACTAGACAGACAAGACTAGATAGACTAGATTAGACAGACAAGACTAGACAGACAAGACTAGACAGACAAGACTAGACAGACAAGACTAGACAGACAAGACTAGACAGACAAGACTAGACAGACAAGACTAGACAGACAAGACTAGACAGACAAGACTAGACAGACAAGACTAGACAGACAAGACTAGACAGACAAGACTAGACAGACAAGACTAGACAGACAAGACTAGACAGACAAGACTAGACAGACAAGACTAGACAGACAAGACTAGACAGACAAGACTAGACAGACAAGACTAGACAGACAAGACTAGACAGACAATAGTAGACAGACAAGACTAGACAGACAAGACTAGACAGACAAGACTAGACAGACAAGACTAGACAGACAAGACTAGACAGACAAGACTAGACAGACAAGACTAGACAGACAAGACTAGACAGACAAGACTAGACAGACAAGACTAGACAGACAAGACTAGACAGACAAGACTAGACAGACAAGACTAGACAGACAAGACTAGACAGACAAGACTAGACAGACAAGTCTAGACAGACAAGACTAGACAGACAAGACTAGACAGACAACACCAAACAGACAAGACTAGACAGACAAGACTATACAGACAAGACTAGACAGACAAGACCAGACGGACAAGACTAGACATTCAAGACTAGACAGACAAGACTAGACAGACAAGACTAGACAGACAAGACTAGACAGACAAGACTAGACAGACAAGACTAGACAGACAAGACTAGACAGACAAGACTAGACAGACAAGACTAGACAGACAAGACTAGACAGACAAGACTAGACAGACAAGACTAGACAGACAAGACTAGACAGACAAGACTAAACAGACAAGACTAGACAGACAAGACTAGACAGACAAGACTAGACAGACAAGACTAGACAGACAAGACTAGACAGACAAGACTAGACAGACAAGACTAGACAGACAAGACTAGACAGACAAGACTAGACAGACAAGACTAGACAGACAAGACTAGACAGACAAGACTAGACAGACAAGACTAGACAGACAAGACTAGACAGACAAGACTAGACAGACAAAACTAGACAGACAAGACTAGACAGACAAGACTAGACAGACAAGACTAGACAGACAAGACTAGACAGACAAGACTAGACAGACAAGACTAGACAGACAAGACTAGACAGACAAGACTAGACAGACAAGACTAGACAGACAAGACTAGACAGAGAAGACTAGACAGACAAGACTAGACAGACAAGACTAGACAGACAAGACTAGACAGACAAGACTAGACAGACAAGACTAGACAGACAAGACTAGACAGACAAGACTAGACAGACAAGACTAGACAGACAAGACTAGACAGACAAGACTAGACAGACAAGACTAGACAGACAAGACTAGACAGACAAGACTAGACAGACAAGACTAGACAGACAAGACTAGACAGACAAGACTAGACAGACAAGACTAGACAGACAAGACTAGACAGACAAAACTAGACAGACTAGACAGACAAGACTAGACAGACAAGACTAGACAGACAAGACTAGACAGACAAGACTAGACAGACAAGACTAGACAGACAAGACTAGACAGACAAGACTAGACAGACTAGACAGACTAGACAGACTAGACAGACAAGACTAGACAGACAAGACTAGACAAATAAGACTAGACAGACAAGACTAGACAGACAAGACTGGACAGACAAGACTAGACAGACAAGACTAGACAGACAAGACTAGACAGACAAGACTTTTTTTTTTTTTTTTTTTTTTGCACGTGCTGGAGGTGAAAATCTGCAAACAGACACCACCTGACCCGTGTCGAGTGGTAGTGTGAGGCTGCCCCCCAAAAGGGGCGACCCACTAAAAAAAACCCCACCATTCAGACCCCCCAGTCAAAATCAGAGAGAA
This sequence comes from Phosphuga atrata, assembly GCA_944588485.1. Lineage (NCBI taxonomy): Eukaryota > Metazoa > Arthropoda > Insecta > Coleoptera > Silphidae > Phosphuga > Phosphuga atrata. The sequence goes on along the minus strand of CALYMW010000367.1, from coordinate 23,832 downwards.
CGTGATGGAATCCAAAATTTGGCGTCAAAATTTTTAACTTCACCACGTTCCTCCCCCTTTCATATCCAAAGCATTCATCCATTCATTCGTTGTGCCGGGCGCGTCGTTAATCGCCGTGCCCCCCCTCACATAAGAGTTTACAATAAATTTGTGCGCCCCCTTCGCACTAAGGGGGCCCGGCGATGGCACGCTCGGCTCGCGCGTAGCAACCCCTCGACTCGCCTTACGCTCGTCCCTTTCATCCTTCTCCTTTCTCCTCATTATATAACCTATCATTCCAGTCAGCACGCCCCATTCATACTCACTGCGGAGCATAATTCTCACTATACTCTCCTTGTTCACATTCTCTCCCACCTTGCATTCTGCGGCGCTCCTCATTCTCTCCCATCTCGTACACTCGAAGATGGTATGCTCCGCAGTGTCCTCAGTCGCTCCACAGTACCTACAGTGCGCCTCAACCAGTTTCCCGATGCGCACCAGGTAAGACCCAAAGCATCCATGCCCCGTAAGCGCCTGGGTGAGGTGATAATTCACCTCCCCATGCCCACGGTTGACCCATTCATCGATAGTCGGAATCAGTTGCCTGGTCCAGGCTCCCTTTTCCGACCCCTGCCATAGCTCTTGCCATACACGCATTGTTTTTTACCTTTCATTTCTAGGGTCATTACTTCCCCAAACTCTCACCCTTTCATGCGCCAGAAGGTCTAACGGGATAACTCCAGCAACGACCGCCACGGCGTCGCCAGAAACAGTCCTGTATGCGCTGCACACCCGCAGCAGCATACACCTTTGCACTCTCATCAGTCTCGCTCTATAACATTCAATCCTGAACGCATTTATCCATGCCGGCACCCCATACAGGAGAATGGAGTGCACGACCGCATTCATAACCCTCCTCTTGGAGGCCAACGGCCCACCTATGTTGGGCATCAGCCGTCCAAGGGCTCTCACACATGCTGTAGCCTTGCTCACCACCCGGGTGACCTGATCGGACACCCTGAGATTTCGCTGGAGCTCTACCCCAAGGTATCTTACAGATTCCCGAGCCGGTACGTCAACTGTCCCCATTCGCACGTTCAATTCACGCAGCTTTCTTCTCCCAATTAGCAGGACCGCCTCGGTTTTGTGGTGAGCCAGAGCAAGCCCTTTTTCCCCCATCCACCGATCAATCCTACCAATTGCCTATTATCGCTTTCAGACTTTCTTCCGTTCTTGCGACAGCGACCACCGCTAAGTCATCAGCGTACCCTACGAGTGTAACCCCGTCTGGCAGCCTCAATCTCAAAACCTCATCATAAAATATGTTCCACAGTATCGGCCCAAGAACCGAGCCCTGTGGAACACCCGCACTCATTTTGAAGATTTTACCTTCCACAGTCACTATCTCCCTATCATTCAAGTAGCTCCCCACCATCTTTCGAAGGTAGGGAGCTACCCCCTTTAGTTCCAAAGCCTCCATGATTCCGCCCCATGGGACCGAATTGAAGGCATTTTTCACGTCCAGGGTTACAAGCACGCAGTAGCTACGGGTACGCCATGGACCCGTATTTGCTAACCTTGCTCTCTCTATCACACGCATCATTGCGTTCACCGTAGTGCGGCCGCCTCTGAACCCATACTGTTCCTCTGAAAGACCCCCTGCCCTCTCGAGATCCTCATTTATCCTAGCTCCGATCATACTCTCAAACATCTTCGCTATCCCATTCAGCAGGCAGATAATGGCCTGTAATTAGCTTCCTCTCCTTCCTTTCGCTCTTTTTCAATCATCACTAGTCTCGCTCTCTTCCACTCTTTGGGGAAACTGCCATTCATCAACAATTCATTCATCATGCTCAAGCACATGTCCTCACACACATGCCCAAACACCTTGCACGCTTCCGGTGGAACACCATCAGGACCCGGCGCTTTTCCCTCCTTCAACCGGCCAACTGCACTCTGCAGCTCGGCCGGAGTGAAAAGGGGCGCCGATCTCCATCCCACGGGTTCCAGCCAGTTCATTCGCTCATGTACTGGGAACAGCTTCTTGACTTCCGTCATTAGGCTATCCCCCCCGGAGAGTATTAACCCTGTGCGCAATTTTTCTGGTGACGATCTTATAGCCGTCACCCCAGATGGTATTATTCACCTCTTCGCAGAGCACTCTCCAAGCTTCTTGCTTGGAGTTCGAGATGGCTCTGCGAAGTTCTCTGCGCGCCAAGTTATACCTCCTTCTGCACTCCTCACGCACTTCCTCATTTGCTCGCCTATTACTCCTCACCATGCATCTCCTTTCACGCAAACAGGTTTTACGCTTTTCAGCTACCTGCTCATTCCACCAGTAAACTGGCTTCCTGCCTCTGACGCCCCTCCGTTTTCTCCGAAACACCGCATCACAGGCCCCGTGAAGAACTGCTTTGCAGGAGCTCCGCAATCCATTTTCGGGGCCTGTCCTTTCAGCCAGCTCTTTCATGACGTCTCCCAATCTTTCTAGTAGACTCTTGTCCACTCTCGATCCATTCGTTCCACAAGCAACCGGTCTCTCAGAAACATCCTTTCGTACGTCGAAGAGAATATCCTGGTGGTCACTCAGATTCTCTCCCTCTCTGACACGCCACTCTTTCACTCTGCCTGCAATCCGTGAGGTGCTAAAAGTGATGTCTATGAAAGACATACTTTCGCCCCGCACGAAGGTTGGCACATTCCCACGGTTGTGAACCACCAGGTCCTCCTCTGCCAGCCACTCTTCCATCATTCTCCCTCTCTCATCCTCTCTAGGGGATCCCCACCAAGCGGACTTGGCGTTGAAATCCCCCCCGACAACAATCTCTTTGGACCAGCTTCTCATACTGGCCCTTAGCTCATCCATAAAAGCTACAAACTGCTCTAACATTATGTTAGGCGAGATGTAGCACCCATACAGGACCCAGTTTTCCCATTCGACCCACACATATCCATTTCCACATCCACACTTAACCATAGGATTTTCCGATTGGAAAATCCTCACAGCAACATTCTTACACTGGTCCACGTGCCAGCCTCCTTTACCAATGGTCCGAAGATTTGGTTCGGAGACAATGGCCACATCCACTCTCTCATCATGCACCGTCTTCCATACCAGCTCCATTGCAGCCGCACTCCTATTTGAGTTCGTCTGCAATACTAGCATACTCTGTTTCTTTGGGACGTCCCTTTCATACTTTCCCTGCACAGTTTCCTGTACGCAGGACAGTTCATGGAGTCCGCCCTATGCCCACTCACTCCGCACACGAAGCACTTAGCCTCTTTGGCCGTGCACTCGTGTGCTTTGTGCCCACTTTCGTCGCATCGCAAACACGCATTCTTTCTCTCTATTCCCTTGCATGCTGCCGCCAGGTGCCCGAAGCCAAGGCATCTGTAGCACCTGATCGGCTTATTGTCTTCGGTCACTCGGCACATGATCCATCCAACTTTCATTCTTCCTTTCTCCAGTATGGTTTGTGCCGTTCTTACTGGAAGAGTGACAACTGCCATACTGGCCCCTCCGCGCACTGTGCGGAGAGACTTTACCACACACTCCCTACATTCAGCCGCCTTCTGAATGGCTCCTTTCACCTCATCGGTGGTGGTAGCCTCATCCATGCCCCTAACAAGGACACTTCTGAGCCCCACCTCCGTCCTGACATCCCTTACAGCCTCAGTCACTAGGGCCATTCGCTCTGCCAGTCGCTTCTTTTCCCCATCATCATTCACTCTGACGATGAGGTCGCCAGCGTGGGTTTTCCTCATCGCCCTTACATTTATATCCTCCATGTCTACTTCCTTCTTAAGGACATTCACCATATGGGCGTAAGAAACACCCTCTGCCCTCCTCACCAGTAAGGTTTCTGCCTTTCTGGTGCCTCCGGCCCTTTCCACTCTGGGCTTTTGGCCCTCCGCATTCATCCAGCACAGGGTTAGCTCAACTCCTGTGCCATGCCACACGCATTCAGCCATCTTTCGTACTAGCCACATATTAAGGTTACCAGCCACACCGATAGCGAACCTCTTTCTCTCAGTCTTCTCACAAAGACCTTTCATCCTTAATAAGGTCTCGAACGCCTTTTCTTCGGCGCCCTCGACCTTATTATCATCCAGCCGGGCGATGAAGTGGTACTTCCTCTCGGAGTCCAACGACTCATCGCCTCCCATACACACCACATTCTCGCTCTTGATGTAGGCCACGGAACCTACATTCAAGCCTTCAGCCACTCGCTTGGCCTGAGGGAGCTGGTCATCCTCCAGCCCAGCTGTCCACAGTTATCTCCTTTCTCTCCTGCAACTAACAGGAGTACATCCTCGTCCCTGGCCAGAGGAGAGCCCTTGGCCATCTTCACCACGGTGAAGGCGTCCTCGGACCACCTCTCCCTCGCCAGGGACATGTACTCCTGTACATTCATATCCGGCTTTAGCGCACTGGTGATTCTACATTCAGCCTCCGTTTGGGTGCTGACTTCCTTACACACCGTACCTACCGTTTGTACCTCAACGTCGTACAGTACCTTTTCAATGGGCTGGAAGCGATGCTCCTCGAGCCAACTGGTCACGGAGTGGCGCGAGAAAACATTTGTTGTCCTCCTGACTCGCGCTGCTGCTTCCTTGATGTCACGCTTCGTGCTGCTTCCTCCAGCGATGGCCCTCTCCAGCTCCTCCACCTGTCTATTGAGTGCCCAGACAGACAAGACTAGACAGACAAGACTAGACAGACAAGACTAGACAGACAAGACTAGACAGACAAGACTAGACAGACAAGACTAGACAGACAAGACTAGACAGACAAGACTAGACAGACAAGACTAGACAGACAAGACTAGACAGACAAGACTAGACAGATAAGACTAGAGAGACAAGACTAGACAGACAAGACTAGACAGACAAGACTAGACAGACAAGACTAGACAGACAAGACTAGACAGACAAGACTAGACAGACAAGACTATACAGACAAGACTAGACAGACAAGACTAGACAGACAAGACTAGACAGACAAGACTAGACAGACAAGACTAGACAGACAAGACTAGACAGACAAGACTAGACAGACAAGACTAGACAGACAAGACTAGGCAGACAAGACTAGACAAGCAAGACTAGACAGAAAAGACTAGACAGACAAGACTAGACAGACAAGACTTAGACGACCAAGACTAGACAGACAAGACTAGACAGACAAGACTAGACAGACAAGACTAGACAGACAAGACTAGAAAAACAAGACTAGAGAGACAAGACTAGACAGACAGGACTAGACAGACAAGACTAGATATACAAGACTAGACAGACCAGACTAGATAGACAAGACTAGACAGACAAGACTAGACAGACAAGACTAGACAGACAAGACTAGACAGACAAGACTAGACAGACAAGACTAGACAGACAAGACTAGACAGACAAGACTAGACAGACAAGACTAGACAGACAAGACTAGACAGACAAGACTAGACAGACAAGACTAGACAGACAAGACTAGACAGACAAGACTAGACAGACAAGACTAGACAGACAAGACTAGACAGACAAGACTAGACAGACAAGACTAGACAGACAAGACTAGACAGACAAGACTAGACAGACAAGACTAGACAGACAAAACTAGACAGACAGGACTAGACAGACAAGACTAGACAGACAAGACTAGACAGACAAGACTAGACAGACAAGACTAGATAGACTAGATTAGACAGACAAGACTAGACAGACAAGACTATACAGACAAGACTAGACAGACAAGACTAGACAGACAAGACTAGACAGACAAGACTAGACAGACAAGACTAGATAGACTAGATTAGACAGACAAGACTAGACAGACAAGACTATACAGACAAGACTAGACAGACAAGACTAGACAGACAAGACTAGACAGACAAGACTAGATAGACTAGATAAGACAGACAAGACTAGAGAGACAAGACTAGACAGACAAGACTAGATAGACTAGATTAGACAGACAAGACTAGACAGACAAGACTATACAGACAAGACTAGATAGACAAGACTAGACAGACAAGACTAGACAGACAAGACTAGATAGACTAGATTAGACAGACAAGACTAGACAGACAAGACTAGACAGACAAGACTAGATAGACTAGATTAGACAGATAAGACTAGACAGACAAGACTAGATAGACAAGACTAGACAGACAAGACTAGACAGACAAGACTAGATAGACTAGATTAGACAGACAAGACTAGACAGACAAGACTAGACAGACAAGACTAGATAGACTAGATTAGACAGACAAGACTAGACAGACAAGACTATACAGACAAGACTAGACAGACAAGACTAGACAGACAAGACTAGACAGACAAGACTAGACAGACAAGACTAGATAGACTAGATTAGACAGACAAGACTAGACAGACAAGACTATACAGACAAGACTAGACAGACAAGACTAGACAGACAAGACTAGACAGACAAGACTAGACAGACAAGACTAGATAGACTAGATTAGACAGACAAGACTAGACAGACAAGACTAGACAGACAAGACTAGACAGACAAGACTAGACAGACAAGACTAGACAGACAAGACTAGACAGACAAGACTAGACGACCAAGACTAGACAGACAAGACTAGACAGACAAGACTAGACAGACAAGACTAGAAAAACAAGACTAGACAGACAAGACTAGACAGACAGGACTAGACAGACAAGACTAGATAGAAAAGACTAGACAGACTAGACTAGACAGACAAGACTAGACAGACAAGACTAGACAGACAAGACTAGACAGACAAGACTAGACAGACAAGACTAGACAGACAAGACTAGACAGACAAGACTAGACAGACAAGACTAGACAGACAAGACTAGACAGACAAGACTAGACAGACAAGACTAGACAGACAAGACTAGACAGACAAGACTAGACAGACAAGACTAGACAGACAAGACTAGACAGACAAGACTAGACAGACAAAACTAGACAGACAGGACTAGACAGACAAGACTAGACAGACAAGACTATACAGACAAGACTAGACAGACAAGACTAGACAGACAAGACTAGACAGACAAGACTAGATAGACTAGATTAGACAGACAAGACTAGACAGACAAGACTAGACAGACAAGACTAGATAGACTAGATTAGACAGACAAGACTATACAGACAAGACTAGATAGACAAGACTAGACAGACAAGACTAGACAGACAAGACTAGACAGACAAGACTAGACAGACAAGACTAGACAGACAAGACTAGACAGACAAAACTAGACAGACAGGACTAGACAGACAAGACTAGACAGACAAGACTAGACAGACAAGACTAGACAGACAAGACTAGACAGACAAGACTAGACAGACAAGACTAGACAGACAAGACTAGACAGACAAGACTAGACAGACAATAGTAGACAGACAAGACTAGACAGACAAGACTAGACAGACAAGACTAGACAGACAAGACTAGACAGACAAGACTAGACAGACAAGACTAGACAGACAAGACTAGACAGACAAGACTAGACAGACAAGACTAGACAGACAAGACTAGACAGACAAGACTAGACAGACAAGACTAGACAGACAAGACTAGACAGACAAGACTAGACAGACAAGACTAGACAGACAACACCAAACAGACAAGACTAGACAGACAAGACTATACAGACAAGACTAGACAGACAAGACTAGACAGACAAGACTAGACAGACAAGACTAGACAGACAAGACTAGACAGACAAGACTAGACAGACAAGACTAGACAGACAAGACTAGACAGACAAGACTAGACAGACAAGACTAGACAGACAAGACTAGACAGACAAGACTAGACAGACAAGACTAGACAGACAAGACTAGACAGACAAGACTAGACAGACAAGACTAGACAGACAAGACTAGACAGACAAGACTAGACAGACAAGACTAGACAGACAAGACTAGACAGACAAGACTAGACAGACAAGACTAGACAGACAAGACAAGACAGACAAGACTAGACAAACAAGACTAGACAGACAAGACTAGAGAGACAAGACTAGACAGACAAAACTAGACAGACAAGACTAGACAGACAAGACTAGACCGACAAGACTAGACAGACAAGACTTGACAGACAAGACTAGACAGACAAGACTAGACAGACAAGACTAGACAGACAAGACTAGACAGACAAGACTAGACAGACAAGACTAGACAGACAAGACTAGACAGAGAAGACTAAACAGACAAGACTAGACAGACAAGACTAGACAGACAAGACTAGACAGACAAGACTAGACAGACAAGACTATACAGACAAGACTAGACAGACAAGACTAGACAGAAAAGACTAGACAGACAAGACTAGACAGACAAGACTAGACAGACAAGAATAGACAGACAAGACTAGACAGACAAGACTAGACAGACAAGACTAGACAGACAAGACTAGACAGACAAAACTAGACAGACAGGACTAGACAGACAAGACTAGACAGACAACACTAGACAGACAAGACTAGACAGACAAGACTAGACAGACAAGACTAGATAGACTAGATTAGACTGACAAGACTAGACAGACAAGACTAGACAGACAAGACTAGATAGACTAGATTAGACAGACAAGACTAGACAGACAAGACTAGAGAGACAAGACTAGACAGACAAAACTAGACAGACAAGACTAGACAGACAAGACTAGACCGACAAGACTAGACAGACAAGACTTGACAGACAAGACTAGACAGACAAGACTAGACAGACAAGACTAGACAGACAAGACTAGACAGACAAGACTAGACAGACAAGACTAGACAGAGAAGACTAAACAGACAAGACTAGACAGACAAGACTAGACAGACAAGACTAGACAGACAAGACTAGACAGACAAGACTATACAGACAAGACTAGACAGACAAGACTAGACAGAAAAGACTAGACAGACAAGACTAGACAATCAAGACTAGACAGACAAGAATAGACAGACAAGACTAGACAGACAAGACTAGACAGACAAGACTAGACAGACAACACTAGACAGACAAGACTAGACAGACAAGACTAGACAGACAAGACTAGATAGACTAGATTAGACAGACAAGACTAGACAGACAAGACTAGACAGACAAGACTAGATAGACTAGATTAGACAGACAAGACTAGACAGACAAGACTAGAGAGACAAGACTAGACAGACAAAACTAGACAGACAAGACTAGACAGACAAGACTAGACCGACAAGACTAGACAGACAAGACTTGACAGACAAGACTAGACAGACAAGACTAGACAGACAAGACTAGACAGACAAGACTAGACAGACAAGACTAGACAGACAAGACTAGACAGAGAAGACTAAACAGACAAGACTAGACAGACAAGACTAGACAGACAAGACTAGACAGAGAAGACTAAACAGACAAGACTAGACAGACAAGACTAGACAGACAAGACTAGACAGACAAGACTAGACAGACAAGACTAGACAGACAAGACTATACAGACAAGACTAGACAGACAAGACTAGACAGAAAAGACTAGACAGACAAGACTAGACAGACAAGACTAGACAGACAAGAATAGACAGACAAGACTAGACAGACAAGACTAGACAGACAAGACTAGACAGACAAGACTAGACAGACAAAACTAGACAGACAGGACTAGACAGACAAGACTAGACAGACAACACTAGACAGACAAGACTAGACAGACAAGACTAGACAGACAAGACTAGATAGACTAGATTAGACAGACAAGACTAGACAGACAAGACTAGACAGACAAGACTAGATAGACTAGATTAGACAGACAAGACTAGACAGACAAGACTATACAGACAAGACTAGATAGACAAGACTAGACAGACAAGACTAGACAGACAAGACTAGACAGACAAGACTAGACAGACAAGACTAGACAGACAAGACTAGACAGACAAAACTAGACAGACAGGACTAGACAGACAAGACTAGACAGACAAGACTAGACAGACAAGACTAGACAGACAAGACTAGACAGACAAGACTAGACAGACAAGACTAGACAGACAAGACTAGACAGACAAGACTAGACAGACAAGACTAGACAGACAATAGTAGACAGACAAGACTAGACAGACAAGACTAGACAGACAAGACTAGACAGACAAGACTAGACAGACAAGACTAGACAGACAAGACTAGACAGACAAGACTAGACAGACAAGACTAGACAGACAAGACTAGACAGACAAGACTAGACAGACAAGACTAGACAGACAAGACTAGACAGACAAGACTAGACAGACAAGACTAGACAGACAAGACTAGACAGACAAGACTAGACAGACAAGACTAGACAGACAAGACTAGACAGACAAGACTAGACAGACAACACCAAACAGACAAGACTAGACAGACAAGCCTATACAGACAAGACTAGACAGACAAGACTAGACAGACAAGACTAGACAGACAAGACTAGACAGACAAGACTAGACAGACAAGACTAGACAGACAAGGCTAGACAGACAAGACTAGACAGACAAGACTAGACAGACAAGACTAGACAGACAAGACTAGACAGACAAGACTAGACAGACAAGACTAGACAGACAAGACTAGACAGACAAGACTAGACAGACAAGACTAGACAGACAAGACTAGACAGACAAGACAAGACAGACAAGACTAGACAGAAAAGACTAGACAGACAAGACTAGACAGACAAGACTAGACAGACAAGAATAGACAGACAAGACTAGACAGACAAGACTAGACAGACAAGACTAGACAGACAAGACTAGACAGACAAAACTAGACAGACAGGACTAGACAGACAAGACTAGACAGACAACACTAGACAGACAAGACTAGACAGACAAGACTAGATAGACTAGATTAGACAGACAAGACTAGACAGACAAGACTATACAGACAAGACTAGACAGACAAGACTAGACAGACAAGACTAGACAGACAAGACTAGACAGACAAGACTAGACAGACAATAGTAGACAGACAAGACTAGACAGACAAGACTAGACAGCCAAGACTAGACAGACAAGACTAGACAGACAAGACTAGACAGACAAGACTAGACAGACATGACTAGACAGACAAAACTAGACAGACAAGACTAGACAGACAAGACTAGACAGACAACACCAAACAGACAAGACTAGACAGACAAGACTATACAGACAAGACTAGACAGACAAGACTAGACAGACAAGACTAGACAGACAAGACTAGACAGACAAGACTAGACAGACAAGACTAGACAGACAAGACTAGACAGACAAGACTAGACAGACAAGACTAGACAGACAAGATTAGACAGACAAGACTAGACAGACAAGACTAGACAGACAAGACTAGACAGACAAGACAAGACAGACAAGACTAGACAGACAAGACTAGACAGACAAGACTAGACAGACAAGACTAGACAGACAAGACTAGACAGACAAGACTAGACAGACAAGACTAGACAGACAAGACTAGACAGACAAGACTAGACAGACAAGACTAGACAGACAAAACTAGAGAGACAAGAATTGACAGATAAGACTAGACAGACAAGACTAGACAGACAAGACTAGACAGACAAGACTAGACAGACAAGACTAGACAGACAAGACTAGACAGACAAGACTAGACAGACAACACTAGACAGACAAGACTAGACAGACAAGACTAGACAGACAAGACTAGACAGACAAGACTAGACAGACAAGACTAGACAGACAAGACTAGACAGACAAGACTAGACAGACAAGACTAGACAGACAAGACTAGACAGACAATAGTAGACAGACAAGACTAGACAGACAAGACAAGACAGACAAGACTAGACAGACAACACCAAACAGACAAGACTAGACAGACAAGACTATACAGAGAAGACTAGACAGACAAGACTAGACAGACAATAGTAGACAGACAAGACTAGACAGACAAGACTAGACAGACAAGACTAGACAGACAAGACTAGACAGACAAGACTAGACAGACAAGACTAGACAGACAAGACTAGACAGACAAGACCAGACAGACAAGACTAGACAGACAAGACTAGACAGACAAGACTAGACAGACAAGACTAGACAGACAAGACTAGACAGACAAGACTAGACAGACAAGACTAGACAGACAAGACTAGACAGACAAGACTAGACAGACAAGACTAGACAGACAAGACTAGACAGACAAGACTAGACAGACAAGACTAGACAGACAAGACTAGACAGACAAGACTAGACAGACAAGACTAGACAGACAAGACTAGACAGACAAGACTAGACAGACAAGACTAGACAGACAAGACTAGACAGACAAGACTAGACAGACAAGACTAGACAGACAAGACTAGACAGACAAGACTAGACAGACAAGACTAGACAGACAAGACTAGACAGACAAGACTAGACAGACAAGACTAGACAGACAACACCAAACAGACAAGACTAGACAGACAAGACTATACAGACAAGACTAGACAGACAAGACTAGACAGACAAGACAAGACAGACAAGACTAGACAGACAAGACTAGACAGACAAGACAAGACAGACAAGACTAGACAGACAAGACTAGACAGACAAGACTAGACAGACAAGACTAGACAGACAAGACTAGACAGACAAGACTAGACAGACAAGACTAGACAGACAAGACTAGACAGACAAGACTAGACAGACAAGACTAGACAGACAAGACTAGACAGACAAGACTAGACAGACAAGACTAGACAGACAAGACTAGACAGACAAGACTAGACAGACAAGACTAGACAGACAAGACTAGACAGACAAGTCTAGACAGACAAAACTAGACAGACAAGACTAGACAGACAAGACTAGACAGACAAGACTAGACAGACAAGACTAGACAGACAACACCAAACAGACAAGACTAGACAGACAAGACTAGACAGACAAGACTAGACAGACAAGACTAGACAGACAAGACTAGACAGACAAGACTAGACAGACAAGGCTAGACAGACAAGACTAGACAGACAAGACTAGACAGACAAGACTAGACAGACAAGACTAGACAGACAATAGTAGACAGATAAGACTAGACAGACAAGACTAGACAGACAAGACTAGACAGACAAGACTAGACAGACAAGACTAGACAGACAAGACTAGACAGACAAGACTAGACAGACAAGACTAGACAGACAAGACTAGACAGACAAGACTAGACAGACAAGACAAGACAGACAAGACTAGACAGACAAGACTAGACAGACAAGACTAGACAGACAAGACTAGACAGACAAGACTAGACAGACAAGACTAGACAGACAACACCAAACAGACAAGACTAGACAGACAAGACTAGACAGACAAGACTAGACAGACAAGACTAGACAGACAAGACTAGACAGACAAGACTAGACAGACAAGACTAGACAGACAAGACTAGACAGACAAGACTAGACAGACAAGACTAGACAGACAAGACTAGACAGACAATAGTAGACAGACAAGACTAGACAGACAAGACTAGACAGACAAGACTAGACAGACAAGACTAGACAGACAAGACTAGACAGACAAGACTAGACAGACAAGACTAGACAGACAAGACTAGACAGACAAGACTAGACAGACAAGACTAGACAGACAAGACTAGACAGACAAGACTAGACAGACAAGACTAGACAGACAAGACTAGACAGACAAGACTAGACAGACAAGACTAGACAGACAAGACTAGACAGACAAGACTAGACAGACAAGACTAGACAGACAAGACTAGACAGACAAGACTAGACAGACAACACCAAACAGACATGACTAGACAGACAAGACTATACAGACAAGACTAGACAGACAAGACTAGACAGACAAGACAAGACAGACAAGACTAGACAGACAAGACTAGACAGACAATACTAGACAGACAAGACTAGAAAGACAAGACTAGACAGACAAGACTAGACAGACAAGACTAGACAGACAAGACTAGACAGACAAGACTAGACAGACAAGCCTAGACAGATAAGACTAGACAGACAAGACTAGACAGACAAGACTAGAGAGACAAGATAAGACAGACAAGACTAGACAGACAAGACTAGACAGACAAGACTAGACAGACAAGAGTAGACAGACAAGACTAGACAGACAAGACTAGACAGACAAGACTAGACAGACAAGACTAGACAGACAAGACTAGACAGACAAGACTAGACAGACAAGACTAGACAGACAAGACTAGACAGACAAGACTAGACAGACAAGACTAGACAGACAAGACTAGACAGACAAGACTAGACAGACAAGACTAGACAGACAAGACTAGACAGACAAGAGAAGACAGACAAGGCTAGACAGACAAGACTAGACAGACAAGACTAGACAGACAAGACTAGACAGACAAGACTAGACAGACAAGACTAGACAGACAAGACTAGACAGACAAGACTAGACAGACAAGACTAGACAGACAAGACTAGACAGACAAGACTAGACAGACAAGACTAGACAGACAAGACTAGACAGACAAGACTAGACAGACAAGACTAGACAGACAAGACTTGACAGACAAGACTAGACAGACAAGACAAGACAGACAAGACTAGACAGACAAGACTAGACAGACAAGACTAGACAGACAAGACTAGACAGACAAGACTAGACAGACAAGACTAGACAGACAAGACTAGACAGACAAGACTAGACAGACAAGTCTAGACAGACAAAACTAGACAGACAAGACTAGACAGACAAGACTAGACGGACAAGACTAGACAGACAAGACTTTTTTTTTTTTTTTTTTTTGCACGTGCTGGAGGTGAAAATCTGCAAACAGACACCACCCGACCCGTGCCGAGTGGTAGTGTGGGGCTGCCCCCAAAAGGGGCGACCCACTAAAAAACCCCCACCATTCAGACCCCCCCGGCCAAAACCGGAGAAAACGTGATGGAATCCAAAATTTGGCATAACTTCATCACGTTCCTCCCCCTTTCATATCCAAAGCATTCATCCGCATTCATTCGTTGTGCCGGGCGCGCCGTTAATCGCCGTGCCCCCCCTCACATCAGAGTTTACAATAAATTTGTGCGCCCCCTTCGCACTAAGGGGGGCCCGGCGATGGCACGCTCGGCTCGCGCGTAGCAACCCCTCGGCCCGCCTTACGCTCGTCCCTTTCATCCTTCTCCTTTCTCCTCATTATATATCCTGTCATTCCAGTCAGCACGCCCCATTCATACTCACTGCGGAGCATGATTCTCACCATACTCTCCTTGTTTACATTCTCTCCCACCTTGCATTCTGCGGCGCTCCTCATTCTCTCCCATCTTGTACACTCGAAGATGGTATGCTCCGCAGTGTCCTCAGTCGCTCCACAATACCTACAGTGCGCCTCAACCAGTTTCCCGATGCGCACCAGGTAAGACCCAAAGCAGCCATGCCCCGTAAGCGCCTGGGTGAGGTGATAATTCACCTCCCCGTGCCCACGGTTGACCCATTCATCGATAGTCGGAATCAGTTGCCTGGTCCAGGCTCCCTTTTCCGACCCCTGCCATAGCTCTTGCCATACACGCATTGTTTTTTCCCTTTCATTTCTAGGGTCATTACCTCCCCAGACTCTCACCCTTTCATGCGCCAGAAGGTCTAACGGGATAACTCCAGCAACGACCGCCACGGCGTCGCCAGAAACAGTCCTGTATGCGCTGCACACACGCAGCAGCATACACCTTTGCACTCTCATCAGTCTCGCTCTATAACATTCAATCCTAAACGCATTTATCCATGCCGGCACCCCATACAGGAGAATGGAGTGCACGACCGCATTCATAACCCTCCTCTTGGAGGCCAACGGCCCACCTATGTTGGGCATCAGCCGTCCAAGGGCTTTCACGCATGCTGTAGCCTTACTCACCACCCGGGTGACCTGATCGGACACCCTGAGATTTCGCTGAAGCTCTACCCCAAGGTATCTTACAGATTCCCGAGCCGGTACGTCAACTGTCCCCATTCGCACGGTCAGTTCACGCAGCTTTCTTCTTCCAATTAGCAGGACCGCCTCGGTTTTGTGGGGAGCCAGAGCAAGCCCTTTTTCCCCCATCCACCGATCAATCCTACTAATTGCCTCATTCATTATCGCTTTCAGACTTTCTTCCGTTCTTGCGACAGCGACCACCGCTAAGTCATCAGCGTACCCTACGAGTGTAACCCCGTCTGGCAGCCTCAATCTCAAAACCTCATCATAAAATATGTTCCACAGTATCGGCCCAAGAACCGAGCCCTGTGGAACACCCGCACTCATTTTGAAGATTTTACCTTCCACAGTCACTATCTCCCTGTCATTCAAGTAGCTTCCCACCATCTTTCGAAGGTAGGGAGCTACCCCCTTTAGTTACAAAGCCTCCATGATTCCGCCCCATGGGACCGAATTGAAAGCATTTTTCACGTCCAGGGTTACAAGCACGCAGTAGCTACGGGTACGCCATGGACCCGTATTTGCTAACCTTGCTCTCTCTATCACACGCATCATTGCGTTCACCGTAGTGCGGCCGCCTCTGAACCCATACTGTTCCTCTGAAAGACCCCCTGCCCTCTCGAGATCCTCATTTATCCTAGCTCCGATCATACTCTCAAACATCTTCGCTATCCCATTCAGTAGGCAGATTGGCCTGTAATTGGCTTCCTCTCCTTCCTTTCGCTCTTTTTCAATCATCACCAGTCTCGCTCTCTTCCACTCTTTGGGGAAACTGCCATTCATCAACAATTCATTCATCATGCTCAAGCACATGTCCTCGCACACATGCCCAAACACCTTGCACGCTTCGGGTGGAACACCATCAGGACCCGGCGCTTTTCCCTCCTTCATCCGGCCAACTGCACACTGCAGTTCGGCCGAAGTAAAAAGGGGTGCCGATCTCCATCCCACAGGTTCAAGCCAGTTCATTCGCTCATGTACTGGGAACAGCTTCTTGACTTCCGTCATTAGGCTATCCCCCCGGAGAGTATTAACCCTTTGCGCAATTTTCCTGGTGACGATCTTATAGCCGTCACCCCAGATGTTATTATTCACCTCTTCGCAGAGCACTCTCCAAGCTTCTTGCTTGGAGTTCGCGATGGCTCTGCGAAGTTCCCTGCGCGCCAAGTTATACCTCCTTCTGCACTCCTCACGCACTTCCTCATTTGCTCGCCTATTACTCCTTACCATGCATCTCCTTTCACGCAAACAGGTTTTACGCTTCTCAGCTACCTGCTCATTCCACCAGTAAACTGGCTTCCTGCCTCTGACGCCCCTCCGTTTTCTCCGAAACACCGCATCACAGGCCTCGTGAAGAACTGCTTCGCAGGAGCTCCGCAATCCATTTTCGAGGCCTGTCCTTTCAGCCAGCTCTTTCATGACGTCTCCCAATCTTTCTAGTAGACTCTTGTCCACTCTCCATCCATTCGTTTCAATTGCAACCGGTCCCTCAGAAACAACCTCTCGTACGTCGAAGAGAATATCCTGGTGATCACTCAGATTCTCTCCCTCTCTGACACGCCACTCTTTCACTCTGCCTGCTATCCGTGTGGTGCTAAAAGTGATGTCTATGAAAGACATACTTTCGCCCCGCACGAAGGTTGGCACATTCCCACGGTTGTGAACCACCAGGTCCTCCTCTGCCAGCCACTCTTCCATCATTCTCCCTCTCTCATCCTCTCTAGGGGATCCCCACCAAGCGGACTTGGCGTTGAAATCCCCCCCGACAACAATCTCTTTGGACCAGCTTTTCATACTGGTCCTTAGCTCATCCATAAAAGCTACAAACTGCTCTAACGTTATGTTAGGCAAGATGTAGCACCCATACAGGACCCAGTTTTCCCATTCAGCCCACACATATCCATTTCCACATCCACACTTAAACATAGGATTTTCCGATTGGAAAATCCTCATAGCAACATTCTTACACTGGTCCACGTGCCAGCCCCCGTTACCAATAGTCCGAAGATTTGGTTCGGAGACAATGGCCACATCCACTCTCACATCATGCACCGTCTTCCATACCAGCTCCATTGCAGCCGCACTCCTATTTGAGTTCGTCTGCAATACTAGCATATTCTGTTTCTTTGGGACGCCCCTTTCATACCTTCCCTGCACAGTTTCCTGTACGCAGGGCAGTCCATGGAGTCCGCCCTATGCCCACTCACTCCACACACGAAGCACTTAGCCTCTTTGGCTGTGCACTCGTGTGCTTTGTGCCCACTTTCATCGCATCGCAAACACGCATTCTTTCGCTCTATTCCCTTGTATGCTGCCGCCAGGTGCCCAAAGCCAAGGCATCTGTAGCACCTGATCGGCTTCTTGTCTTCGGTCACTCGGCACATGATCCATCCAACTTTTATTCTGCCTTTCTCCAGTATGGTTTGTGCCGCTCTTACTGGAAGAGTGACAACTGCCATACTGGCCCCTCCGCGCACTGTGCGGAGAGACTTTACCACACACTTCTTACATTCAGCGGCCTTCTGAATGGCTCCTTTCACCTCATCGGTGGTGGTAGCCTCATCCATGCCCCTAACAAGGACACTTCTGAGCCCCACCTCCGTCCTGACATCCCTTACAGCCTCAGTCACTAGGGCCATTCGCTCTGCCAGTCGCTTCTTTTCCCCATCATCATTCACTCTGACGATGAGGTCTCCAGCGTGAGTTTTCCTCATCGCCCTTACATTTATGTCATCCATATCAACTTCCTTCTTAAGGAGATTCACCATATGGGCGTAAGAAACACCCTCTGCCCTCCTCACCAGTAAGGTTTCTGCCTTTCTGGTGCCTCCGGCCCCTTCCACTCTGGGCTTTTGGCCCTCCGCATTCATCCAGCACAGGGTTATCTCAACTCCTGTGCCACGCCACACGCATTCAGCCATCTTTCGTACCAGCCACATATTAAGGTTACCAGCCACACCGATAGCGAACCTCTTTCTCTCAGTCTTCTCACAAAGACCTTTCATTCTTAATAAGGTCTCGAACGCCTTTTCTTCGGCGCCCTCGACCTTATTATCATCCAGACGGGCGATGAAGTGGTACTTCCTCTCGGAGTCCAACGACTCATCGCCTCCCATGCATACAACATTCTCGCTCTTGATGTAGGCCACGGAGCCTACATTCAAGCCTTCAGCCACCCGCTTGGCCTGGGGGAGGTGTTCGAGCATCCCCCAGCCCAGTTGTCCACAGTTATCCCCTTTCTCTCCTGCAACCAACAGGAGTACATCCTCGTCCCTGACCAGAGGAGAGCCCTTAGCCATCTTCACCACAGTGAAGGCGTCCTCGGACCACCTCTCCCTGGCCAGGGACATGTACTCCTGCACATTCATGCCCGGCTTCAGCGCACTGGCGATACTACATTCAGCCTCCGTTTGGGTGCTGACTTCCTTGCATGCCACACTTACTGTTTGGACTTCGGTGTCGTATAACACCTTTTCAACGGGCAGGAAACGGTGCTCTTCCAGCCAAGTGGTCACGGAGTTGCGGGAAAAGACATTAGTTGTCTTTTTAACTCGTGCTGCCGCGTCTTTAACTTCCTTCTTAGTGCTACTGCCTCCAGCAATAGCCCTTTCCAAGTCCTCAACTTGTCTGGTAAGTGCTCCAATCGCTTCCACGATTGTAAAAGCGATCGAGCACTCCGTCTTCTTGTACGCGCCCACATCGTCCGTTGATCGGTCTGCCACTTTCCGTTTTTTATTGGTCTCCCCAATAGATTGGCTTCTCGCCCGACTGTCCATTTCCCCTACACCCCTACATACTTTTTGTTTTGTGAAAAAATCCATAGTGAATCCTCCACAAAACCAAAAATAAATTCAGAAAATTCTCCCCTCCTGGGGGTAGATGAAAAAATTTGCCGCAGATAAAATGCTACAATAAATGCAAAAACGTCTGCGGCGTTGAATTATCCTTATCTCCGTATACACGAGATAAGGAGCGGAAAGAAAAATAGTAAGAATTTTATGAATATAAAAAACTCACGCCACGTGCTGTGACTCAAAACTATTTAGCTTACAATTAATGAAAACTAAAAAACGCCGTTATTAAAGCAAAAGTAAATCTCTACAAAGAGAAAGAAACAAACCAAAATGCACTAACCTGTATTGCAATTAAATAACTTATAAATAAAAACTTATAAACCAACTTATTAATCACAAACATGTGGAGCACTCCGCTGCACGTCTACTCGCTTCCGCGTCTCGTACGCGTCTGACAAGACTAGACAGACAAGACTAGACAGACAAGACTAGACAGACAAGACTAGACAGACAAGACTAGACAGACAAGACTAGACAGACAAGACTAGACAGACAAGACTAGACAGACAAGACTAGACAGACAAGACTAGACAGACAAGACTAGACAGACAAGACTAGACAGACAAGACTAGACAGACAAGACTAGACAGACAAGACTAGACAGACAAGACTAGACAGACAAGACTAGACAGACAAGACTAGACAGACAAGACTAGACAGACAAGACTAGACAGACAAGACAAGACAGACAAGACTAGACAGACAAGACTAGACAGACAAGACTAGACAGACAAGACTAGACAGACAAGACTAGACAGACAAGACTAGACAGACAAGACTAGACAGACAACACCAAACAGACAAGACTAGACAGACAAGACTAGACAGACAAGACTAGACAGACAAGACTAGACAGACAAGACTAGACAGACAAGACTAGACAGACAAGACTAGACAGACAAGACTAAACAGACAAGACTAGACAGACAATAGTAGACAGATAAGACTAGACAGACAAGACTAGACAGACAAGACTAGACAGACAAGACTAGACAGACAAGACTAGACAGACAAGACTAGACAGACAAGACTAGACAGACAAGACTAGACAGACAAGACTAGACAGACAAGACTAGACAGACAAGACTAGACAGACAAGACTAGACAGACAAGACTAGACAGACAAGACTAGACAGACAAGACTAGACAGACAAGACTAGACAGACAAGACTAGACAGACAAGACTAGACAGACAAGACTAGACAGAAAAGACAAGACAGACAAGACTAGACAGACAAGACTAGACAGACAAGACTAGACAGACAAGACTAGACAGACAAGACTAGACAGACAAGACTAGACAGACAAGACTAGACAGACAAGACTAGACAGACAAGACTAGACAGACAAGACTAGACAGACAATAGTAGACAGACAAGACTAGACAGACAAGACTAGACAGACAAGACTAGACAGACAAGACTAGACAGACAAGACTAGACAGACAAGACTAGACAGACAAGACTAGACAGACAAGACTAGACAGACAAGACTAGACAGACAAGACTAGACAGACAAGACTAGACAGACAAGACTAGACAGACAAGACTAGACAGACAAGACTAGACAGACAAGACTAGACAGACAAGACTAGACAGACAAGACTAGACAGACAAGACTAGACAGACAAGACTAGACAGACAAGACTAGACAGACAAGACTAGACAGACAAGACTAGACAGACAAGACTAGACAGACAAGACTAGACAGACAACACCAAACAGACAAGACTAGACAGACAAGACTATACAGACAAGACTAGACAGACAAGACTAGACAGACAAGACAAGACAGACAAGACTAGACAGACAAGACTAGACAGACAATACTAGACAGACAAGACTAGAAAGACAAGACTAGACAGACAAGACTAGACAGACAAGACTTTTTTTTTTTTTTAATTTCGGGGCGTAGCTGTACTTTATACAGACAAGTGGTCCCCAGGAAACCAACCAGGCTCTCCGGAAACGCTTATCGCATGGCTTCAGAGTGCTGGTTGTTGTCATTTAGTCGCTGTAGTTAGTTTTCACTATACTTGGTCACTCGTCTCTTTCTCTCGTCTGTTTCTTTTGTCGATATTATTGTTCGGATAAGTCTGTGGATCTTGTCCCAATTTTCTTTATTTTCTAACATATAGGCCATGACTGTTCGTGCGTCAAAAGGTGTACCCATATTCTTTACAGCTTCATCCCTATCACTTTCCCATCTGTAGCATTCAAATATTGTGTGGTTTACTGTGTCTATTTCACCACAGTATACACAGGAATTATCCGATGATCTACCAATGTGGTGTAGAAAGTCATTGAAACAACCGTGGCCAGTTAGAAATTGCGTAAGATGGTAACTAACTTCTCCGTGATTCCTGTTGGTCCATACAGTTAAGTCTGGTATGAGTAGCCTAGTCCACTGGCCTTTCTCTGTATGTGACCATCTTTGCTGCCATTCGTTGAGGAGATTCACTCTAGCTTTCTGCCTGCGATTGTTGTGGCCTGCCTTGCTTATGTCTTTTCTTTCTTTTGCGAGCAAATCGATGGGTGCAATAGCGGCGACTACTAATGCTGCCTCTCCAGATACTGTACGGTATGCACTGCATATACGAAGTGCAATTTTACGTTGTACTGATTCCAATTTTTCTGCGCAGCTTCTTGTATTCATTTTTTCTGCCCAGAGTGGAGCTCCATATAACATAGCAGATTGTGCTACCATACCTAAGAGTTTACGCTTGGAGCTTCTGGGTCCCCCAACGTTTGGCATTATTTTTTCCATTGCTCCCAGTGTTTTTAATCCTTTTCCTGCAGCATCTGTGAGATGTGCAGAGAACGTAAGACCTCTATCTATTAAAATGCCCAGGTATTTTATTTGTTGTTTTGGGATTATTTCCGTGGTTCCCACTTTAAATTTGATTGGCATAAGTTTCCTTTGTCCTGTCAAAAGGACTGCCTCGGTTTTTTCGGGTGCTAGCTTCAGTTTCCTCGTTGTAATCCACTGGGTTACCATACAGATTACGTGGTTTGCAGTACGCATTATTCCTTGTTCATTTTTTGCGGTTACGACCAAGGCTAAGTCGTCCGCGAAACCAATTAGCGTGGCGCCTTCAGGCAGCTTCATTCTTAAAATATCGTCGTATAAGACGTTCCATAGCGTGGGACCTAATATAGAGCCCTGTGGGACACCACAGCTTACATCTACTTCTACCGTCTCATTTAGGGCCTGTAGTACTAGTTTTCTGTTGGTAAGGTAACTTCTTAACATTCGTAGTAGGTAAGGTGCTATACGTCTTCTTGTAAGTTCACCCATTAGTTGTTCCCAGTTGGCAGTGTTGAATGCATTTTGCACATCAAAAGTTATTAGTGCACACATTTTTTTAGTCCTTTGTGTGCCGGCTTTAGCTTTCTCTGCTATTTTTTTTACTTCCTCTATTGCACCCATGGTAGATCTACCTTTACGGAACCCAAATTGCTTATCGGATAAACCCAGTCCGGCGTCAAGCTCCTTCTGTAATCTCCTCAGTAGTAGACTTTCTAACAGTTTCCCCGACACATCTAGAAGGCATAGGGGCCTATAAGATGAAGGTTCTCCAACTGGCTTATCTCCCTTCCTAATAAAGACCAGTCTGGAACGCTTCCACTTGTCTGGAAAGTTTCCAGCAGTTAGGAGAGCATTCATTACTTCCAGAGTGAACATAGGTTCTTGCTGGGCGATGGTCTTAACTACTTCTGGTGGCACACCGTCTAGTCCCGGGGATTTTCCATCTCGAATGCGATTTGCCGCATTAGCTAGTTCCTCCTGGTTGAACAATGGAATTTCAACAACTTTAGGTTGTTGCCAAAGAAAGGGTTTTTGGCGTGGGAAAAGGACTTCGACTACCTGTAGCATTCCCTCCATCGTCATTTGCACGTTTGGATGTTGGATTTTGAGCCTTCTTTTGCACGTTTGAAACGCGTCTCCCCAAATATCGTCGTCGAGATCTTCACACAGTTTTCTCCAGTGATCCCGCTTAGCTTTGTTGATTAGGTATCGAAGATCCTTTTTAGCTTTTTTGTAAAGCGAATGAAGTGATTTCAAGACTTTGTCGGCCACTCCTTTTTTAGT
>CALYMW010000366.1:0-40825 GCA_944588485.1 Phosphuga atrata | reverse complement strand
GGTAATAACAACTGTCAACTTGACACACAAAAATTTGTTCTTCCTTAATTTTCGATTGAAAACGCGGAAAACGGAACTCAGTAGTCGAGTGTTGAGTGGAGAGATTGTTCGCGAGAGTACCACAATGGCAATCTATATTGCAAACTATAAAAATTCGTTTTACATCTCAAAATGCCAAGAGATTTAAGAATAACAACTGAAAAAACTTATGAACACTTTATTATTATTACTTGATTATATGAAGAGCTCTGCTTTCGCAGATATTATTAGCAATATCATAAAAAAAATGTTGTGCCGCTTTAAAACAGATTTCAGATCTGTCTAAAGAATTACAACGTTTTAAAAGTGAAAATCAGAAGTTAGCTAATATAATTATTAAGCAGTCAAGCAAAGAAAAACCAAAAACGGTAGAACAAATTGTCGTTTTAGAAGAAGAATCCTTAGCAGAAGAGAAAGTCGGTACAGATTCAAGCGCCGACAAAGAATTATCGCTGAGAGATAAGCCAATGCCAACTGCGCTTAAAAAATCTCAACTAAAAAATGGTCCGATCAGATTTTCCGAGTCAAATCAAAACAAACCAAACAAGGAGATGAACTACAGATGAAATACAAAAGACGAACACGTAACAATGTTATAATCGGGACAAGATTCGCGCATCTACACGTATCTAAACTAGAGCCACAAATAACGGAAGGTGATATAAGCGAATATTTAAATAATAAAAATTTCAAAACTGTATTTTGTAAGAAACTACTTTTCAATCAACCAGAAGTATATTCTTCCTTTAAAGTATCAGTACCATTTGATAAGTTAGATGAGGTGAAATAATCCTGAACTATGGCTAGTGAATACTTATATTAACCGTTTTTTCCTGCGTACAGAGCAGGCACGAACAAGGAAATAATCACTAATAAACCTAATACAAATATACTATTATTTCTAAATATTCAATCGCTACGAAATAAATTATGCCTACAAATATCAACCGAAGAAGAAAAACCCCTTCCCATTTCGTCTATCAGAAACTTGATTAACAAATGATAATATTATTATTATAACCTTTTATTGGCATATATACAAAATATAAAATAATTTACCTAACTACATACATGTTTCCATGTTTCCATCTATCCTCTCCAGTCCCACAAACTGTGCACTTCCGATATTCTTTACTCATCCAGTATGTCCTGCGTGTCTGACTCTTTAGTTGAGTATAAATAGGTAGGTAGACGACCAAGCACTTGAATCTTTGCATATTCTTTGAAAAATCTACTGTTGACAAATTGGCTTTGGCGTTCCTGTAACTCTACCTCTACTAATCGCTCACCTATCATTTCCACCCAGTTTGCCCCTTCCCTCTTAAGTTTTTCTAGTCCCTCGCCAGATATCAGTCCTCTTTCATATAATTTCCTTTTATTCGTTCCCCACGCATTCCCATTCTTCCCTCTTTCACCCTCCCAATTCGCCATTGTAAATACCTCTTTTATAATTCTTTGATGCCCCATTTCACTCACCTTGCGTTCATACCTTAACACCTGTTTGCCGCTAAAACGGCCGCTTTGTAGGCATTCACCTCTTGCTGAACTATGTAGCCTGGTGTCGATTTGTCCAACTTTAGGAATTTCCTGTAAAAGTTTTGTTGAACCCTCTCTATCTTCTCTTCCTCTCTAGTCCCCCATACTTCCGAACCATATGTCAAAACACTTCTCACACACACTTTCCATATTACCTCCGCCGCCCTAAAGTTCCCTTCAAAAC
Source organism: Phosphuga atrata (assembly GCA_944588485.1). Classification (NCBI taxonomy): domain Eukaryota; kingdom Metazoa; phylum Arthropoda; class Insecta; order Coleoptera; family Silphidae; genus Phosphuga; species Phosphuga atrata. The sequence goes on along the minus strand of CALYMW010000366.1, from coordinate 39,066 downwards.
TAGATCTCCATCCCTTCCACATGCGTTCTGCCGCCACCCACGCTTTTTTGACACATAATCCACATGCTCCCTATTACTGCACCCAGTTCCAAACACATATCCTAAATAAACTTTTACACCTCCTCAATTTCCTTTCCTAGCCATTCAAATTTGTTCTTTCCTATATTACAAACGTTCTTTCCTATATTTACCCCCCCCCCCCCCCCCTTTTAAAACGCATCCATTTAGTTTTTCCCACGTTTACATTTAGCTCTCTCTTTTCAAAATAACCTCTCAACCTTTCAATCAACTTCTTCATTTCTCCTGCGGTTTTAGCGAATAGTACCATATCGTCCGCGTAGGCTAAGCTCCACACTTTCCTTCTTCATATAACCACGCCTCCGGTTTGACCATCTATCAACACTTTCTCCATGTCAGCCACGTAGAGATTAAAAAGTGTGGGATTCAACGGACATCCCTGCCTCAGACCCTTTCTAACTTCGAAATACTCAGATTTACACCCATTCACTCTAATCTTACATACAGTTTCCTTATATAACTCTCTTACATGCCTTATCACACTCTCTGAGATACCCTTTCTTCCCAAGCACTCTGCCAACTTTCAGGTCAGGCCTTCTGGTCAATGAAAAGAGCAAACAGGCTCCATCTGCTTATTTCTTGATCAATTATGTAGCGCAGGATTACTAAATGCTCTACCGTACTCCGTCCCTCTCTGAAACCAGCTTGCACCTCTGGCACTAGATGCTTCACCTCTACTCTCTCCTCAACCGCTCGTCCAAGATTTTGGTGAAAATTTTATATGCCGAATTCACTAACGTAATCCCCCTGTAGTTTCCCACGTTTTCCCTCTCTCCACTCTTATATATTGGGTGAATTATTCCCTCCTTCCAGCTCTTTGGTGCACTCTTTGCTCCCCTCCATACCAAATTCAATTCTTGGGTGATTCTAGTCCTACACTCTTTCGGGATAGCTTTCCTACGCCGTCAGGGCCTGCCGCTTTTTTTGTTTTAATGCTGCTATAACCTTGTCCACTTCACCAATCGTTATTTCTTCTTGGCCTAAGTCTTCCAAAGCTTGTTCCTCCCTTACACTTCCATTCCCTACTCCTTCCTGTTTCTAGACTCCTTCCAACAAAACCATAAAGCGACTTTTCCACTTTTCCATCGGAATGCTGCTTATAACTCGTTCTTTCCTCGCTCCTCTTTCTTTTAAATACTTCCAGAGCTGTGTTTCTGTTTTGATGTCTAGTATGCTCTGAAGTTCTCTTCTCTCACAATGCTGTTTTTTCTTCGTCTCCAAGTCCTTTAATTCGCCTTTCGTCTTTAATCAATCTTCTTAACTGCTGTTGCCCTCTCGCCACTTTCTCACAACCTCTCTATACTTTTGTTTCTCCTTCATATATTATTTGTCTGCCCATGATCTTCCCGGTGATGCTGTTGTGATTTTCTTCTTTAACATTCCTGCCTCCATCTTCTCTATAATCTTGTCTATATCTTTTAATTCCTTCCAGTTTATTGCTTCCATTCTAGCCCTATACTTTTCAGTCGCTTCATTGTCCCATCTGGTAACCCATTTCTCCTCAGATAGAAGAAATGGAATTAAGAAACTTCTCTATTGAAAAGACAATGGAGATATGCGGGATAGAAGCAAATAAAAAGGCATCCGTACTATAATATTAAATATATAGATCCCCATTAGGATGTTTCATCACTTTCCTGACAACACTGGACAGTATCCTACATAAACTGGCAAGAAATGATAAACAAATAATTTTAGTTGGTGACTTCAATATAAATTTCGCATTGAACATAAAAGAAAAACATAGCATTGCCAACCTTCTGGAAGCTTATGGAATGGATGAACACATAAAACAATATACAAGGATAACATCTACGAGCAAATCACAAATAGATAATGTATTTGCCACTTCGGGACTGCAATAAATGACTTCGATGGAAGATACCCCTATGTCAGATCACTGTATGTTAAGATTGAATTGCACAACAAAGAAAAAAACTAAAAACCTTCTCAACAGAAACTTCTCAACAGCCTAGAAAGTTCGTTTTGCTAACCAGTTACGTGATGAAACATGGGCTGATATATATAATAACACAAACAGCAACAACAAGGCAATGTAGACATGAAAATATGGGTTACATAAGAAGTAAAAATCTCAGCAGCTAAACTAAAAGACATGTTTTTGCTACAAAAAAAGTATCAAGCTTTAAGGAACCAATATTCAAAACAAAAAAAAAGAACACAAATTAATTACATTAACAAAACAAAAAAAATTACACTCGTCGGGTACGCTGCTGACTTAACGGTAGTCGCTGTTGCAAGAACGGAGGGAAGTCTGAAAGCGATAATGAATGATGCAATTGGTGGGATTGATCGGTAGATGGGGGAAAAAGGGTTTGCTCTGGCTCCCTACAAAACCGAGGCGGTCCTGCTAATTGGGAGAAGAAAGCTGCGTGAACTGACCGTGCGAATGGGACCAGTTGACGTACCGGCTCGGGTATCTGCAAGATACCTTAGGGTAGAGCTTCAGCAAAATCTCAGTTTATCCGATCAGGTCACCCAGGTGGTGAGCAAGACTGCAGCATGTGTGAGAGCAAGACTACAGCCCTTGGACGGCTGATGGCCAACATAGGTGGGTCGTTGGCCTCCAAGCCGAGGGTTATGAATGTGGTTGTGCACTTCATACTCCTGTATAGAGTGCCGGCATGGATAAATGCGTGCAGGATTGAATGTTATAGAGCGAGACTGATGAGAGTGAAAGGTGTATGCTGCTGCGTGTTTGCTGCGCATATAGGACTGTTACTGGCGACGCCGCGGAGGTAGTTGCTGGAGTTATCCCGTTATACCTTCTGGCGCATGAAAGGGTGAGAGTTTGGGAAGGTAATGACCCTAGAACTGAAAGGGAAAAAACAATACGTGTATGGCAAGAGCTATGGGAGGGGTCGAAAAAGGGAGCCTGGATCAGGTAACTGAACCCGACTATCAATGAATGGGTCAACACACAGGGTCACAGGGAGGTGAATTATCACCTCACCCAGTCGCTTACGGGGCATGGATGCTTTGGGTCTTACTTGGTGCGCACCGGGAAACTGGTCGAGGCGCATTGCAGGTATTGTCGAGCGACTGAGGACACTGTGGAGCATACCATATTTGAGTGTACGAGATGGGAGAGAATGAAGAGCGCAGCAAAATGCAAGGTGGGACAGAATGTAAATAAGGAGAGTATGGTGAGAATCATGCTCCGCAGTCAGTATGGATGTGGCGTGATGACTGGTATGATTGGATATATACTGAGGAGAAAGGAGAAGGATGGAAGGGATGAGCGTAAAGCGTGCCGAGGGGTTGCTACGAGCGACCCGTGCTTGCCAACGCCGGGTCGCCCTTAGTGCGAAGGGGACGCACAAATTTATTTTAAACTCTGATGTGTGGGAGGCACGGCGATTAACGGCGCGCCCGGCACAACGAGTGAATGCGGATGAATGCCTTGGACATGAAAGGGGGAGGAACGTGATGAAGTTATGCCAAATTTTGGATTCCTCTCTCTCCGGTTCTCGCTGGGGGTTCTAAATGGTGGGGTTTTTTTAGTGGGACGCCCCTTTAGTGAGCAGCCCCACATTACCACTCGGCACGAGTCTGGTGATGTCTGTTTGCAGATTTTCAACTCCAACACGTGCTAAAAAAAATTGTTGTCTGTCTAGTCTTGTCCATCTGTTCTGGTCTGTTTATACTTCTATATCTAGTTTTGTAGGTGTCGTCTTGCCTGACTAGTCTTGTCTGGCTAGTCTTGTCTGTCTAGTCTTGTCTGTCTAGTCTTGCCTGTTGAACCAGTGGAGTCTATCCACTAAGGGATACTGGACCAGAATCCTAATCCCTGATGTGGAGCGTTGGGCAACTAGATAACAAGGGTAAACAAATTTTTACGTCACCCAAGTTTTGAGCGGACATGGCTGTTTTAGGAACTTTCTCCATAGCATCGGTAGGGCCACAGATTGCCTCTGCATTTACTGTGGACTCACAGACAGCGCGGCGCATACCGTTTTCGAGTGTGACAGGTGGATACCTGAAAGGGATAAATGCAAGGATAAGACTGGACAAACGTTAGACCCATCAAGTATGGTTGAATAAATGATTTATGCGGAGGACTTATGGGCAGATACATCAAGCATGATCCAAGACATCATGACAATGAAAATGCTAGACGAGCGGAAAGGCAAAGAAGCCGAAAAGATAAAAAAAATGTTAGTACCTGATCCCCTAATCACTGTAAGTGGAGGGGGGATGTAGGGGCAACACTATACAGCAACCTCTTGAAAGTTATGCGAAAAGCGGTCCCAAGATGCTTGTGTAATTCCGGAGGGTCCATTTGCTAAGTTAACCGTGAGGTGCTTACTACGACCCCAAAAAAAAAAAAAAAAGTCTTGTCTGTTTAGCTTTGTCTGTCTGGTCTTCTCTGTCTAGTCTTGTCTCTCTACTCTTGACTGTCTAGTCTTGTCTTGTCTGTCTAGTCTTGTCTGTCTAGTCTAGTCTGTCTAGTCTGTCTAGTCTGTCTAGTCTGTCTAGTCTGTCTAGTCTGTCTAGTCTGTCTAGTCTGTCTAGTCTGTCTAGTCTGTCTAGTCTGTCTAGTCTGTCTAGTCTGTCTAGTCTGTCTAGTCTGTCTAGTCTGCCTAGTCTGTCTAGTCTGTCTAGTCTGTCTAGTCTGTCTAGTCTGTCTAGTCTGTCTAGTCTGTCTAGTCTGTCTAGTCTGTCTAGTCTGTCTAGTCTGTCTAGTCTGTCTAGTCTGTCTAGTCTGTCTAGTCTGTCTAGTCTGTCTAGTCTGTCTAGTCTGTCTAGTCTGTCTAGTCTGTCTAGTCTGTCTAGTCTGTCTAGTCTGTCTAGTCTGTCTAGTCTGTCTAGTCTGTCTAGTCTGTCTAGTCTGTCTAGTCTGTCTAGTCTGTCTAGTCTGTCTAGTCTGTCTAGTCTGTCTAGTCTGTCTAGTCTGTCTAGTCTGTCTAGTCTGTCTAGTCTGTCTAGTCTGTCTAGTCTGTCTAGTCTGTCTAGTCTGTCTAGTCTGTCTAGTCTGTCTAGTCTGTCTAGTCTGTCTAGTCTGTCTAGTCTGTCTAGTCTGTCTAGTCTGTCTAGTCTGTCTAGTCTGTCTAGTCTGTCTAGTCTGTCTAGTCTGTCTAGTCTGTCTAGTCTGTCTAGTCTGTCTAGTCTGTCTAGTCTGTCTAGTCTGTCTAGTCTGTCTAGTCTGTCTAGTCTGTCTAGTCTGTCTAGTCTGTCTAGTCTGTCTAGTCTGTCTAGTCTGTCTAGTCTGTCTAGTCTGTCTAGTCTGTCTAGTCTGTCTAGTCTGTCTAGTCTGTCTAGTCTGTCTAGTCTGTCTAGTCTGTCTAGTCTGTCTAGTCTGTCTAGTCTGTCTAGTCTGTCTAGTCTGTCTAGTCTGTCTAGTCTGTCTAGTCTGTCTAGTCTGTCTAGTCTGTCTAGTCTGTCTAGTCTGTCTAGTCTGTCTAGTCTGTCTAGTCTGTCTAGTCTGTCTAGTCTGTCTAGTCTGTCTAGTCTGTCTAGTCTGTCTAGTCTGTCTAGTCTGTCTAGTCTGTCTAGTCTGTCTAGTCTGTCTAGTCTGTCTAGTCTGTCTAGTCTGTCTAGTCTGTCTAGTCTGTCTAGTCTGTCTAGTCTGTCTAGTCTGTCTAGTCTGTCTAGTCTGTCTAGTCTGTCTAGTCTGTCTAGTCTGTCTAGTCTGTCTAGTCTGTCTAGTCTGTCTAGTCTGTCTAGTCTGTCTAGTCTGTCTAGTCTGTCTAGTCTGTCTAGTCTGTCTAGTCTGTCTAGTCTGTCTAGTCTGTCTAGTCTGTCTAGTCTGTCTAGTCTGTCTAGTCTGTCTAGTCTGTCTAGTCTGTCTAGTCTGTCTAGTCTGTCTAGTCTGTCTAGTCTGTCTAGTCTGTCTAGTCTGTCTAGTCTGTCTAGTCTGTCTAGTCTGTCTAGTCTGTCTAGTCTGTCTAGTCTGTCTAGTCTGTCTAGTCTGTCTAGTCTGTCTAGTCTGTCTAGTCTGTCTAGTCTGTCTAGTCTGTCTAGTCTGTCTAGTCTGTCTAGTCTGTCTAGTCTGTCTAGTCTGTCTAGTCTGTCTAGTCTGTCTAGTCTGTCTAGTCTGTCTAGTCTGTCTAGTCTGTCTAGTCTGTCTAGTCTGTCTAGTCTGTCTAGTCTGTCTAGTCTGTCTAGTCTGTCTAGTCTGTCTAGTCTGTCTAGTCTGTCTAGTCTGTCTAGTCTGTCTAGTCTGTCTAGTCTGTCTAGTCTGTCTAGTCTGTCTAGTCTGTCTAGTCTGTCTAGTCTGTCTAGTCTGTCTAGTCTGTCTAGTCTGTCTAGTCTGTCTAGTCTGTCTAGTCTGTCTAGTCTGTCTAGTCTGTCTAGTCTGTCTAGTCTGTCTAGTCTGTCTAGTCTGTCTAGTCTGTCTAGTCTGTCTAGTCTGTCTAGTCTGTCTAGTCTGTCTAGTCTGTCTAGTCTGTCTAGTCTGTCTAGTCTGTCTAGTCTGTCTAGTCTGTCTAGTCTGTCTAGTCTGTCTAGTCTGTCTAGTCTGTCTAGTCTGTCTAGTCTGTCTAGTCTGTCTAGTCTGTCTAGTCTGTCTAGTCTGTCTAGTCTGTCTAGTCTGTCTAGTCTGTCTAGTCTGTCTAGTCTGTCTAGTCTGTCTAGTCTGTCTAGTCTGTCTAGTCTGTCTAGTCTGTCTAGTCTGTCTAGTCTGTCTAGTCTGTCTAGTCTGTCTAGTCTGTCTAGTCTGTCTAGTCTGTCTAGTCTGTCTAGTCTGTCTAGTCTGTCTAGTCTGTCTAGTCTGTCTAGTCTGTCTAGTCTGTCTAGTCTGTCTAGTCTGTCTAGTCTGTCTAGTCTGTCTAGTCTGTCTAGTCTGTCTAGTCTGTCTAGTCTGTCTAGTCTGTCTAGTCTGTCTAGTCTGTCTAGTCTGTCTAGTCTGTCTAGTCTGTCTAGTCTGTCTAGTCTGTCTAGTCTGTCTAGTCTGTCTAGTCTGTCTAGTCTGTCTAGTCTGTCTAGTCTGTCTAGTCTGTCTAGTCTGTCTAGTCTGTCTAGTCTGTCTAGTCTGTCTAGTCTGTCTAGTCTGTCTAGTCTGTCTAGTCTGTCTAGTCTGTCTAGTCTGTCTAGTCTGTCTAGTTTTGTCTGTCTAGTCTTGTTTGTCTAGTCTTGTCTGTCTAGTCTTGTCTGTCTAGTCTTGTCTGTCTAGTCTTGTCTGTCTAGTCTTGTCTGTCTAGTCTTGTCTGTCTAGTCTTGTCTGTCTAGTCTTGTCTGTCTAGTCTTGTTTGTCTAGTCTTGTCTGTCTAGTCTTGTCTGTCTAGTCTTGTCTGTCTAGTCTTGTCTGTCTAGTCTTGTCTGTCTAGTCTTGTCTGTCTAGTCATGTCTGTCTAGTCTTGTCTGTCTAGTCTTGTCTGTCTAGTCTTGTCTGTCTAGTCTTGTCTGTCTAGTCTGTCTAGTCTGTCTAGTCTGTCTAGTCTGTCTAGTCTGTCTAGTCTGTCTAGTCTGTCTAGTCTGTCTAGTCTGTCTAGTCTGTCTAGTCTGTCTAGTCTGTCTAGTCTGTCTAGTCTGTCTAGTCTGTCTAGTCTGTCTAGTCTGTCTAGTCTGTCTAGTCTGTCTAGTCTGTCTAGTCTGTCTAGTCTGTCTAGTCTGTCTAGTCTGTTCAGTCTGTCTAGTCTGTCTAGTCTGTCTAGTCTGTCTAGTCTGTCTAGTCTGTCTAGTCTGTCTAGTCTGTCTAGTCTGTCTAGTCTGTCTAGTCTGTCTAGTCTGTCTAGTCTGTCTAGTCTGTCTAGTCTGTCTAGTCTGTCTAGTCTTGTCTGTCTAGTCTTGTCTGTCTAGTCTTGTCTGTCTAGTCTTGTCTGTCTAGTCTTGTCTGTCTAGTCTTGTCTGTCTAGTCTTGTCTGTCTAGTCTTGTCTGTCTAGTCTTGTCTGTCTAGTCTTGTCTGTCTAGTCTTGTCTGTCTAGTCTTGTCTGTCTAGTCTTGTCTGTCTAGTCTTGTCTGTCTAGTCTTGTCTGTCTAGTCTTGTCTGTCTAGTCTTGTCTGTCTAGTCTTGTCTGTCTAGTCTTGTCTGTCTGGTCTTGTCTGTCTAGTCTTGTCTGTCTAGTCTTGTCTGTCTAGTCTTGTCTGTCTAGTCTTGTCTGTCTAGTCTTGTCTGTCTAGTCTTGTCTGTCTAGTCTTGTCTGTCTAGTCTTGTCTGTCTAGTCTTGTCTGTCTAGTCTTGTCTGTCTCTTGGGCATGGATGCTTTGGGTCCTACCTGGTGCGCATCGGGAAACTGGTTGAGGCGCACTGTAGGTACTGTGGAGCGACTGAGGACACTGCGGAGCATACCATCTTCGAGTGTACGAGATGGGAGAGAATGAGGAGCGCCGCAGAATGCAAGGTGGGAGAGAATGTGAACAAGGAGAGTATGGTGAGAATCATGCTCCGCAGTGAGTATGAATGGGGCGTGCTGACTGGAATGATAGGTTATATAATGAGGAGAAAGGAGAAGGATGAAAGGGACGAGCGTAAGGCGGGTCGAGGGGTTGCTACGCGCGAGCCGAGCGTGCCATCGCCGGGCCCCCCTTAGTGCGAAGGGGGCGCACAAATTTATTGTAAACTCTGATGTGAGGGGGGGCACGGCGATTAACGACGCGCCCGGCACAACGAATGAATGGATGAAAGCTTTGGATATGAAAGGGGGAGGAACGTGGTGTAGTTATGCCAAATTTTGGATTCCATCACGTTCTCTCTGGCTTTGACTGGGGGGTCTGAATGGTGGGGGTTTTTTAGTGGGTCGCCCCTTTTGGGGGGCAGCCCCACACTACCACTCGACACGGGTCGGGTGGTGTCTGTTTGCAGATTTTCACCTCCAGCACGTGCAAAAAAAAAAAAAAAAAAAAAAGAAAAAAAGTCTTGTCTGTCTAGTCTTGTCTGTCTAGTCTTGTCTGTCTAGTCTTGTCTGTCTAGTCTTGTCTGTCTAGTCTTGTCTGTCTAGTCTTGTCTGTCTAGTCTTGTCTGTCTAGTCTTGTCTGTCTAGTCTTGTCTGTCTAGTCTTGTCTGTCTAGTCTTGTCTGTCTAGTCTTGTCTGTCTAGTCTTGTCTGTCTAGTCTTGTCTGTCTAGTCTTGTCTGTCTAGTCTTGTCTGTCTAGTCTTGTCTGTCTAGTCTTGTCTGTCTAGTCTTGTCTGTCTAGTCTTGTCTGTCTAGTCTTGTCTGTCTAGTCTTGTCTGTCTAGTCTTGTCTGTCTAGTCTTGTCTGTCTAGTCTTGTCTGTCTAGTCTTGTCTGTCTAGTCTTGTCTGTCTAGTCTTGTCTGTCTAGTCTTGTCTGTCTAGTCTTGTCTGTCTAGTCTTGTCTGTCTAGTCTTGTCTGTCTAGTCTTGTCTGTCTAGTCTTGTCTGTCTAGTCTTGTCTGTCTAGTCTTGTCTGTCTAGTCTTGTCTGTCTAGTCTTGTCTGTCTAGTCTTGTCTGTCTAGTCTTGTCTGTCTAGTCTTGTCTGTCTAGTCTTGTCTGTCTAGTCTTGTCTGTCTAGTCTTGTCTGTCTAGTCTTGTCTGTCTAGTCTTGTCTGTCTAGTCTTGTCTGTCTAGTCTTGTCTGTCTAGTCTTGTCTGTCTAGTCTTGTCTGTCTAGTCTTGTCTGTCTAGTCTTGTCTGTCTAGTCTTGTCTGTCTAGTCTTGTCTGTCTAGTCTTGTCTGTCTAGTCTTGTCTGTCTAGTCTTGTCTGTCTAGTCTTGTCTGTCTAGTCTTGTCTGTCTAGTCTTGTCTGTCTAGTCTTGTCTGTCTAGTCTTGTCTGTCTAGTCTTGTCTGTCTAGTCTTGTCTGTCTAGTCTTGTCTGTCTAGTCTTGTCTGTCTAGTCTTGTCTGTCTAGTCTTGTCTGTCTAGTCTTGTCTGTCTAGTCTTGTCTGTCTAGTCTTGTCTGTCTAGTCTTGTCTGTCTAGTCTTGTCTGTCTAGTCTTGTCTGTCTAGTCTTGTCTGTCTAGTCTTGTCTGTCTAGTCTTGTCTGTCTAGTCTTGTCTGTCTAGTCTTGTCTGTCTAGTCTTGTCTGTCTAGTCTTGTCTGTCTAGTCTTGTCTGTCTAGTCTTGTCTGTCTAGTCTTGTCTGTCTAGTCTTGTCTGTCTAGTCTTGTCTGTCTAGTCTTGTCTGTCTAGTCTTGTCTGTCTAGTCTTGTCTGTCTAGTCTTGTCTGTCTAGTCTTGTCTGTCTAGTCTTGTCTGTCTAGTCTTGTCTGTCTAGTCTTGTCTGTCTAGTCTTGTCTGTCTAGTCTTGTCTGTCTAGTCTTGTCTGTCTAGTCTTGTCTGTCTAGTCTTGTCTGTCTAGTCTTGTCTGTCTAGTCTTGTCTGTCTAGTCTTGTCTGTCTAGTCTTGTCTGTCTAGTCTTGTCTGTCTAGTCTTGTCTGTCTAGTCTTGTCTGTCTAGTCTTGTCTGTCTAGTCTTGTCTGTCTAGTCTTGTCTGTCTAGTCTTGTCTGTCTAGTCTTGTCTGTCTAGTCTTGTCTGTCTAGTCTTGTCTGTCTAGTCTTGTCTGTCTAGTCTTGTCTGTCTAGTCTTGTCTGTCTAGTCTTGTCTGTCTAGTCTTGTCTGTCTAGTCTTGTCTGTCTAGTCTTGTCTGTCTAGTCTTGTCTGTCTAGTCTTGTCTGTCTAGTCTTGTCTGTCTAGTCTTGTCTGTCTAGTCTTGTCTGTCTAGTCTTGTCTGTCTAGTTTTGTCTGTCTAGTCTTGTCTGTCTAGTCTTGTCTGTCTAGTCTTGTCTGTCTCCGAGTCGCGTACGAGACGCGGAAGCGAGTAGACGTGCAGCCGAGTGCTCCACATGTTTGTGATTATTAATATGTTTGTATATAAGTTTTTTAGTTATCAGTTATATAATTGCAATCAAGCCTAGTGTATTTGGTTTGTTTCTATTCTCTTGTAGAAGTTTATTTTTGCTTAATTGCGGTGTTTTTAGATTTTCTTTAAGCTAAATAGTTTTAGCTTAATAGAGTCACAGCAAGTCGCGTGAGTTTTATATATTCTTTAAATTCTCTCTTTTTGTTCCCACTCCTTATCTCATATATACGGAGATAAAGATAATCCAACGCCGCAGACGTTTTTGCATTTACTGCAACACGCTATCTGCGGCAAATTTTTCACCACCCCCAAGGAGGGGAGGATTTTTGAATTCAGTCTTTTAGTTTGTGGAAACTCCATTCAGTATGGATTTTTTCACAAAACAAAATTTTCATCTTACTCACAAAATTGAGTAAGGGTGTAGGGGAGATGGATAGCCGGGCGAGAAGCCAGTCTATTGGAGAAACCCCGAAGAAAAGGAAAGTGGCGGATCGGTCGACTGATGACGTGGAGGCGTACAAGAAGACGGAGTGCTCGATCGAATTTACAATCGTGGAAGCGATTGGAGCACTTACCAGACAAGTGGAGGACTTGGAAAGGGCTATCGCTGGAGGCAGTAGCATGAAGAAGGAAGTTAAAGATGCTGCAGCGCGAGTTAAAAAGACAACTAACGTCTTCTCGCGCAACTCCGTGACCACTTGGCTGGAAGCGCACCGTTTCCTGCCCGTTGAAAAGGTGTTATATGACACGAAGATCCAAACTGTAAGTGTGGCATGCAAGGAAGCACCCAAACGGAGGCTGAATGTAGTATCACCAGTGCGCTGAAGCCGGGTATGAATGTGCAGGAGTACATGTCCCTGGCGAGGGAGAGGTGGTCCGAGGACGCCTTCACCATGGTGAAGATGGCTAAGGGCTCTCCTCTGGTCTGGGACGAGGATGTACTCCTGCTAGTTGCAGGAGAGAAAGGGGATAACTGTGGACAGCTGGGCTGGGGGATGCTCGACCAGCTCCCCCAGGCCAAGCGAGTGGCTGAAGGCTTGAATGTAGGCTCCGTGGCCTACATCAAGAGCGAGAATGTTGTGTGTATGGGAGGCGATGAGTCGTTGGACTCCGAGAGGAAGTACCACTTCATCGCCCGACTGGATGATAATAAGGTCGAGGGCGCCGAAGAAAAGGCGTTCGAGACCTTATTAAGAATGAGAGGTCTTTGTGAGAAGACGGAGAGAAAGAGGTTCGCTATTGGTGTGGCTGGAAACCTTAATATGTGGCTGGTACGAAAGATGGCTGAATGCGTGTGGCATGGCACAGGAGTTGAGCTAACCCTGTGCTGGATGAATGCGGAGGGCCAAAAGCGCAGAGTGGAAGGGGCCGGAGGCACCAGAAAGGCAGAAACCTTACTGGTGAGGAGGGCAGAGGGTGTTTCTTACGCCCATATGGTGAATGTCCTTAAGAAGGAAGTAGACATGGAGGATATAAATGTAAGGGCGATGAGGAAAACCCACGCTGGGGACCTCATCGTCAGAGTGAATGATGATGGGGAAAAGAAGCGACTGGCAGAGCGAATGGCCCTAGTGACTGAGGCTGTAAGGGATGTCAGGACGGAGGTGGGGCTCAGAAGTGTCCTTGTTAGGAGCATGGATAAGGCTACCACCACCGATGAGGTGAAAGGAGCCATTCAGAAGGCGACTGAATGTAAGGAGTGTGTTTTAAAGTCTCTCCGCACAGTGCGCGGAGGGGCCAATATGGCAGTTGTCACTCTTCCAGTAAGAGCGGCACAAACCATACTGGAGAAAGGAAGAATGAAAGTTGGATGGATCATGTGCCGAGTGACCGAAGACAATAAGCCGATCAGGTGCTACAGATGCCTTGGCTTCGGGCACCTGGCGGCAGCATGCAAGGGAATAGAGAGAAAGAATGCGTGTTTGCGATGCGATGAAAGTGAGCACAAAGCACACGAGTGCACGGCCAAAGAGGCTAAGTGCTTCGTGTGCGGAGTGAGTGGGCATAGGGCGGACTCCATGAACTGTCCTGCGTACAAAAAACTGTGCAGGGAAAGTATGAAAGAAACAGATTATGCTAGTATTGCAGACGAACTCAAATAGGAGTGCGGCTGCAATGGAGCTGGTATTGAAGACGGTGCATGATGAGAGAGGGGATGTGGCCATTGTCTCCGAACCAAATCTTCGGACTATTGGTAACGGAGGCTGGCACGTGGACCAGTGTAAGAATGTTGCTGTGAGGATTTTCCAATCGGAAAATCCTATGGTTAAGTGTGGATGTTGAAATGGATATGTGTGGGTTGAATGGAAAAACTGCGTCCTGTATGGGTGCTACATCTCGCCTAACATAATGTTTGAGAAGTTTGTAGCTTTTATGGATGAGCTAAGGGCCAGTATGAAAAGCTGGTCCAAAGAGATTGTTGTCGACGGGGATTTCAACGCCAAGTCTGCTTGGTGGGGATCCCCTAGAGAGGATGAGAGAGGGAGAATGATGGAATAGTGGCTGGCAGAGGAGGACCTGGTGGTTCACAACAGTGGGAATGTGCCAACCTTCGTGCGGGGTGAAAGTATGTCTTTCATAGACATCACTTTTAGCACCTCACGGATTGCAGGCAGAGTGAAAGAGTGTTGTGTCAGAGAGGGAGAGAATCTGAGTGATCACCAGGATATTCTCTTCGACGTACGAAAGGATGTTTCTGAGGGACCGGTTGATTGTAGAACGAATGGATGGAGAGTGGACAGGAGTCTACTAGATAGATTGGGAGACGTCATGAAAGAGCTGGCTGAAAGGACAGGCCCCGAAAATGGATTGCGGAGCTCCTGCGAAGCAGTTCTTCACGGGGCCTGTGATGTGGTGTTTCGGAGAAAACGGAGGGGCGTCAGAGGCAGGAAGCCAGTTTACTGGTGGAATGAGCAGGTAGCTGATAAGCGTAAAACCTGTTTGCGTGAAAGGAGATGCATGGTGAAGAGCAATAGGCGAGCAAATGAGGAAGTGCGTGAGGAGTGCAGAAGGAGGTATAACTTGGGGCGCAGGGAACTTCGCAGAGCCATCGCGAACTACAAGCAAGAAGCTTGGAGAGTGCTCTGCGAAGAGGTGAATAATAACATCTGGGGTGACGGCTATAAGATCGTCACCAGAAAAATTGCGCACAGGGTTAATACTCTCCGGAGGGATAGCCTAATGACGGAAGTCAAGAAGCTGTTCCCAGTACATGAGCGAATGAACTGGCTGGAACCCGTGGGATTTAGATCGGCGCCCCTTTTCACTCCAGCCGAGCTGCAGAGTGCAGTTGGCCGGATGAAGGAGGGAAAAGCGCCGGGTCCTGATGGTGTTCCACCGGAAGCGTGCAAGGTGTTTGGGCATGTGTGTGAGGACATGTGCTTGAGCATGATGAATGAATTGCTGATGAATGGCAGTTTCCCCAAAGAGTGGAAGAGAGCGAGACTGGTGATGATTGAAAAAGAGCGAAAGGAAGGAGAGGAAGCCAATTACAGGCCAATCGGCCTACTGAATGGGACAGCGAAGATGTTTGAGAGTATGATCGGAGCTAGGATAAATGAGGATCTCGAGAGGGTAGGGGGTCTTTCAGAGGAACAGTATGGGTTCAGAGGCGGCCGCACTACGGTGAACGCAATGATGCGTGTGATAGAGAGAGCAAGGTTAGCAAATACGGGTCCATGGCGTACCCGTAGCTACTGCGTGCTTGTAACCCTGGACGTGAAAAATGCCTTCAATTCGGTCTCATGGGGCGGAATCATGGAGGCTTTGGAACTAAAGGGGGTAGCTCCCTACCTTCGAAAGATGGTGGGGAGCTACTTGAATGATAGGGAGATAGTGACTGTGGAAGGTAAAGTCTTCAAAATGAGTGCGGGTGTTCCACAGGGTTCGGTTCTTGGGCCGATACTGTGGAACATATTTTATGATGAGGTTTTGAGATTGAGGCTGCCAGACGGGGTTACACTCGTAGGGTACGCTGATGACTTAGCGGTGGTCGCTGTCGCAAGAACGGAAGAAAGTCTGAAAGCGATAATGAATGAGGCAATTGGTAGGATTGATCGGTGGATGGGGGAAAAAGGGCTTGCTCTGGCTCCCCACAAAACCGAGGCTGTCCTGCTAATTGGGAGAAGAAAGCTGCGTGAATTGACCGTGCGAATGGGGACAGTTGACGTACCGGCTCGGGAATCTGTAAGATACCTTGGGGTAGAGCTCCAGCGAAATTTCAGGGTGTCCGATCAGCTCACCCGGGTGGTAAGCAAGGCTACAGCATGTGTGATAGCCCTTGGACGGCTGATGCCCAACATAGGTGGGCCGTTGGCCTCCAAGAGGAGGGTTATGAATGCGGTCGTGCACTCCATTCTCCTGTATGGGGTGCCGGCATGGATAAATGCGTTCAGGATTGAATGTTATAGAGCGAGACTGATGAGAGTGCAAAGGTGTATGATGTTGCGTGTGTGCAGCGCATACAGGACTGTTTCTGGCGATGCCGTGGCGGTCGTTGCTGGAGTTATCCCGTTAGACCTTCTAGCGCATGAAAGGGTGAGAGTTTGGGGAGGTAATGACCCTAGAAATGAAAGGGAAAAAACAATGCGTGTTTGGCAAGAGCTATGGCAGAGGTCGGAAAAGGGAGCCTGGACCAGGCAACTGATTCCGACTATCGATGAATGGGTCAACCGTGGGCACGGGGAGGTGAATTATCACCACACCCAGGCGCTTACGGGGCATGGATGCTTTGGGTCTTACCTGGTGCGCATCGGGAAACTGGTTGAGGCGCACTGTAGGTACTGTGGAGCGACTGAGGACACTGCGGAGCATACCATCTTCGAGTGTACGAGATGGGAGAGAATGAGGAGCGCCGCAGAATGCAAGGTGGGAGAGAATGTGAACAAGGAGAGTATGGTGAGAATTATGCTCCGCAGTGAGTATGAATGGGGCGTGCTGACTGGAATGATAGGTTATATAATGAGGAGAAAGGAGAAGCATGAAAGGGACGAGCGTAAGGCGGGTCGAGGGGTTGCTACGCGCGAGCCGATCGTGCCATCGCCGGGCCCCCCTTAGTGCGAAGGGGGCGCACAAATTTATTGTAAACTCTGATGTGAGGGGGGGCACGGCGATTATCGACGCGCCCGGCACAACGAATGAATGGATGAATGCTTTGGATATGAAAGGGGGAGGAACGTGGTGAAGTTATGCCCAATTTTGGATTCCATCACGTTCTCTCTGGTTTTGACTGGGGGGTCTGAATGGTGGGGGTTTTTTAGTGGGTCGCCCCGTTTGGGGGGCAGCCCCACACTACCACTCGACACGGGTCGGGTGGTGTCTGTTTGCAGATTTTCACCTCCAGCACGTGCAAAAAAAAAAAAAAAAAAAAAAAAAAGTCTTGTCTGTCTAGTCTTGTCTGTCTAGTCTTGTCTGTCTAGTCTTGTCTGTCTAGTCTTGTCTGTCTAGTCTTGTCTGTCTAGTCTTGTCTGTCTAGTCTTGTCTGTCTAGTCTTGTCTGTCTAGTCTTGTCTGTCTAGTCTTGTCTGTCTAGTCTTGTCTGTCTAGTCTTGTCTGTCTAGTCTTGTCTGTCTAGTCTTGTCTGTCTAGTCTTGTCTGTCTAGTCTTGTCTGTCTAGTCTTGTCTGTCTAGTCTTGTCTGTCTAGTCTTGTCTGTCTAGTCTTGTCTGTCTAGTCTTGTCTGTCTAGTCTTGTCTGTCTAGTCTTGTCTGTCTAGTCTTGTCTGTCTAGTCTTGTCTGTCTAGTCTTGTCTGTCTAGTCTTGTCTGTCTAGTCTTGTCTGTCGAGTCTTGTCTGTCTAGTCTTGTCTGTCTAGTCTTGTCTGTCTAGTCTTGTCTGTCTAGTGTTGTCTGTCTAGTCTTGTCTGTCTAGTCTTGTCTGTCTAGTCTTGTCTGTCTAGTCTTGTCTGTCTAGTCTTGTCTGTCTAGTCTTGTCTGTCTAGTCTTGTCTGTCTAGTCTTGTCTGTCTAGTCTTGTCTGTCTAGTCTTGTCTGTCTAGTCTTGTCTGTCTAGTCTTGTCTGTCTAGTCTTGTCTGTCTAGTCTTGTCTGTCTAGTCTTGTCTGTCTAGTCTTGTCTGTCTAGTCTTGTCTGTCTAGTCTTGTCTGTCTAGTCTTGTCTGTCTAGTCTTGTCTGTCTAGTCTTGTCTGTCTAGTCTTGTCTGTCTAGTCTTGTCTGTCTAGTCTTGTCTGTCTAGTCTTGTCTGTCTAGTCTTGTCTTGTCTGTCTAGTCTTGTCTGTCTAGTCTTGTCTTGTCTGTCTAATCTTGTCTGTCTAGTCTTGTCTGTCTAATTTTGTCTGTCTAGTCTTGTCTGTCTAGTCTTGTCTGTCTAGTCTTGTCTGTCTAATCTTGTCTGTC
This sequence comes from Phosphuga atrata, assembly GCA_944588485.1. Taxonomy (NCBI): domain Eukaryota; kingdom Metazoa; phylum Arthropoda; class Insecta; order Coleoptera; family Silphidae; genus Phosphuga; species Phosphuga atrata. Next base: position 21,921 of record CALYMW010000366.1, on the reverse strand, counting down.
TAGTCTTGTCTGTCTAGTCTTGTCTGTCTAGTCTTGTCTGTCTAGTCTTGTCTGTCTAGTCTTGTCTGTCTAGTCTTGTCTGTCTAGTCTTGTCTGTCTAGTCTTGTCTGTCTAGTCTTGTCTCTCTAGTCTTGTCTCTCTAGTCTTGTCTCTCTAGTCTTGTCTCTCTAGTCTTGTCTCTCTAGTTTTGTCTGTCTAGTCTTGTCTGTCTAGTCTTGTCTGTCTAGTCTTGTCTGTCTAGTCTTGTCTGTCTAGTCTTGTCTGTCTAGTCTTGTCTGTCTAGTCTTGTCTGTCTAGTCTTGTCTGTCTAGTCTTGTCTGTCTAGTCTTGTCTGTCTAGTCTTGTCTGTCTAGTCTTGTCTGTCTAGTCTTGTCTGTCTAGTCTTGTCTGTCTAGTCTTGTCTGTCTAGTCTTGTATGTCTAGTCTTGTCTGTCTAGTCTTGTCTGTCTAGTCTTGTCTGTCGAGTCTTGTCTGTCTAGTCTTGTCTGTCTAGTCTTGTCTGTCTAGTCTTGTCTGTCTAGTCTTGTCTGTCTAGTGTTGTCTGTCTAGTCTTGTCTGTCTAGTCTTGTCTGTCTAGTCTTGTCTGTCTAGTCTTGTCTGTCTAGTCTTGTCTGTCTAGTCTTGTCTGTCTAGTCTTGTCTGTCTAGTCTTGTCTGTCTAGTCTTGTCTGTCTAGTCTTGTCTGTCTAGTCTTGTCTGTCTAGTCTTGTCTGTCTAGTCTTGTCTGTCTAGTCTTGTCTGTCTAGTCTTGTCTGTCTAGTCTTGTCTGTCTAGTCTTGTCTGTCTAGTCTTGTCTGTCTAGTCTTGTCTGTCTAGTCTTGTCTGTCTAGTCTTGTCTGTCTAGTCTTGTCTGTCTAGTCTTGTCTGTCTAGTCTTGTCTGTCTAGTCTTGTCTGTCTAGTCTTGTCTGTCTAGTCTTGTCTTGTCTGTCTAGTCTTGTCTGTCTAGTCTTGTCATGTCTGTCTAATCTTGTCTGTCTAGTCTTGTCTGTCTAATTTTGTCTGTCTAGTCTTGTCTGTCTAGTCTTGTCTGTCTAGTCTTGTCTGTCTAATCTTGTCTGTCTAGTCTTGTCTGTCTAGTCTTGTCTGTCTAGTCTTGTCTGTCTAGTCTTGTCTGTCTAGTCTTGTCTGTCTAGTCTTGTCTGTCTAGTCTTGTCTGTCTAGTCTTGTCTGTCTAGTCTTGTCTCTCTAGTCTTGTCTCTCTAGTCTTGTCTCTCTAGTCTTGTCTCTCTAGTCTTGTCTCTCTAGTTTTGTCTGTCTAGTCTTGTCTGTCTAGTCTTGTCTGTCTAGTCTTGTCTGTCTAGTCTTGTCTGTCTAGTCTTGTCTGTCTAGTCTTGTCTGTCTAGTCTTGTCTGTCTAGTCTTGTCTGTCTAGTCTTGTCTGTCTAGTCTTGTCTGTCTAGTCTTGTCTGTCTAGTCTTGTCTGTCTAGTCTTGTCTGTCTAGTCTTGTCTGTCTAGTCTTGTCTGTCTAGTCTTGTCTGTCTAGTCTTGTCTGTCTAGTCTTGTCTGTCTAGTCTTGTCTGTCTAGTCTTGTCTGTCTAGTCTTGTCTGTCTAGTCTTGTCTGTCTAGTCTTGTCTGTCTAGTCTTGTCTGTCTAGTCTTGTCTGTCTAGTCTTGTCTGTCTAGTCTTGTCTGTCTAGTCTTGTCTGTCTAGTCTTGTCTGTCTAGTCTTGTCTGTCTAGTCTTGTCTGTCTAGTCTTGTCTGTCTAGTCTTGTCTGTCTAGTCTTGTCTGTCTAGTCTTGTCTGTCTAGTCTTGTCTGTCTAGTCTTGTCTGTCTAGTCTTGTCTGTCTAGTCTTGTCTGTCTAGTCTTGTCTGTCTAGTCTTGTCTGTCTAGTCTTGTCTGTCTAGTCTTGTCTGTCTAGTCTTGTCTGTCTAGTCTTGTCTGTCTAGTCTTGTCTGTCTAGTCTTGTCTGTCTAGTCTTGTCTGTCTAGTCTTGTCTGTCTAGTCTTGTCTGTCTAGTCTTGTCTGTCTAGTCTTGTCTGTCTAGTCTTGTCTGTCTAGTCTTGTCTGTCTAGTCTTGTCTGTCTAGTCTTGTCTGTCTAGTCTTGTCTGTCTAGTCTTGTCTGTCTAGTCTTGTCTGTCTAGTCTTGTCTGTCTAGTCTTGTCTGTCTAGTCTTGTCTGTCTAGTCTTGTCTGTCTAGTCTTGTCTGTCTAGTCTTGTCTGTCTAGTCTTGTCTGTCTAGTCTTGTCTGTCTAGTCTTGTCTGTCTAGTCTTGTCTGTCTAGTCTTGTCTGTCTAGTCTTGTCTGTCTAGTCTTGTCTGTCTAGTCTTGTCTGTCTAGTCTTGTCTGTCTAGTCTTGTCTGTCTAGTCTTGTCTGTCTAGTCTTGTCTGTCTAGTCTTGTCTGTCTAGTCTTGTCTGTCTAGTCTTGTCTGTCTAGTCTTGTCTGTCTAGTCTTGTCTGTCTAGTCTTGTCTGTCTAGTCTTGTCTGTCTAGTCTTGTCTGTCTAGTCTTGTCTGTCTAGTCTTGTCTGTCTAGTCTTGTCTGTCTAGTCTTGTCTGTCTAGTCTTGTCTGTCTAGTCTTGTCTGTCTAGTCTTGTCTGTCTAGTCTTGTCTGTCTAGTCTTGTCTGTCTAGTCTTGTCTGTCTAGTCTTGTCTGTCTAGTCTTGTCTGTCTAGTCTTGTCTGTCTAGTCTTGTCTGTCTAGTCTTGTCTGTCTAGTCTTGTCTGTCTAGTCTTGTCTGTCTAGTCTTGTCTGTCTAGTCTTGTCTGTCTAGTCTTGTCTGTCTAGTCTTGTCTGTCTAGTCTTGTCTGTCTAGTCTTGTCTGTCTAGTCTTGTCTGTCTAGTCTTGTCTGTCTAGTCTTGTCTGTCTAGTCTTGTCTGTCTAGTCTTGTCTGTCTAGTCTTGTCTGTCTAGTCTTGTCTGTCTAGTCTTGTCTGTCTAGTCTTGTCTGTCTAGTCTTGTCTGTCTAGTCTTGTCTGTCTAGTCTTGTCTGTCTAGTCTTGTCTGTCTAGTCTTGTCTGTCTAGTCTTGTCTGTCTAGTCTTGTCTGTCTAGTCTTGTCTGTCTAGTCTTGTCTGTCTAGTCTTGTCTGTCTAGTCTTGTCTGTCTAGTCTTGTCTGTCTAGTCTTGTCTGTCTAGTCTTGTCTGTCTAGTCTTGTCTGTCTAGTCTTGTCTGTCTAGTCTTGTCTGTCTAGTCTTGTCTGTCTAGTCTTGTCTGTCTAGTCTTGTCTGTCTAGTCTTGTCTGTCTAGTCTTGTCTGTCTAGTCTTGTCTGTCTAGTCTTGTCTGTCTAGTCTTGTCTGTCTAGTCTTGTCTGTCTAGTCTTGTCTGTCTAGTCTTGTCTGTCTAGTCTTGTCTGTCTAGTCTTGTCTGTCTAGTCTTGTCTGTCTAGTCTTGTCTGTCTAGTCTTGTCTGTCTAGTCTTGTCTGTCTAGTCTTGTCTGTCTAGTCTTGTCTGTCTAGTCTTGTCTGTCTAGTCTTGTCTGTCTAGTCTTGTCTGTCTAGTCTTGTCTGTCTAGTCTTGTCTGTCTAGTCTTGTCTGTCTAGTCTTGTCTGTCTAGTCTTGTCTGTCTAGTCTTGTCTGTCTAGTCTTGTCTGTCTAGTCTTGTCTGTCTAGTCTTGTCTGTCTAGTCTTGTCTGTCTAGTCTTGTCTGTCTAGTCTTGTCTGTCTAGTCTTGTCTGTCTAGTCTTGTCTGTCTAGTCTTGTCTGTCTAGTCTTGTCTGTCTAGTCTTGTCTGTCTAGTCTTGTCTGTCTAGTCTTGTCTGTCTAGTCTTGTCTGTCTAGTCTTGTCTGTCTAGTCTTGTCTGTCTAGTCTTGTCTGTCTAGTCTTGTCTGTCTAGTCTTGTCTGTCTAGTCTTGTCTGTCTAGTCTTGTCTGTCTAGTCTTGTCTGTCTAGTCTTGTCTGTCTAGTCTTGTCTGTCTAGTCTTGTCTGTCTAGTCTTGTCTGTCTAGTCTTGTCTGTCTAGTCTTGTCTGTCTAGTCTTGTCTGTCTAGTCTTGTCTGTCTAGTCTTGTCTGTCTAGTCTTGTCTGTCTAGTCTTGTCTGTCTAGTCTTGTCTGTCTAGTCTTGTCTGTCTAGTCTTGTCTGTCTAGTCTTGTCTGTCTAGTCTTGTCTGTCTAGTCTTGTCTGTCTAGTCTTGTCTGTCTAGTCTTGTCTGTCTAGTCTTGTCTGTCTAGTCTTGTCTGTCTAGTCTTGTCTGTCTAGTCTTGTCTGTCTAGTCTTGTCTGTCTAGTCTTGTCTGTCTAGTCTTGTCTGTCTAGTCTTGTCTGTCTAGTCTTGTCTGTCTAGTCTTGTCTGTCTAGTCTTGTCTGTCTAGTCTTGTCTGTCTAGTCTTGTCTGTCTAGTCTTGTCTGTCTAGTCTTGTCTGTCTAGTCTTGTCTGTCTAGTCTTGTCTGTCTAGTCTTGTCTGTCTAGTCTTGTCTGTCTAGTCTTGTCTGTCTAGTCTTGTCTGTCTAGTCTTGTCTGTCTAGTCTTGTCTGTCTAGTCTTGTCTGTCTAGTCTTGTCTGTCTAGTCTTGTCTGTCTAGTCTTGTCTGTCTAGTCTTGTCTGTCTAGTCTTGTCTGTCTAGTCTTGTCTGTCTAGTCTTGTCTGTCTAGTCTTGTCTGTCTAGTCTTGTCTGTCTAGTCTTGTCTGTCTAGTCTTGTCTGTCTAGTCTTGTCTGTCTAGTCTTGTCTGTCTAGTCTTGTCTGTCTAGTCTTGTCTGTCTAGTCTTGTCTGTCTAGTCTTGTCTGTCTAGTCTTGTCTGTCTAGTCTTGTCTGTCTAGTCTTGTCTGTCTAGTCTTGTCTGTCTAGTCTTGTCTGTCTAGTCTTGTCTGTCTAGTCTTGTCTGTCTAGTCTTGTCTGTCTAGTCTTGTCTGTCTAGTCTTGTCTGTCTAGTCTTGTCTGTCTAGTCTTGTCTGTCTAGTCTTGTCTGTCTAGTCTTGTCTGTCTAGTCTTGTCTGTCTAGTCTTGTCTGTCTAGTCTTGTCTGTCTAGTCTTGTCTGTCTAGTCTTGTCTGTCTAGTCTTGTCTGTCTAGTCTTGTCTGTCTAGTCTTGTCTGTCTAGTCTTGTCTGTCTAGTCTTGTCTGTCTAGTCTTGTCTGTCTAGTCTTGTCTGTCTAGTCTTGTCTGTCTAGTCTTGTCTGTCTAGTCTTGTCTGTCTAGTCTTGTCTGTCTAGTCTTGTCTGTCTAGTCTTGTCTGTCTAGTCTTGTCTGTCTAGTCTTGTCTGTCTAGTCTTGTCTGTCTAGTCTTGTCTGTCTAGTCTGTCTGTCTTGTCTGTCTAGTCTTGTCTGTCTAGTCTTGTCTGTCTAGTCTTGTCTGTCTAGTCTTGTCTGTCTAGTCTTGTCTGTCTAGTCTTGTCTGTCTAGTCTTGTCTGTCTAGTCTTGTCTGTCTAGTCTTGTCTGTCTAGTCTTGTCTGTCTAGTCTTGTCTGTCTAGTCTTGTCTGTCTAGTCTTGTCTGTCTAGTCTTGTCTGTCTAGTCTTGTCTGTCTAGTCTTGTCTGTCTAGTCTTGTCTGTCTAGTCTTGTCTGTCTAGTCTTGTCTGTCTAGTCTTGTCTGTCTAGTCTTGTCTGTCTAGTCTTGTCTGTCTAGTCTTGTCTGTCTAGTCTTGTCTGTCTAGTCTTGTCTGTCTAGTCTTGTCTGTCTAGTCTTGTCTGTCTAGTCTTGTCTGTCTAGTCTTGTCTGTCTAGTCTTGTCTGTCTAGTCTTGTCTGTCTAGTCTTGTCTGTCTAGTCTTGTCTGTCTAGTCTTGTCTGTCTAGTCTTGTCTGTCTAGTCTTGTCTGTCTAGTCTTGTCTGTCTAGTCTTGTCTGTCTAGTCTTGTCTGTCTAGTCTTGTCTGTCTAGTCTTGTCTGTCTAGTCTTGTCTGTCTAGTCTTGTCTGTCTAGTCTTGTCTGTCTAGTCTTGTCTGTCTAGTCTTGTCTGTCTGTCTAGTCTTGTCTGTCTAGTCTTGTCTGTCTAGTCTTGTCTGTCTAGTCTTGTCTGTCTAGTCTTGTCTGTCTAGTCTTGTCTGTCTAGTCTTGTCTGTCTAGTCTTGTCTGTCTAGTCTTGTCTGTCTAGTCTTGTCTGTCTAGTCTTGTCTGTCTAGTCTTGTCTGTCTAGTCTTGTCTGTCTTGTCTGTCTAGTCTTGTCTGTCTAGTTGTCTGTCTTGTCTGTCTAGTCTTGTCTGTCTAGTCTTGTCTGTCTAGTCTTGTCTGTCTAGTCTTGTCTGTCTAGTCTTGTCTGTCTAGTCTTGTCTTGTCTGTCTAGTCTTGTCTGTCTAGTCTTGTCTGTCTAAACTTGTCTGTCTAGTCTTGTCTGTCTAGTCTTGTCTGTCTAGTCTTGCCTGTCTAGTCTTGTCTGTCTAGTCTTGTCTGTCTAGTCTTGTCTGTCTAGTCTTGTCTGTCTAGTCTTGTCTGTCTAGTCTTGTCTGTCTAGTCTTGTCTCTCTAGTCTTGTCTCTCTAGTCTTGTCTGTCTACTCTTGTCTGTCTAGTCTTGTCTGTCTAGTCTTCTCTGTCTAGTCTTGTCTGTCCAGTCTTGTCTGTATAGTCTTGTCTGTCTAGTCTTGTCTGTCTAGTCTTGTCTGTCTAGTCTTGTCTGGCTAGTCTTGTCTGTCTAGTCTTGTCTGGCTAGTCTTGTCTGTCTTGTCTTGTCTGTCTAGTCTTGTCTGTCTAGTCTTGTCTGTCTAGTCTTGTCTGTCTAGTTTTGTCTGTCTAGTCTTGTCTGTCTAGTCTTGTCTGTCTAGTCTTGTCTGTCTAGTCTTGTTTGTCTAGTCTTGTCTGTCTAGTCTTGTCTGTCTAGTCTTGTCTGTCTAGTCTTGTCTGTCTAGTCTTGTCTGTCTAGTCTTGTCTGTCTAGTCTTGTCTGTCTAGTCTTGTCTGTCTAGTCTTGTCTGTCTAGTCTTGTCTGTCTAGTCTTGTCTGTCTAGTCTTGTCTGTCTAGTCTTGTCTGTCTAGTCTTGTCTGTCTAGTCTTGTCTGTCTAGTCTTGCCTGTCTAGTCTTGTCTGTCTAGTCTTGTCTGTCTAGTCTTGTCTGTCTAGTCTTGTCTGTCTAGTCTTGTCTGTCTAGTCTTGTCTGTCTAGTCTTGTCTTGTCTGTCTAGTCTTGTCTGTCTAGTCTTGTCTCTCTAGTCTTGTCTCTCTAGTCTTGTCTGTCTACTCTTGTCTGTCTAGTCTTGTCTGTCTAGTCTTCTCTGTCTAGTCTTGTCTGTCCAGTCTTGTCTGTATAGTCTTGTCTGTCTAGTCTTGTCTGTCTAGTCTTGTCTGTCTAGTCTTGTCTGGCTAGTCTTGTCTGTCTAGTCTTGTCTGTCTAGTCTTGTCTGTCTAGTCTTGTCTGTCTAGTCTTGTCTGTCTAGTCTTGTCTGTCTAGTCTTGTCTCTCTAGTCTTGTCTCTCTAGTCTTGTCTCTTTAGTCTTGTCTCTCTAGTTTTGTCTGTCTAGTCTTGTCTGTCTAGTCTTGTCTGTCTAGTCTTGTCTGTCTAGTCTTGTCTGTCTAGTCTTGTCTGTCTAGTCTTGTCTGTCTAGTCTTGTCTGTCTAGTCTTGTCTGTCTAGTCTTGTCTGTCTAGTCTTGTCTGTCTAGTCTTGTCTGTCTAGTCTTGTCTGTCTAGTCTTGTCTGTCTAGTCTTGTCTGTCTAGTCTTGTCTGTCTAGTCTTGTCTGTCTAGTCTTGTCTGTCTAGTCTTGTCTGTCTAGTCTTGTCTGTCTAGTCTTGTCTGTCTAGTCTTGTCTGTCTAGAGTCTTGTCTGTCTAGTCCTTGTCTGTCTAGTCTTGTCTGTCTAGTCTTGTCTGTCTAGTCTTGTCTGTCTAGTCTAGTCTTTCTTGTCTTGTCTGTCTTGTCTGTCTAGTCTTGTCTGTCTTGTCTTGTCTGTCTAGTCTTGTCTGTCTGTCTAGTCTTGTCTGTCTAGACTTGTCTGTCTAGTCTTGTCTGTCTAGTCTTGTCTGTCTAGTCTTGTCTGTCTAGTCTTGTCTGTCTAGTCTTGTCTGTCTAGTCTTGTCTGTCTAGTCTTGTCTGTCTAGTCTTGTCTGTCTAGTCTTGTCTGTCTAGTCTTGTCTGTCTAGTCTTGTCTGTCTAGTCTTGTCTGTCTAGTCTTGTCTGTCTAGTCTTGTCTGTCTAGTCTTGTCTGTCTAGTCTTGTCTGTCTAGTCTTGTCTGTCTAGTCTTGTCTGTCTAGTCTTGTCTGTCTAGTCTTGTCTGTCTAGTCTTGTCTGTCTAGATCTTGTCTGTCTAGTCTTGTCTGTCTAGTCTTGTCTGTCTAGTCTTGTCTGTCTAGTCTTGTCTGTCTAGTCTTGTCTGTCTAGTCTTGTCTGTCTAGTCTTGTCTGTCTAGTCTTGTCTGTCTAGTCTTGTCTGTCTAGTCTTGTCTGTCCTAGTCTTGTCTGTCTAGTCTTGTCTGTCTAGTCTTGTCTGTCTAGTCTTGTCTGTCTAGTCTTGTCTGTCTAGTCTTGTCTGTCTAGTCCTTGTCTGTCTAGTCTTGTCTGTCTAGTCTTGTCTGTCTAGTCTTGTCTGTCTAGTCTTGTCTGTCTAGTCTTGTCTGTCTAGTCTTGTCTGTCTAGTCTTGTCTGTCTAGTCTTGTCTGTCTAGTCTTGTCTGTCTAGTCTTGTCTGTCTAGTCTTGTCTGTCTAGTCTTGTCTGTCTTTGTCTGTCTAGTCTTGTCTGTCTAGTCTTGTCTGTCTAGTCTTGTCTGTCTAGTCTTGTCTGTCTAGTCTTGTCTGTCTAGTCTTGTCTGTCTAGTCTTGTCTGTCTAGTCTTGTCTGTCTAGTCTTGTCTGTCTAGTCTTGTCTGTCTAGTCTTGTCTGTCTAGTCTTGTCTGTCTAGTCTTGTCTGTCTAGTCTTGTCTGTCTAGTCTTGTCTGTCTAGTCTTGTCTGTCTAGTCTTGTCTGTCTAGTCTTGTCTGTCTAGTCTTGTCTGTCTAGTCTTGTCTGTCTAGTCTTGTCTGTCTAGTCTTGTCTGTCTAGTCTTGTCTGTCTAGTCTTGTCTGTCTAGTCTTGTCTGTCTAGTCTTGTCTGTCTAGTCTTGTCTGTCTAGTCTTGTCTGTCTAGTCTTGTCTGTCTAGTCTTGTCTGTCTAGTCTTGTCTGTCTAGTCTTGTCTGTCTAGTCTTGTCTGTCTAGTCTTGTCTGTCTAGTCTTGTCTGTCTAGTCTTGTCTGTCTAGTCTTGTCTGTCTAGTCTTGTCTGTCTAGTCTTGTCTGTCTAGTCTTGTCTGTCTAGTCTTGTCTGTCTAGTCTTGTCTGTCTAGTCTTGTCTGTCTAGTCTTGTCTGTCTAGTCTTGTCTGTCTAGTCTTGTCTGTCTAGTCTTGTCTGTCTAGTCTTGTCTGTCTAGTCTTGTCTGTCTAGTCTTGTCTGTCTAGTCTTGTCTGTCTAGTCTTGTCTGTCTAGTCTTGTCTGTCTAGTCTTGTCTGTCTAGTCTTGTCTGTCTAGTCTTGTCTGTCTAGTCTTGTCTGTCGAGTCTTGTCTGTCTAGTCTTGTCTGTCTAGTCTTGTCTGTCTAGTCTTGTCTGTCTAGTCTTGTCTGTCTAGTCTTGTCTGTCTAGTCTTGTCTGTCTAGTCTTGTCTGTCTAGTCTTGTCTGTCTAGTCTTGTCTGTCTAGTCTTGTCTGTCTAGTCTTGTCTGTCTAGTCTTGTCTGTCTAGTCTTGTCTGTCTAGTCTTGTCTGTCTAGTCTTGTCTGTCTAGTCTTGTCTGTCTAGTCTTGTCTGTCTAGTCTTGTCTGTCTAGTCTTGTCTGTCTAGTCTTGTCTGTCTAGTCTTGTCTGTCTAGTCTTGTCTGTCTAGTCTTGTCTGTCTAGTCTTGTCTGTCTAGTCTTGTCTGTCTAGTCTTGTCTGTCTAGTCTTGTCTGTCTAGTCTTGTCTGTCTAGTCTTGTCTGTCTAGTCTTGTCTGTCTAGTCTTGTCTGTCTAGTCTTGTCTGTCTAGTCTTGTCTGTCTAGTCTTGTCTGTCTAGTCTTGTCTGTCTAGTCTTGTCTGTCTAGTCTTGTCTGTCTAGTCTTGTCTGTCTAGTCTTGTCTGTCTAGTCTTGTCTGTCTAGTCTTGTCTGTCTAGTCTTGTCTGTCTAGTCTTGTCTGTCTAGTCTTGTCTGTCTAGTCTTGTCTGTCTAGTCTTGTCTTGTCTGTCTAGTCTTGTCTGTCTAGTCTTGTCTTGTCTGTCTAATCTTGTCTGTCTAGTCTTGTCTGTCTAATTTTGTCTGTCTAGTCTTGTCTGTCTAGTCTTGTCTGTCTAGTCTTGTCTGTCTAATCTTGTCTGTCTAGTCTTGTCTGTCTAGTCTTGTCTGTCTAGTCTTGTCTGTCTAGTCTTGTCTGTCTAGTCTTGTCTGTCTAGTCTTGTCTGTCTAGTCTTGTCTGTCTAGTCTTGTCTGTCTAGTCTTGTCTGTCTAGTCTTGTCTCTCTAGTCTTGTCTCTCTAGTCTTGTCTCTCTAGTCTTGTCTCTCTAGTCTTGTCTCTCTAGTTTTGTCTGTCTAGTCTTGTCTGTCTAGTCTTGTCTGTCTAGTCTTGTCTGTCTAGTCTTGTCTGTCTAGTCTTGTCTGTCTAGTCTTGTCTGTCTAGTCTTGTCTGTCTAGTCTTGTCTGTCTAGTCTTGTCTGTCTAGTCTTGTCTGTCTAGTCTTGTCTGTCTAGTCTTGTCTGTCTAGTCTTGTCTGTCTAGTCTTGTCTGTCTAGTCTTGTCTGTCTAGTCTTGTCTGTCTAGTCTTGTCTGTCTAGTCTTGTCTGTCTAGTCTTGTCTGTCTAGTCTTGTCTGTCTAGTCTTGTCTGTCTAGTCTTGTCTGTCTGGTCTTGTCTGTCTAGTCTTGTCTGTCTAGTCTTGTCTGTCTAGTCTTGTCTGTCTAGTCTTGTCTGTCTAGTCTTGTCTGTCTAGTCTTGTCTGTCTAGTCTTGTCTGTCTAGTCTTGTCTGTCTAGTCTTGTCTGTCTGGTCTTGTCTGTCTGGTCTTGTCTGTCTAGTCTTGTCTGTCTAGTCTTGTCTGTCTAGTCTTGTCTGTCTAGTCTTGTCTGTCTAGTCTTGTCTGTCTAGTCTTGTCTGTCTAGTCTTGTCTGTCTAGTCTTGTCTGTCTAGTCTTGTCTGTCTGGTCTTGTCTGTCTAGTCTTGTCTGTCTAGTCTTGTCTGTCTAGTCTTGTCTGTCTAGTCTTGTCTGTCTAGTCTTGTCTGTCTAGTCTTGTCTGTCTAGTCTTGTCTGTCTAGTCTTGTCTGTCTTGTCTTGTCTGTCTAGTCTTGTCTGTCTAGTCTTGTCTGTCTAGTCTTGTCTGTCTAGTCTTGTCTGTCTAGTCTTGTCTGTCTAGTCTTGTCTGTCTAGTCTTGTCTGTCTAGTCTTGTCTGTCTAGTCTTGTCTGTCTAGTCTTGTCTGTCTAGTCTTGTCTGTCTAGTCTTGTCTGTCTAGTCTTGTCTGTCTAGTCTTGTCTGTCTAGTCTTGTCTGTCTAGTCTTGTCTGTCTAGTCTTGTCTGTCTAGTCTTGTCTGTCTAGTCTTGTCTGTCTAGTCTTGTCTGTCTAGTCTTGTCTGTCTAGTCTTGTCTGTCTAGTCTTGTCTGTCTAGTCTTGTCTGTCTAGTCTTGTCTGTCTAGTCTTGTCTGTCTAGTCTTATCTGTCTAGTCTTGTCTGTCTAGTCTTGTCTGTCTAGTCTTGTCTGTCTAGTCTTGTCTGTCTAGTCTTGTCTGTCTAGTCTTGTCTGTCTAGTCTTGTCTGTCTAGTCTTGTCTGTCTAGTCTTGTCTGTCTAGTCTTGTCTGTCTAGTCTTGTCTGTCTAGTCTTGTCTGTCTAGTCTTGTCTGTCTAGTCTTGTCTGTCTAGTCTTGTCTGTCTAGTCTTGTCTGTCTAGTCTTGTCTGTCTAGTCTTGTCTGTCTAGTCTTGTCTGTCTAGTCTTGTCTGTCTAGTCTTGTCTGTCTAGTCTTGTCTGTCTAGTCTTGTCTGTCTAGTCTTGTCTGTCTAGTCTTGTCTGTCTAGTCTTGTCTGTCTAGTCTTGTCTGTCTAGTCTTGTCTGTCTAGTCTTGTCTGTCTAGTCTTGTCTGTCTAGTCTTGTCTGTCTAGTCTTGTCTGTCTAGTCTTGTCTGTCTAGTCTTGTCTGTCTAGTCTTGTCTGTCTAGTCTTGTCTGTCTAGTCTTGTCTGTCTAGTCTTGTCTGTCTAGTCTTGTCTGTCTAGTCTTGTCTGTCTAGTCTTGTCTGTCTAGTCTTGTCTGTCTAGTCTTGTCTGTCTAGTCTTGTCTGTCTAGTCTTGTCTGTCTAGTCTTGTCTGTCTAGTCTTGTCTGTCTAGTCTTGTCTGTCTAGTCTTGTCTGTCTAGTCTTGTCTGTCTAGTCTTGTCTGTCTAGTCTTGTCTGTCTAGTCTTGTCTGTCTAGTCTTGTCTGTCTAGTCTTGTCTGTCTAGTCTTGTCTGTCTAGTCTTGTCTGTCTAGTCTTGTCTTGTCTGTCTAGTCTTGTCTGTCTAGTCTTGTCTGTCTAAACTTGTCTGTCTAGTCTTGTCTGTCTAGTCTTGTCTGTCTAGTCTTGCCTGTCTAGTCTTGTCTGTCTAGTCTTGTCTGTCTAGTCTTGTCTGTCTAGTCTTGTCTGTCTAGTCTTGTCTGTCTAGTCTTGTCTGTCTAGTCTTGTCTCTCTAGTCTTGTCTCTCTAGTCTTGTCTGTCTACTCTTGTCTGTCTAGTCTTGTCTGTCTAGTCTTCTCTGTCTAGTCTTGTCTGTCCAGTCTTGTCTGTATAGTCTTGTCTGTCTAGTCTTGTCTGTCTAGTCTTGTCTGTCTAGTCTTGTCTGGCTAGTCTTGTCTGTCTAGTCTTGTCTGTCTAGTCTTGTCTGTCTAGTCTTGTCTGTCTAGTCTTGTCTGTCTAGTCTGTCTAGTCTTGTCTGTCTAGTCTTGTCTGTCTAGTCTTGTCTGTCTAGTCTTGTCTGTCTAGTCTTGTCTGTCTAGTCTTGTCTGTCTAGTCTTGTCTGTCTAGTCTTGTCTGTCTAGTCTTGTCTGTCTAGTCTTGTCTGTCTAGTCTTGTCTGTCTAGTCTTGTCTGTCTAGTCTTGTCTGTCTAGTCTTGTCTGTCTAGTCTTGTCTGTCTAGTCTTGTCTGTCTAGTCTTGTCTGTCTAGTCTTGTCTGTCTAGTCTTGTCTGTCTAGTCTTGTCTGTCTAGTCTTGTCTGTCTAGTCTTGTCTGTCTAGTCTTGTCTGTCTAGTCTGGTCTGTCTAGTCTTGTCTGTCTAGTCTTGTCTGTCTAGTCTTGTCTGTCTAGTCTTGTCTGTCTTTTTTTTTTTTTTTTTGGGGACGTAGTGGCAGCACGCTACTAACAAGTGGCCCCCCTGGAACTGCAGATCGCCACCCTGGGACCGCTTTCGCATTACTTCGGGGTGGTGTCCGTATCTAGCCGTTTCCTTACGTCCCCCGTACTCTAGCGAGATTAGGGGTTCAGGGGCTGGTCTTCCTGTGTTTTATTTAATTTCTCCGCTTCTCTTTTCTTTTCCATAATACCTCGTATGTAAGTTTTCACCTGAGACCAATTTTGCTCGCTTTGCAGCATTGCAGGCACCAGTCCTTCTACATCCAGTCTAACTCCTAATGACTCTTCAAGCTGGATTTTTTCATTCTCGTTGTTTGGGCATTCAAAAATTGTATGATATGCGTCATCATGCCTGTGACCACACAGCAAGCAGTTCGCTTTCTCCCTTTTCTTGAACCTCTCTAGGTATGCCATGAAACCGCCGTGTCCGGAAAAGGCTTGTGTTAGGTCATAGCACATTTGACCATGTGGTCTTTCACACCACTCTCTCACGTTTGGTATCAATCTATGTGTCCAACGCCCCACTGTGTCCGATTCCCATCTTGCCTGCCATCTGTCCATTAGTTTTTCCCGTGCCGCAGTTTTTGCTATCAGCTTTCTTGTTTTGCTTTTGTCCATTCTACACTCCATATATATTTCTTCTCTCTCCCGGACCAAGAGGTCAATCGGCGGAATGCTAGCTAATACCAGGGCAGCTTCAACAGAAATTGTTCTATATGCGCAGATGACGCGTATCGCACATATTCTTTGAACTGCAATCAATTTTTTTTTCATCGTCGTCCACTCCATAGCAGCAGCCCATATCTCCGCACCATATAGTAATTTTGAGTGTACGGTGCTGATAAGGAGCCTCCTTTTAATCTCCTTGGGGCCACCGATGTTGGGCATCAATCGGGACATCGATGTAGCTGTTGTCAGAGCCTTTTTAGTGGTCTTGGCTATGTGTTCAGTATACCTTAATCGGTCGTCGATTTGCACTCCCAGGTACCTTACCGATCTACTCTAGTCTTGTCTGTCTAGTCTTGTCTGTCTAGTCTTGTCTGTCTAGTCTTGTCTGTCTAGTCTTGTCTGTCTAGTCTTGTCTGTCTAGTCTTGTCTGTCTAGTCTTGTCTGTCTAGTCTTGTCTGTCTAGTCTTGTCTGTCTAGTCTTGTCTGTCTAGTCTTGTCTGTCTAGTCTTGTCTGTCTAGTCTTGTCTGTCTAGTCTTGTCTGTCTAGTCTTGTCTGTCTAGTCTTGTCTGTCTAGTCTTGTCTGTCTAGTCTTGTCTGTCTAGTCTTGTCTGTCTAGTCTTGTCTGTCTAGTCTTGTCTGTCTAGTCTTGTCTGTCTAGTCTTGTCTGTCTAGTCTTGTCTGTCTAGTCTTGTCTGTCTAGTCTTGTCTGTCTAGTCTTGTCTGTCTAGTCTTGTCTGTCTAGTCTTGTCTGTCTAGTCTTGTCTGTCTAGTCTTGTCTGTCTAGTCTTGTCTGTCTAGTCTTGTCTGTCTAGTCTTGTCTGTCTAGTCTTGTCTGTCTAGTCTTGTCTGTCTAGTCTTGTCTGGCTAGTCTTGTCTGTCTAGTCTTGTCTGTCTAGTCTTGTCTGTCTAGTCTTGTCTGTCTAGTCTTGTCTGTCTAGTCTTGTCTGTCTAGTCTTGTCTGTCTAGTCTTGTCTGTCTAGTCTTGTCTGTCTAGTCTTGTCTGTCTAGTCTTGTCTGTCTAGTCTTGTCTGTCTAGTCTTGTCTGTCTAGTCTTGTCTGTCTAGTCTTGTCTGTCTAGTCTTGTCTGTCTAGTCCTTGTCTGTCTAGTCTTGTCTGTCTAGTCTTGTCTGTCTAGTCTTGTCTGTCTAGTCTTGTCTGTCTAGTCTTGTCTGTCTAGTCTTGTCTGTCTAGTCTTGTCTGTCTAGTCTTGTCTGTCTAGTCTTGTCTGTCTAGTCTTGTCTGTCTAGTCTTGTCTGTCTAGTCTTGTCTGTCTAGTCTTGTCTGTCTAGTCTTGTCTGTCTAGTCTTGTCTGTCTAGTCTTGTCTGTCTAGTCTTGTCTGTCTAGTCTTGTCTGTCTAGTCTTGTCTGTCTAGTCTTGTCTGTCTAGTCTTGTCTGTCTAGTCTTGTCTGTCTAGTCTTGTCTGTCTAGTCTTGTCTGTCTAGTCTTGTCTGTCTAGTCTTGTCTGTCTAGTCTTGTCTGTCTAGTCTTGTCTGTCTAGTCTTGTCTGTCTAGTCTTGTCTGTCTAGTCTTGTCTGTCTAGTCTTGTCTGTCTAGTCTTGTCTGTCTAGTCTTGTCTGTCTAGTCTTGTCTGTCTAGTCCTGTCTGTCTAGTCTTGTCTGTCTAGTCTTGTCTGTCTAGTCTTGTCTGTCTAGTCTTGTCTGTCTAGTCTTGTCTGTCTAGTCTTGTCTGTCTAGTCTTGTCTGTCTAGTCTTGTCTGTCTAGTCTTGTCTGTCTAGTCTTGTCTGTCTAGTCTTGTCTGTCTAGTCTTGTCTGTCTAGTCTTGTCTGTCTAGTCTTGTCTGTCTAGTCTTGTCTGTCTAGTCTTGTCTGTCTAGTCTTGTCTGTCTAGTCTTGTCTGTCTAGTCTTGTCTGTCTAGTCTTGTCTGTCTAGTCTTGTCTGTCTAGTCTTGTCTGTCTAGTCTTGTCTGTCTAGTCTTGTCTGTCTAGTCTTGTCTGTCTAGTCTTGTCTGTCTAGTCTTGTCTGTCTAGTCTTGTCTGTCTAGTCTTGTCTGTCTAGTCTTGTCTGTCTAGTCTTGTCTGTCTAGTCTTGTCTGTCTAGTCTTGTCTGTCTAGTCTTGTCTGTCTAGTCTTGTCTGTCTAGTCTTGTCTGTCTAGTCTTGTCTGTCTAGTCTTGTCTGTCTAGTCTTGTCTGTCTAGTCTTGTCTGTCTAGTCTTGTCTGTCTAGTCTTGTCTGGGTAGTCTTGTCTGGGTAGTCTTGTCTGTCTAGTCTTGCCTGTCTAGTCTTGTCTGTCTAGTCTTGTCTGTCTAGTCTCGTCTGTCTAGTCTCGTCTGTCTAGTCTTGTCTGTCTAGTCTTGTCTGTCTAGTCTTGTCTGTCTAGTCTTGTCTGTCTAGTCCTTGTCTGTCTAGGCTTGTCTGTCTAGTCTTGTCTGTCTAGTCTTGTCTGTCTAGTCTTGTCTGTCTAGTCTTGTCTGTCTAGTCTTGTCTGTCTAGTCTTGTCTGTCTAGTCTTGTCTGTCTAGTCTTGTCTGTCTAGTCTTGTCTGTCTAGTCTTGTCTGTCTAGTCTTGTCTGTCTAGTCTTGTCTGTCTAGTCTTGTCTGTCTAGTCTTGTCTGTCTAGTCTTGTCTGTCTAGTCTTGTCTGTCTAGTCTTGTCTGTCTAGTCTTGTCTGTCTAGTCTTGTCTGTCTAGTCTTGTCTGTCTAGTCTTGTCTGTCTAGTCTTGTCTGTCTAGTCTTGTCTGTCTAGTCTTGTCTGTCTAGTCTTGTCTGTCTAGTCTTGTCTGTCTAGTCTTGTCTGTCTAGTCTTGTCTGTCTAGTCTTGTCTGTCTAGTCTTGTCTGTCTAGTCTTGTCTGTCTAGTCTTGTCTGTCTAGTCTTGTCTGTCTAGTCTTGTCTGTCTAGTCTTGTCTGTCTAGTCTTGTCTGTCTAGTCTTGTCTGTCTAGTCTTGTCTGTCTAGTCTTGTCTGTCTAGTCTTGTCTGTCTAGTCTTGTCTGTCTAGTCTTGTCTGTCTAGTCTTGTCTGTCTAGTCTTGTCTGTCTAGTCTTGTCTGTCTAGTCTTGTCTGTCTAGTCTTGTCTGTCTAGTCTTGTCTGTCTAGTCTTGTCTGTCTAGTCTTGTCTGTCTAGTCTTGTCTGTCTAGTCTTGTCTGTCTAGTCTTGTCTGTCTAGTCTTGTCTGTCTAGTCTTGTCTGTCTAGTCTTGTCTGTCTAGTCTTGTCTGTCTAGTCTTGTCTGTCTAGTCTTGTCTGTCTAGTCTTGTCTGTCTAGTCTTGTCTGTCTAGTCTTGTCTGTCTAGTCTTGTCTGTCTAGTCTTGTCTGTCTAGTCTTGTCTGTCTAGTCTTGTCTGTCTGTCTAGTCTTGTCTGTCTAGTCTTGTCTGTCTAGTCTTGTCTGTCTAGTCTTGTCTGTATAGTCTTGTCTGTCTAGTCTTGTCTGTCTAGTCTTGTCTGTCTAGTCTTGTCTGTCTAGTCTTGTCTGTCTAGTCTTGTCTGTCTAGTCTTGTCTGTCTAGTCTTGTCTGTCTAGTCTTGTCTGTCTAGTCTTGTCTGTCTAGTCTTGTCTGTCTAGTCTTGTCTGTCTAGTCTTGTCTGTCTAGTCTTGTCTGTCTAGTCTTGTCTGTCTAGTCTTGTCTGTCTAGTCTTGTCTGTCTAGTCTTGTCTGTCTAGTCTTGTCTGTCTAGTCTTGTCTGTCTAGTCTTGTCTGTCTAGTCTTGTCTGTCTAGTCTTGTCTGTCTAGTCTTGTCTGTCTAGTCTTGTCTGTCTAGTCTTGTCTGTCTAGTCTTGTCTGTCTAGTCTTGTCTGTCTAGTCTTGTCTGTCTAGTCTTGTCTGTCTAGTCTTGTCTGTCTAGTCTTGTCTGTCTAGTCTTGTCTGTCTAGTCTTGTCTGTCTAGTCTTGTCTGTCTAGTCTTGTCTGTCTAGTCTTGTCTGTCTAGTCTTGTCTGTCTAGTCTTGTCTGTCTAGTCTTGTCTGTCTAGTCTTGTCTGTCTAGTCTTGTCTGTCTAGTCTTGTCTGTCTAGTCTTGTCTGTCTAGTCTTGTCTGTCTAGTCTTGTCTGTCTAGTCTTGTCTGTCTAGTCTTGTCTGTCTAGTCTTGTCTGTCTAGTCTTGTCTGTCTAGTCTTGTCTGTCTAGTCTTGTCTGTCTAGTCTTGTCTGTCTAGTCTTGTCTGTCTAGTCTTGTCTGTCTAGTCTTGTCTGTCTAGTCTTGTCTGTCTAGTCTTGTCTGTCTAGTCTTGTCTGTCTAGTCTTGTCTGTCTAGTCTTGTCTGTCTAGTCTTGTCTGTCTAGTCTTGTCTGTCTAGTCTTGTCTGTCTAGTCTTGTCTGTCTAGTCTTGTCTGTCTAGTCTTGTCTGTCTAGTCTTGTCTGTCTAGTCTTGTCTGTCTAGTCTTGTCTGTCTAGTCTTGTCTGTCTAGTCTTGTCTGTCTAGTCTTGTCTGTCTAGTCTTGTCTGTCTAGTCTTGTCTGTCTAGTCTTGTCTGTCTAGTCTTGTCTGTCTAGTCTTGTCTGTCTAGTCTTGTCTGTCTAGTCTTGTCTGTCTAGTCTTGTCTGTCTAGTCTTGTCTGTCTAGTCTTGTCTGTCTAGTCTTGTCTGTCTAGTCTTGTCTGTCTAGTCTTGTCTGTCTAGTCTTGTCTGTCTAGTCTTGTCTGTCTAGTCTTGTCTGTCTAGTCTTGTCTGTCTAGTCTTGTCTGTCTAGTCTTGTCTGTCTAGTCTTGTCTGTCTAGTCTTGTCTGTCTAGTCTTGTCTGTCTAGTCTTGTCTGTCTAGTCTTGTCTGTCTAGTCTTGTCTGTCTAGTCTTGTCTGTCTAGTCTTGTCTGTCTAGTCTTGTCTGTCTAGTCTTGTCTGTCTAGTCTTGTCTGTCTAGTCTTGTCTGTCTAGTCTTGTCTGTCTAGTCTTGTCTGTCTAGTCTTGTCTGTCTAGTCTTGTCTGTCTAGTCTTGTCTGTCTAGTCTTGTCTGTCTAGTCTTGTCTGTCTAGTCTTGTCTGTCTAGTCTTGTCTGTCTAGTCTTGTCTGTCTAGTCTTGTCTGTCTAGTCTTGTCTGTCTAGTCTTGTCTGTCTAGTCTTGTCTGTCTAGTCTTGTCTGTCTAGTCTTGTCTGTCTAGTCTTGTCTGTCTAGTCTTGTCTGTCTAGTCTTGTCTGTCTAGTCTTGTCTGTCTAGTCTTGTCTGTCTAGTCTTGTCTGTCTAGTCTTGTCTGTCTAGTCTTGTCTGTCTAGTCTTGTCTGTCTAGTCTTGTCTGTCTAGTCTTGTCTGTCTAGTCTTGTCTGTCTAGTCTTGTCTGTCTAGTCTTGTCTGTCTAGTCTTGTCTGTCTAGTCTTGTCTGTCTAGTCTTGTCTGTCTAGTCTTGTCTGTCTAGTCTTGTCTGTCTAGTCTTGTCTGTCTAGTCTTGTCTGTCTAGTCTTGTCTGTCTAGTCTTGTCTGTCTAGTCTTGTCTGTCTAGTCTTGTCTGTCTAGTCTTGTCTGTCTAGTCTTGTCTGTCTAGTCTTGTCTGTCTAGTCTTGTCTGTCTAGTCTTGTCTGTCTAGTCTTGTCTGTCTAGTCTTGTCTGTCTAGTCTTGTCTGTCTAGTCTTGTCTGTCTAGTCTTGTCTGTCTAGTCTTGTCTGTCTAGTCTTGTCTGTCTAGTCTTGTCTGTCTAGTCTTGTCTGTCTAGTCTTGTCTGTCTAGTCTTGTCTGTCTAGTCTTGTCTGTCTAGTCTTGTCTGTCTAGTCTTGTCTGTCTAGTCTTGTCTGTCTAGTCTTGTCTGTCTAGTCTTGTCTGTCTAGTCTTGTCTGTCTAGTCTTGTCTGTCTAGTCTTGTCTGTCTAGTCTTGTCTGTCTAGTCTTGTCTGTCTAGTCTTGTCTGTCTAGTCTTGTCTGTCTAGTCTTGTCTGTCTAGTCTTGTCTGTCTAGTCTTGTCTGTCTAGTCTTGTCTGTCTAGTCTTGTCTGTCTAGTCTTGTCTGTCTAGTCTTGTCTGTCTAGTCTTGTCTGTCTAGTCTTGTCTGTATAGTCTTCTCTGTCTAGTCTTGTCTGTCTAGTCTTGTCTTCTAGTCTTGTCTGTCTAGTCTTGTCTGTCTAGTCTTGTCTGTCTAGTCTTGTCTGTCTAGTCTTGTCTGTCTAGTATTGTCTGTCTAGTCTTGTGTGTCTAGTATTGTCTGTCTAGTCTTGTCTGTCTAGTCTTGTCTGTCTAGTCTTGTCTGTCGAGTCTTGTCTGTCGAGTCTTGTCTGTCCAGTCTTGTCTGTCTAGTCTTGTCTGTCTAGTCTTGTCTGTCTAGTCTTGTCTGTCTAGTCTTGTCTGTCTAGTCTTGCCTGTCTAGTCTTGTCTGTCTAGCCTTGTCTGTCTAGTCTTGTCGGTCTAGTCTTGTCCGTCTAGTCTTGTCCGTCTAGTCTTGTCTGTCTAGTCTTGTCTGTCTAGTCTTGTCTGTCTAGTCTTGTCTGTCTAGTCTTGTCTGTCTAGTCTTGTCTGTCTAGTCTTGTCTGTCTAGTCTTGTCTGGCTAGTCTTGTCTGGCTAGTCTTGTCTCTCTAGTCTTGTCTCTCTAGTTTTGTCTCTCTAGTTTTGTCTCTCTAGTCTTGTCTGTCTAGTCTTGTCTGTCTAGTCTTGTCTGTCTAGTCTTGTCTGTCTAGTCTTGTCTGTCTAGTCTTGTCTGTCTAGTCTTGTCTGTCTAGTCTTGTCTGTCTAGTCTTGTCTGTCTAGTCTTGTCTGTCTAGTCTTGTCTGTCTAGTCTTGTCTGTCTAGTCTTGTCTGTCTAGTCTTGTCTGTCTAGTCTTGTCTGTCTAGTCTTGTCTGTCTAGTCTTGTCTGTCTAGTCTTGTCTGTCTAGTCTTGTCTGTCTAGTCTTGTCTGTCAAGTCTTGTCTGTCTAGTCTTGTCTGTATAGTCTTGTCTGTCTAGTCTTGTCTGTCTAGTCTTGTCTGTCTAGTCTTGTCTGTCTAGTCTTGTCTGTCTAGTCTTGTCTGTCTAGTCTTGTCTGTCTAGTCTTGTCTGTCTAGTCTTGTCTGTCTAGTCTTGTCTGTCTAGTCTTGTCTGTCTAGTCTTGTCTGTCTAGTCTTGTCTGTCTAGTCTTGTCTGTCTAGTCTTGTCTGTCTAGTCTTGTCTGTCTAGTCTTGTCTGTCTAGTCTTGTCTGTCTAGTATTGTCTGTCTAGTCTTGTCTGTCTAGTCTTGTCTGTCTAGTCTTGTCTGTCTAGTCTTGTCTGTCTAGTCTTGTCTGTCTAGTCTTGTCTGTCTAGTCTTGTCTGTCTAGTCTTGTCTGTCTAGTCTTGTCTGTCTAGTCTTGTCTGTCTAGTCTTGTCTGTCTAGTCTTGTCTGTCTAGTCTTGTCTGTCTAGTCTTGTCTGTCTAGTCTTGTCTGTCTAGTCTTGTCTGTCTAGTCTTGTCTGTCTAGTCTTGTCTGTCTAGTCTTGTCTGTCTAGTCTTGTCTGTCTAGTCTTGTCTGTCTAGTCTTGTCTGTCTAGTCTTGTCTGTCTAGTCTTGTCTGTCTAGTCTTGTCTGTCTAGTCTTGTCTGTCTAGTCTTGTCTGTCTAGTCTTGTCTGTCTAGTCTTGTCTGTCTAGTCTTGTCTGTCTAGTCTTGTCTGTCTAGTCTTGTCTGTCTAGTCTTGTCTGTCTAGTCTTGTCTGTCTAGTCTTGTCTGTCTAGTCTTGTCTGTCTAGTCTTGTCTGTCTAGTCTTGTCTGTCTAGTCTTGTCTGTCTAGTCTTGTCTGTCTAGTCTTGTCTGTCTAGTCTTGTCTGTCTAGTCTTGTCTGTCTAGTCTTGTCTGTCTAGTCTTGTCTGTCTAGTCTTGTCTGTCTAGTCTTGTCTGTCTAGTCTTGTCTGTCTAGTCTTGTCTGTCTAGTCTTGTCTGTCTAGTCTTGTCTGTCTAGTCTTGTCTGTCTAGTCTTGTCTGTCTAGTCTTGTCTGTCTAGTCTTGTCTGTCTAGTCTTGTCTGTCTAGTCTTGTCTGTCTAGTCTTGTCTGTCTAGTCTTGTCTGTCTAGTCTTGTCTGTCTAGTCTTGTCTGTCTAGTCTTGTCTGTCTAGTCTTGTCTGTCTAGTCTTGTCTGTCTAGTCTTGTCTGTCTAGTCTTGTCTGTCTAGTCTTGTCTGTCTAGTCTTGTCTGTCTAGTCTTGTCTGTCTAGTCTTGTCTGTCTAGTCTTGTCTGTCTAGTCTTGTCTGTCTAGTCTTGTCTGTCTAGTCTTGTCTGTCTAGTCTTGTCTGTCTAGTCTTGTCTGTCTAGTCTTGTCTGTCTA
>CALYMW010000365.1:0-12602 GCA_944588485.1 Phosphuga atrata | reverse complement strand
GACAGACAAGACTAGACAGACAAGACTAGACAGACAAGACTAGACAGACAAGACTAGACAGACAAGACTAGACAGACAAGACTAGACAGACAAGACTAGACAGACAAGACTAGACAGACAAGACTAGACAGACAAGACTAGACAGACAAGACTAGACAGACAAGACTAGACAGACAAGACTAGACAGACAAGACTAGACAGACAAGACTAGACAGACAAGACTAGACAGACAAGACTAGACAGACAAGACTAGACAGACAAGACTAGACAGACAAGACTAGACAGACAAGACTAGACAGACAAGACTAGACAGACAAGACTAGACAGACAAGACTAGACAGACAAGACTAGACAGACAAGACTAGACAGACAAGACTAGACAGACAAGACTAGACAGACAAGACTAGACAGACAAGACTAGACAGACAAGACTAGACAGACAAGACTAGACAGACAAGACTAGACAGACAAGACTAGACAGACAAGACTAGACAGACAAGACTAGACAGACAAGACTAGACAGACAAGACTAGACAGACAAGACTAGACAGACAAGACTAGACAGACAAGACTAGACAGACAAGACTAGACAGACAAGACTAGACAGACAAGACTAGACAGACAAGACTAGACAGACAAGACTAGACAGACAAGACTAGACAGACAAGACTAGACAGACAAGACTAGACAGACAAGACTAGACAGACAAGACTAGACAGACAAGACTAGACAGACAAGACTAGACAGACAAGACTAGACAGACAAGACTAGACAGACAAGACTAGACAGACAAGACTAGACAGACAAGACTAGACAGACAAGACTAGACAGACAAGACTAGACAGACAAGACTAGACAGACAAGACTAGACAGACAAGACTAGACAGACAAGACTAGACAGACAAGACTAGACAGACAAGACTAGACAGACAAGACTAGACAGACAAGACTAGACAGACAAGACTAGACAGACAAGACTAGACAGACAAGACTAGACAGACAAGACTAGACAGACAAGACTAGACAGACAAGACTAGACAGACAAGACTAGACAGACAAGACTAGACAGACAAGACTAGACAGACAAGACTAGACAGACAAGACTAGACAGACAAGACTAGACAGACAAGACTAGACAGACAAGACTAGACAGACAAGACTAGACAGACAAGACTAGACAGACAAGACTAGACAGACAAGACTAGACAGACAAGACTAGACAGACAAGACTAGACAGACAAGACTAGACAGACAAGACTAGACAGACAAGACTAGACAGACAAGACTAGACAGACAAGACTAGACAGACAAGACTAGACAGACAAGACTAGACAGACAAGACTAGACAGACAAGACTAGACAGACAAGACTAGACAGACAAGACTAGACAGACAAGACTAGACAGACAAGACTAGACAGACAAGACTAGACAGACAAGACTAGACAGACAAGACTAGACAGACAAGACTAGACAGACAAGACTAGACAGACAAGACTAGACAGACAAGACTAGACAGACAAGACTAGACAGACAAGACTAGACAGACAAGACTAGACAGACAAGACTAGACAGACAAGACTAGACAGACAAGACTAGACAGACAAGACTAGACAGACAAGACTAGACAGACAAGACTAGACAGACAAGACTAGACAGACAAGACTAGACAGACAAGACTAGACAGACAAGACTAGACAGACAAGACTAGACAGACAAGACTAGACAGACAAGACTAGACAGACAAGACTAGACAGACAAGACTAGACAGACAAGACTAGACAGACAAGACTAGACAGACAAGACTAGACAGACAAGACTAGACAGACAAGACTAGACAGACAAGACTAGACAGACAAGACTAGACAGACAAGACTAGACAGACAAGACTAGACAGACAAGACTAGACAGACAAGACTAGACAGACAAGACTAGACAGACAAGACTAGACAGACAAGACTAGACAGACAAGACTAGACAGACAAGACTAGACAGACAAGACTAGACAGACAAGACTAGACAGACAAGACTAGACAGACAAGACTAGACAGACAAGACTAGACAGACAAGACTAGACAGACAAGACTAGACAGACAAGACTAGACAGACAAGACTAGACTAGACAGACAGAAGACTAGACAGACAAGACTAGACAGACAAGACTAGACAGACAAGACTAGACAGACAAGACTAGACAGACAAGACTAGACAGACAAGACTAGACAGACAAGACTAGACAGACAAGACTAGACAGACAAGACTAGACAGACAAGACTAGACAGACAAGACTAGACAGACAAGACTAGACAGACAAGACTAGACAGACAAGACTAGACAGACAAGACTAGACAGACAAGACTAGACAGACAAGACTAGACAGACAAGACTAGACAGACAAGACTAGACAGACAAGACTAGACAGACAAGACTAGACAGACAAGACTAGACAGACAAGACTAGACAGACAAGACTAGACAGACAAGACTAGACAGACAAGACTAGACAGACAAGACTAGACAGACAAGACTAGACAGACAAGACTAGACAGACAAGACTAGACAGACAAGACTAGACAGACAAGACTAGACAGACAAGACTAGACAGACAAGACTAGACAGACAAGACTAGACAGACAAGACTAGACAGACAAGACTAGACAGACAAGACTAGACAGACAAGACTAGACAGACAAGACTAGACAGACAAGACTAGACAGACAAGACTAGACAGACAAGACTAGACAGACAAGACTAGACAGACAAGACTAGACAGACAAGACTAGACAGACAAGACTAGACAGACAAGACTAGACAGACAAGACTAGACAGACAAGACTAGACAGACAAGACTAGACAGACAAGACTAGACAGACAAGACTAGACAGACAAGACTAGACAGACAAGACTAGACAGACAAGACTAGACAGACAAGACTAGACAGACAAGACTAGACAGACAAGACTAGACAGACAAGACTAGACAGACAAGACTAGACAGACAAGACTAGACAGACAAGACTAGACAGACAAGACTAGACAGACAAGACTAGACAGACAAGACTAGACAGACAAGACTAGACAGACAAGACTAGACAGACAAGACTAGACAGACAAGACTAGACAGACAAGACTAGACAGACAAGACTAGACAGACAAGACTAGACAGACAAGACTAGACAGACAAGACTAGACAGACAAGACTAGACAGACAAGACTAGACAGACAAGACTAGACAGACAAGACTAGACAGACAAGACTAGACAGACAAGACTAGACAGACAAGACTAGACAGACAAGACTAGACAGACAAGACTAGACAGACAAGACTAGACAGACAAGACTAGACAGACAAGACTAGACAGACAAGACTAGACAGACAAGACTAGACAGACAAGACTAGACAGACAAGACTAGACAGACAAGACTAGACAGACAAGACTAGACAGACAAGACTAGACAGACAAGACTAGACAGACAAGACTAGACAGACAAGACTAGACAGACAAGACTAGACAGACAAGACTAGACAGACAAGACTAGACAGACAAGACTAGACAGACAAGACTAGACAGACAAGACTAGACAGACAAGACTAGACAGACAAGACTAGACAGACAAGACTAGACAGACAAGACTAGACAGACAAGACTAGACAGACAAGACTAGACAGACAAGACTAGACAGACAAGACTAGACAGACAAGACTAGACAGACAAGACTAGACAGACAAGACTAGACAGACAAGACTAGACAGACAAGACTAGACAGACAAGACTAGACAGACAAGACTAGACAGACAAGACTAGACAGACAAGACTAGACAGACAAGACTAGACAGACAAGACTAGACAGACAAGACTAGACAGACAAGACTAGACAGACAAGACTAGACAGACAAGACTAGACAGACAAGACTAGACAGACAAGACTAGACAGACAAGACTAGACAGACAAGACTAGACAGACAAGACTAGACAGACAAGACTAGACAGACAAGACTAGACAGACAAGACTAGACAGACAAGACTAGACAGACAAGACTAGACAGACAAGACTAGACAGACAAGACTAGACAGACAAGACTAGACAGACAAGACTAGACAGACAAGACTAGACAGACAAGACTAGACAGACAAGACTAGACAGACAAGACTAGACAGACAAGACTAGACAGACAAGACTAGACAGACAAGACTAGACAGACAAGACTAGACAGACAAGACTAGACAGACAAGACTAGACAGACAAGACTAGACAGACAAGACTAGACAGACAAGACTAGACAGACAAGACTAGACAGACAAGACTAGACAGACAAGACTAGACAGACAAGACTAGACAGACAAGACTAGACAGACAAGACTAGACAGACAAGACTAGACAGACAAGACTAGACAGACAAGACTAGACAGACAAGACTAGACAGACAAGACTAGACAGACAAGACTAGACAGACAAGACTAGACAGACAAGACTAGACAGACAAGACTAGACAGACAAGACTAGACAGACAAGACTAGACAGACAAGACTAGACAGACAAGACTAGACAGACAAGACTAGACAGACAAGACTAGACAGACAAGACTAGACAGACAAGACTAGACAGACAAGACTAGACAGACAAGACTAGACAGACAAGACTAGACAGACAAGACTAGACAGACAAGACTAGACAGACAAGACTAGACAGACAAGACTAGACAGACAAGACTAGACAGACAAGACTAGACAGACAAGACTAGACAGACAAGACTAGACAGACAAGACTAGACAGACAAGACTAGACAGACAAGACTAGACAGACAAGACTAGACAGACAAGACTAGACAGACAAGACTAGACAGACAAGACTAGACAGACAAGACTAGACAGACAAGACTAGACAGACAAGACTAGACAGACAAGACTAGACAGACAAGACTAGACAGACAAGACTAGACAGACAAGACTAGACAGACAAGACTAGACAGACAAGACTAGACAGACAAGACTAGACAGACAAGACTAGACAGACAAGACTAGACAGACAAGACTAGACAGACAAGACTAGACAGACAAGACTAGACAGACAAGACTAGACAGACAAGACTAGACAGACAAGACTAGACAGACAAGACTAGACAGACAAGACTAGACAGACAAGACTAGACAGACAAGACTAGACAGACAAGACTAGACAGACAAGACTAGACAGACAAGACTAGACAGACAAGACTAGACAGACAAGACTAGACAGACAAGACTAGACAGACAAGACTAGACAGACAAGACTAGACAGACAAGACTAGACAGACAAGACTAGACAGACAAGACTAGACAGACAAGACTAGACAGACAAGACTAGACAGACAAGACTAGACAGACAAGACTAGACAGACAAGACTAGACAGACAAGACTAGACAGACAAGACTAGACAGACAAGACTAGACAGACAAGACTAGACAGACAAGACTAGACAGACAAGACTAGACAGACAAGACTAGACAGACAAGACTAGACAGACAAGACTAGACAGACAAGACTAGACAGACAAGACTAGACAGACAAGACTAGACAGACAAGACTAGACAGACAAGACTAGACAGACAAGACTAGACAGACAAGACTAGACAGACAAGACTAGACAGACAAGACTAGACAGACAAGACTAGACAGACAAGACTAGACAGACAAGACTAGACAGACAAGACTAGACAGACAAGACTAGACAGACAAGACTAGACAGACAAGACTAGACAGACAAGACTAGACAGACAAGACTAGACAGACAAGACTAGACAGACAAGACTAGACAGACAAGACTAGACAGACAAGACTAGACAGACAAGACTAGACAGACAAGACTAGACAGACAAGACTAGACAGACAAGACTAGACAGACAAGACTAGACAGACAAGACTAGACAGACAAGACTAGACAGACAAGACTAGACAGACAAGACTAGACAGACAAGACTAGACAGACAAGACTAGACAGACAAGACTAGACAGACAAGACTAGACAGACAAGACTAGACAGACAAGACTAGACAGACAAGACTAGACAGACAAGACTAGACAGACAAGACTAGACAGACAAGACTAGACAGACAAGACTAGACAGACAAGACTAGACAGACAAGACTAGACAGACAAGACTAGACAGACAAGACTAGACAGACAAGACTAGACAGACAAGACTAGACAGACAAGACTAGACAGACAAGACTAGACAGACAAGACTAGACAGACAAGACTAGACAGACAAGACTAGACAGACAAGACTAGACAGACAAGACTAGACAGACAAGACTAGACAGACAAGACTAGACAGACAAGACTAGACAGACAAGACTAGACAGACAAGACTAGACAGACAAGACTAGACAAGACTAGACAGACAAGACTAGACAGACAAGACTAGACAGACAAGACTAGACAGACAAGACTAGACAGACAAGACTAGACAGACAAGACTAGACAGACAAGACTAGACAGACAAGACTAGACAGACAAGACTAGACAGACAAGACTAGACAGACAAGACTAGACAGACAAGACTAGACAGACAAGACTAGACAGACAAGACTAGACAGACAAGACTAGACAGACAAGACTAGACAGACAAGACTAGACAGACAAGACTAGACAGACAAGACTAGACAGACAAGACTAGACAGACAAGACTAGACAGACAAGACTAGACAGACAAGACTAGACAGACAAGACTAGACAGACAAGACTAGACAGACAAGACTAGACAGACAAGACTAGACAGACAAGACTAGACAGACAAGACTAGACAGACAAGACTAGACAGACAAGACTAGACAGACAAGACTATACAGACAAGACTAGACAGACAAGACTAGACAGACAAGACTAGACAGACAAGACTAGACAGACAAGACTAGACAGACAAGTCTAGACAGACAAGACTAGACAGACAAGACTAGGCAGACAAGACTAGACAGACAAGACTAGACAGACAAGACTAGACAGACAAGACTAGACAGACAAGACTAGACAGACAAGACTAGACAGACAAGACTAGACAGACAAGACTAGACAGACAAGACTAGACAGACAAAACTAGACAGACAAGACTAGACAGACAAGACTAGACAGACAAGACTAGACAGACAAGACTAGACAGGCAAGACTAGACAGACAAGACTAGACGGACAAGACTAGACAGACAAGACTAGACAGATAAGACTAGACAGACAAGACTAGACAGACAAGACTAGACAGACAAGACTAGACAGACAAGACTAGACAGACAAGACTAGACAGACAAGACTAGGCAGACAAGACTAGACAGACAAGACTAGACAGACAAGACTAGACAGACAAGACTAGACAGACAAGACTAGACAGACAAGACTAGACAGACAAGACTAGACAGACAAGACTAGACAGACAAGACTAGACAGACAAGACTAGACAGACAAGACTAGACAGATAAGACTAGACAGACAAGACTAGACAGACAAGACTAGACAGACAAGACTAGACGGACAAGACTAGACAGACAAGACTAGACAGATAAGACTAGACAGACAAGACTAGACATACAAAACTTGACAGACAAGACTAAGCACACCAGGCTGTCCTCCTCGGTGGTGTAGTTGACAACATACCCGCCTTTCAATGCGGGAGACCCGGGTTTGAATCCTGGTCGGGCAGACAACAACTAGGGCGGTTTTCACTGACCATCCGGGCTGCCCATCCTGAATGAATGCAAAATATGCGATACCGGGGTGGCGCATACTAAAAGCCAAGGTGAAATACTGGGTATATATGAGAGCTTCCCCCGATTCACTTAAAAAAAAAGACAGACTAGACAGAAAAAACCAAACGGAGGAACAGCAGGCCAAACGCAAACGCTAAGACACCGCTAATCTTCCATTTGTGTCACGAAATGAGCTAGAGGAAATTACCCAAAAATTGATTGCGAGATCTCTTGATCGCAAGACGTTGGTTAAGGTAACTCCCAGCACTAAAAACGAAATTAAAAAGGTGACAGAGGAAATTTGAGCATTAACAGGGTCCCTTATGAGAATATGGATCAGCGGCCAATTGAATTATAGCACAAATATAGATGAGAGTTAACGATGCGACAAAACACGCACCGTAGATACAAACAACCACCACCGATGAAGAAAAAGAGCTTCCAAAACCATACTCTAAAATCTAAATATCAACGAGAAAGTGCAGGTTGGCCAGAGAACGCACTAGCCACAACCCCAGATAGGGATATTGCCTGGTGCGTCGAACTGCTGCAGCACGAACAAGGAGTACCAAGGGCACTAACATATGCCTATGCAAGACCTGAGGAGAAGCAAGTTCCAAAGGTGGGAAAAATTGTCTACCTAAAGCATACAATGGGTACTCCAGATGAAAACGGGGATATTACATTAACGGACAGATATATTATATTATAAGTTAGATAGACAAGACCCAGAAAAACAGACTGGCCGATGACAAAAAAACTAGTTGAGTATTTGTAAAAACCGACAAAGCAATTAAGGTTTATTGTCCATAAGAACCCCCTGCAGACACCGGGAAGAAACGATCACGATGAGACCACAAATGGACGGAAATCATTAAAAAAGTAAAACCATCCATAGCACTAAAAGAAAGTAAGCTACAGCCAAGGAAAATATAAACACAAACTGACAGACGCCGTCATAATAAAGCTGAAGGAAACTCTTACAAGAACCTGTGACCTGTGAGAAATGGCTGACAAGACTAGACAGACAAGACCAGACAGACAAGACTAGACAGATAGGACTAGACAGACAAGACTCGCCAGACAAGACTAGACTGACAAGATTGAATATATAAGTCTAGTCAGGCAAAATTAGGTAGATAAAACTAGAGAGACAATAATTGACAGTCAAAACCAGTTTAAATTGTAATTATCAACTGTTACTCAAATGTCATTTGTCGAATCTGCAAATGACCATTTTGTAATAATCCTTTTCTACCCTTTTTAACTGGATTTTTGTGAAATGGTTACAAAACCGTTTCTTTATTTTAAGAAGAATTTAAATAGCAATTTTCACACCTGAAACATTTGCAGTCTTTGAGATGTACGTATTCTTCATTTGCACCCCCATGTGTAATAGCTAGGTTTTCGGAGATTGGTAAAACCCCTTCTTCGGTTTTCGGTTTCAGAGATATATGTTATAAAAATATTCAACCCCCAATTTGTAGCCCCCTTAATCGAGGTTTAAGAAAATGTTGAAACACGTGTCTCTCTATTTTTAAAAACGAATCCAAATACCAAATGTCATATCGGTAGCATTGTCATAACATTGTAATCGAATTTTAAACCACTTTCAATATTCCAATCATTCTGAAATTTTATACACACTTGCTTTTCTAGTCCGTTTGTCTGTCAAGTTCTAGCTGTCAAGTCTTGATATAAAATAAGATACTTCTAGACTTTTCTGTCTAGTATTATATGCAGTCACCGACCGAAGCTTCGTTTTCGTTTTCGGCCATATTCGGCCAAAAAATCATAATTCGGCCATATTTTTGTTTTCGGCCATAAACTAGCCGCAGCTTCGGCCAAGCCGAAAATCACAAGTTTATGACTTTTGTTTTGAAGTTGTGAAGCGAGGTAATCTTCTTGTTTTCTTCACACGCATAAATTAATGGGTAAGTAATTACTTTTGTAGAGGCAACGGGCCGCTCAGAATAAATCCTTATCGAAAGGGATTATTTTTAGTTTTAGAGATTCTTCTATGTAGGGTTTGGGAATACCCGGTCTTTTTAGACTCGGCGAGTCCGAGTCGAGTCCGAGTCCAATTTTTCGAGTCCCGGTCCGGGTACGGGTCTAATCTATCTCGCAATTTAAACAAAAACACGAAAGGATTTTTTATGTTCACGCATATGGTAATGCAAGCGATACTGTACGAACTTACCGATTAATTTAAGTGGGATTTAGATAAAGAAGGGATTTGGAGAATGTTATGGTAAATAGGTAAATAAAACAAAACTCCACAAGAGGCTAATAGCGGAAGGTAAATGAATGAATTCCCTTCTAAATTGTCAAAAGTTAATTCAATTCAGTAAGAATAATAAGTTTCATCTTGATCGTCATCAATACCATCTAGACCGGTGTTTCCCAACGTGGGGCCCACGCCCCACAGGGGCAATTTGATTATTATGGGGGGCAATTCGAAAATGGACCCGACGCGAGTTCAACCCTTTTGCTCCGGGCCATTTAAATGCAATGCTAGATTTCGGTGCCAAAATTGAAAGAAAAAAGCAAATTCTTAAATAATAGATTAGATTAGATTAGATTCCTTTTATTGGCATAAACAACTACAGTTTTACATATAACAGTGCTACCATCTATGTTAACCAAATAATTACACACACGCTCCAACCTAAGACAGAACAAAAAATAATAAATAACTAGAAGAAAACAAACAAAAAGAAAAAGAAAAAAAAAATAATCCTCTCAAGAACAACATTTCCTCTCAAATAATAATAATAATAAAATCACGCGTCACCAGATGGTAAAAGAACTAAAGTTTTATTCTTTTTTAACTCCACCACTCTTTTCATCAAGGGCCATCCCGCTCCGTCCTCCCTCATACACGAGCCCCAGTCTTCTACTACCACACTCTCCTCTCTGCTCACATGCGCCCACACGTCACTAGCTTCCCCACATATCTCACATCGTTTAAAACGGGAGCCCATCCAGTATCTCCTGCCCTTTTCCTCTGACCCGCATCTGTGCCGTGCTATCAATGCTTGAGGAAGTCTATCTCTTGTAAGGTACAACGGGAGCCTTTGGAACACTTGCACGCTCCCATATTCGGGTAGAAAATTACTCCCCTCGATCATCCTCTGACGACTCTGCAGCTCCACCTCGGTTAACCTTTCATATACCACTTCTTCCACCTTCCTTCCACTCACAAACATTCTCGCAATTTCCCCGTATGCCCACCCGCAGCTTTCATATAACTTCTTCCTTTCACTCCCCCATTTAGTCACCTTATGAATACCCAAACCTTCCATTCTTACAACTCTCAGTACTTCTTTTACAATTCGTTCATTGCCCATTCCATATACTTTCCTTTCAAACTTGACGACCCTCCTAGCTGCTTGCGAAAACACTTTCACCATATTTGTTTCTTGCAGCACAATGTATGTCGGCGTGGACCTGTCTAGTTTGAGGGCCATTTTTAGAAACTGCAGCTGCACTCTCTCAATTTTCTCCTCCTCTCTCACTCCCCACACTTCCGCTCCATACAAAAGAATACTTCTCACACATGCCTTCCATACTACCATTTTCGCTGCAAAGTTATTGTTCAAGCACTCCTTCCATACATTCCATAGCCCGTTTGCAGCCACCCACGCCTTTTTACAAATATATTTTACATGGTCTTTAGCGGACCCATCCTGCCCAAACATAAACCCAAGGTATTTGAAGCTGCTAACTTGCTCAATTATGCTGCTTCCCCACTTAAACGATTCACTCCTATTACCCGCTCTCTTTCGAAACACCATCCATTTAGTCTTTTTCACATTTACTACCAGTCTCCTCTTTTCAAAAAATCTTTTCACCCGATCGATCATCTCTGACATTTCTCCTTTCGTACTAGCTAAGATCACAACGTCGTCCGCGGAAGCCAAACTCCAAACTTTCCTATTACCAATTACTACCCCTCCAGCTTGACCTTTGCTCAGTACACTCTCTAAATCAGCCGTGTACAGGTTAAATAGTATTGGACTCAACGGACAACCCTGCCTTAGCCCCATTCTAACCTCAAAACTTTCTGAAACTTCTGCTCCTACTTTCACTCTGCAACAGGTATGCTGATATAAATCCCTGATTCTCTCGATTAACTGCCGCGCTACACCTTTTATTCTCAGACATTCCCACATTCTCTCCCTCCTCACAGTGTCGTAAGCTGCCTTCAAATCTATAAACAGAGCGTAAAGCTTCCCTTGTTTCTTAACCAATTCCTTCTCCACAATATATTTCAACGTCACCAAGTGCTCCACCGTACTATAATGTTTTCTAAATCCAGCTTGCACATCTGGGATTAGGCCTTTATCTTCCTCCTCACATAAAAGCTTTTGCTCCAACAGCTTTGCATAGATTTTATAAGACGAGTCCATAACCGTTATTCCTCGGTAGTTAGCTAAGTCTTCCCTATCTCCACTTTTATATATTGGTACAATTAAGCCTTCCTTCCAGCTCTCCGGCACCCTTTTACAACCTCTGTACATCTTGTTTAGCTCTTTGAAAAGCTCTTGCTGGATGAATATCGGCGCATGCTTCCACGCTTCATTCGGGATACTGTCCAAGCCCACTGCTTTTTTTTTCGGAAGCCTATCCACAACACTTGTAAATTCTTCCCACGTTAATTCATCACTGCCAATTACTGCCCCATTAACCCCTCCTGTATCGTCGCCGAACTGTTCGGGCACACCACTGGTTAGCAGCTCTTTAAAGTAGGTTCTCCACTGGTCCAGCGGCTTGTCACAACACCCTTGTTTTCGTCTATAAGCTGACACCATTTTCCAAATATCCGCTTCATTGTGGATCTCCTTTAACTTCTCGAACTGCGCGGCTTCCCTCTCCTTCTTCTTTTG
>CALYMW010000364.1:0-82743 GCA_944588485.1 Phosphuga atrata | reverse complement strand
ACAAGACTAGACAGACAAGACTAGACAGACAAGACTAGACAGACAAGACTAGACAGACAAGACTAGACAGACAAGACTAGACAGACAAGACTAGACAGACAAGACTAGACAGACAAGACTAGACAGACAAGACTAGACAGACAAGACTAGACAGACAAGACTAGACAGACAAGACTAGACAGACAAGACTAGACAGACAAGACTAGACAGACAAGACTAGACAGACAAGACTAGACAGACAAGACTAGACAGACAAGACTAGACAGACAAGACTAGACAGACAAGACTAGACAGACAAGACTAGACAGACAAGACTAGACAGACAAGACTAGACAGACAAGACTAGACAGACAAGACTAGACAGACAAGACTAGACAGACAAGACTAGACAGACAAGACTAGACAGACAAGACTAGACAGACAAGACTAGACAGACAAGACTAGACAGACAAGACTAGACAGACAAGACTAGACAGACAAGACTAGACAGACAAGACTAGACAGACAAGACTAGACAGACAAGACTAGACAGACAAGACTAGACAGACAAGACTAGACAGACAAGACTAGACAGACAAGACTAGACAGACAAGACTAGACAGACAAGACTAGACAGACAAGACTAGACAGACAAGACTAGACAGACAAGACTAGACAGACAAGACTAGACAGACAAGACTAGACAGACAAGACTAGACAGACAAGACTAGACAGACAAGACTAGACAGACAAGACTAGACAGACAAGACTAGACAGACAAGACTAGACAGACAAGACTAGACAGACAAGACTAGACAGACAAGACTAGACAGACAAGACTAGACAGACAAGACTAGACAGACAAGACTAGACAGACAAGACTAGACAGACAAGACTAGACAGACAAGACTAGACAGACAAGACTAGACAGACAAGACTAGACAGACAAGACTAGACAGACAAGACTAGACAGACAAGACTAGACAGACAAGACTAGACAGACAAGACTAGACAGACAAGACAGACAAGACTAGACAGACAGAGACAGACAAGACTAGACAGACAAGACTAGACAGACAAGACTAGACAGACAAGACTAGACAGACAAGACTAGACAGACAAGACTAGACAGACAAGACTAGACAGACAAGACTAGACAGACAAGACTAGACAGACAAGACTAGACAGACAAGACTAGACAGACAAGACTAGACAGACAAGACTAGACAGACAAGACTAGACAGACAAGACTAGACAGACAAGACTAGACAGACAAGACTAGACAGACAAGACTAGACAGACAAGACTAGACAGACAAGACTAGACAGACAAGACTAGACAGACAAGACTAGACAGACAAGACTAGACAGACAAGACTAGACAGACAAGACTAGACAGACAAGACTAGACAGACAAGACTAGACAGACAAGACTAGACAGACAAGACTAGACAGACAAGACTAGACAGACAAGACTAGACAGACAAGACTAGACAGACAAGACTAGACAGACAAGACTAGACAGACAAGACTAGACAGACAAGACTAGACAGACAAGACTAGACAGACAAGACTAGACAGACAAGACTAGACAGACAAGACTAGACAGACAAGACTAGACAGACAAGACTAGACAGACAAGACTAGACAGACAAGACTAGACAGACAAGACTAGACAGACAAGACTAGACAGACAAGACTAGACAGACAAGACTAGACAGACAAGACTAGACAGACAAGACTAGACAGACAAGACTAGACAGACAAGACTAGACAGACAAGACTAGACAGACAAGACTAGACAGACAAGACTAGACAGACAAGACTAGACAGACAAGACTAGACAGACAAGACTAGACAGACAAGACTAGACAGACAAGACTAGACAGACAAGACTAGACAGACAAGACTAGACAGACAAGACTAGACAGACAAGACTAGACAGACAAGACTAGACAGACAAGACTAGACAGACAAGACTAGACAGACAAGACTAGACAGACAAGACTAGACAGACAAGACTAGACAGACAAGACTAGACAGACAAGACTAGACAGACAAGACTAGACAGACAAGACTAGACAGACAAGACTAGACAGACAAGACTAGACAGACAAGACTAGACAGACAAGACTAGACAGACAAGACTAGACAGACAAGACTAGACAGACAAGACTAGACAGACAAGACTAGACAGACAAGACTAGACAGACAAGACTAGACAGACAAGACTAGACAGACAAGACTAGACAGACAAGACTAGACAGACAAGACTAGACAGACAAGACTAGACAGACAAGACTAGACAGACAAGACTAGACAGACAAGACTAGACAGACAAGACTAGACAGACAAGACTAGACAGACAAGACTAGACAGACAAGACTAGACAGACAAGACTAGACAGACAAGACTAGACAGACAAGACTAGACAGACAAGACTAGACAGACAAGACTAGACAGACAAGACTAGACAGACAAGACTAGACAGACAAGACTAGACAGACAAGACTAGACAGACAAGACTAGACAGACAAGACTAGACAGACAAGACTAGACAGACAAGACTAGACAGACAAGACTAGACAGACAAGACTAGACAGACAAGACTAGACAGACAAGACTAGACAGACAAGACTAGACAGACAAGACTAGACAGACAAGACTAGACAGACAAGACTAGACAGACAAGACTAGACAGACAAGACTAGACAGACAAGACTAGACAGACAAGACTAGACAGACAAGACTAGACAGACAAGACTAGACAGACAAGACTAGACAGACAAGACTAGACAGACAAGACTAGACAGACAAGACTAGACAGACAAGACTAGACAGACAAGACTAGACAGACAAGACTAGACAGACAAGACTAGACAGACAAGACTAGACAGACAAGACTAGACAGACAAGACTAGACAGACAAGACTAGACAGACAAGACTAGACAGACAAGACTAGACAGACAAGACTAGACAGACAAGACTAGACAGACAAGACTAGACAGACAAGACTAGACAGACAAGACTAGACAGACAAGACTAGACAGACAAGACTAGACAGACAAGACTAGACAGACAAGACTAGACAGACAAGACTAGACAGACAAGACTAGACAGACAAGACTAGACAGACAAGACTAGACAGACAAGACTAGACAGACAAGACTAGACAGACAAGACTAGACAGACAAGACTAGACAGACAAGACTAGACAGACAAGACTAGACAGACAAGACTAGACAGACAAGACTAGACAGACAAGACTAGACAGACAAGACTAGACAGACAAGACTAGACAGACAAGACTAGACAGACAAGACTAGACAGACAAGACTAGACAGACAAGACTAGACAGACAAGACTAGACAGACAAGACTAGACAGACAAGACTAGACAGACAAGACTAGACAGACAAGACTAGACAGACAAGACTAGACAGACAAGACTAGACAGACAAGACTAGACAGACAAGACTAGACAGACAAGACTAGACAGACAAGACTAGACAGACAAGACTAGACAGACAAGACTAGACAGACAAGACTAGACAGACAAGACTAGACAGACAAGACTAG
Organism: Phosphuga atrata; assembly: GCA_944588485.1. Classification (NCBI taxonomy): domain Eukaryota; kingdom Metazoa; phylum Arthropoda; class Insecta; order Coleoptera; family Silphidae; genus Phosphuga; species Phosphuga atrata. The sequence continues at coordinate 79,186 of CALYMW010000364.1, read as the reverse complement.
ACAGACAAGACTAGACAGACAAGACTAGACAGACAAGACTAGACAGACAAGACTAGACAGACAAGACTAGACAGACAAGACTAGACAGACAAGACTAGACAGACAAGACTAGACAGACAAGACTAGACAGACAAGACTAGACAGACAAGACTAGACAGACAAGACTAGACAGACAAGACTAGACAGACAAGACTAGACAGACAAGACTAGACAGACAAGACTAGACAGACAAGACTAGACAGACAAGACTAGACAGACAAGACTAGACAGACAAGACTAGACAGACAAGACTAGACAGACAAGACTAGACAGACAAGACTAGACAGACAAGACTAGACAGACAAGACTAGACAGACAAGACTAGACAGACAAGACTAGACAGACAAGACTAGACAGACAAGACTAGACAGACAAGACTAGACAGACAAGACTAGACAGACAAGACTAGACAGACAAGACTAGACAGACAAGACTAGACAGACAAGACTAGACAGACAAGACTAGACAGACAAGACTAGACAGACAAGACTAGACAGACAAGACTAGACAGACAAGACTAGACAGACAAGACTAGACAGACAAGACTAGACAGACAAGACTAGACAGACAAGACTAGACAGACAAGACTAGACAGACAAGACTAGACAGACAAGACTAGACAGACAAGACTAGACAGACAAGACTAGACAGACAAGACTAGACAGACAAGACTAGACAGACAAGACTAGACAGACAAGACTAGACAGACAAGACTAGACAGACAAGACTAGACAGACAAGACTAGACAGACAAGACTAGACAGACAAGACTAGACAGACAAGACTAGACAGACAAGACTAGACAGACAAGACTAGACAGACAAGACTAGACAGACAAGACTAGACAGACAAGACTAGACAGACAAGACTAGACAGACAAGACTAGACAGACAAGACTAGACAGACAAGACTAGACAGACAAGACTAGACAGACAAGACTAGACAGACAAGACTAGACAGACAAGACTAGACAGACAAGACTAGACAGACAAGACTAGACAGACAAGACTAGACAGACAAGACTAGACAGACAAGACTAGACAGACAAGACTAGACAGACAAGACTAGACAGACAAGACTAGACAGACAAGACTAGACAGACAAGACTAGACAGACAAGACTAGACAGACAAGACTAGACAGACAAGACTAGACAGACAAGACTAGACAGACAAGACTAGACAGACAAGACTAGACAGACAAGACTAGACAGACAAGACTAGACAGACAAGACTAGACAGACAAGACTAGACAGACAAGACTAGACAGACAAGACTAGACAGACAAGACTAGACAGACAAGACTAGACAGACAAGACTAGACAGACAAGACTAGACAGACAAGACTAGACAGACAAGACTAGACAGACAAGACTAGACAGACAAGACTAGACAGACAAGACTAGACAGACAAGACTAGACAGACAAGACTAGACAGACAAGACTAGACAGACAAGACTAGACAGACAAGACTAGACAGACAAGACTAGACAGACAAGACTAGACAGACAAGACTAGACAGACAAGACTAGACAGACAAGACTAGACAGACAAGACTAGACAGACAAGACTAGACAGACAAGACTAGACAGACAAGACTAGACAGACAAGACTAGACAGACAAGACTAGACAGACAAGACTAGACAGACAAGACTAGACAGACAAGACTAGACAGACAAGACTAGACAGACAAGACTAGACAGACAAGACTAGACAGACAAGACTAGACAGACAAGACTAGACAGACAAGACTAGACAGACAAGACTAGACAGACAAGACTAGACAGACAAGACTAGACAGACAAGACTAGACAGACAAGACTAGACAGACAAGACTAGACAGACAAGACTAGACAGACAAGACTAGACAGACAAGACTAGACAGACAAGACTAGACAGACAAGACTAGACAGACAAGACTAGACAGACAAGACTAGACAGACAAGACTAGACAGACAAGACTAGACAGACAAGACTAGACAGACAAGACTAGACAGACAAGACTAGACAGACAAGACTAGACAGACAAGACTAGACAGACAAGACTAGACAGACAAGACTAGACAGACAAGACTAGACAGACAAGACTAGACAGACAAGACTAGACAGACAAGACTAGACAGACAAGACTAGACAGACAAGACTAGACAGACAAGACTAGACAGACAAGACTAGACAGACAAGACTAGACAGACAAGACTAGACAGACAAGACTAGACAGACAAGACTAGACAGACAAGACTAGACAGACAAGACTAGACAGACAAGACTAGACAGACAAGACTAGACAGACAAGACTAGACAGACAAGACTAGACAGACAAGACTAGACAGACAAGACTAGACAGACAAGACTAGACAGACAAGACTAGACAGACAAGACTAGACAGACAAGACTAGACAGACAAGACTAGACAGACAAGACTAGACAGACAAGACTAGACAGACAAGACTAGACAGACAAGACTAGACAGACAAGACTAGACAGACAAGACTAGACAGACAAGACTAGACAGACAAGACTAGACAGACAAGACTAGACAGACAAGACTAGACAGACAAGACTAGACAGACAAGACTAGACAGACAAGACTAGACAGACAAGACTAGACAGACAAGACTAGACAGACAAGACTAGACAGACAAGACTAGACAGACAAGACTAGACAGACAAGACTAGACAGACAAGACTAGACAGACAAGACTAGACAGACAAGACTAGACAGACAAGACTAGACAGACAAGACTAGACAGACAAGACTAGACAGACAAGACTAGACAGACAAGACTAGACAGACAAGACTAGACAGACAAGACTAGACAGACAAGACTAGACAGACAAGACTAGACAGACAAGACTAGACAGACAAGACTAGACAGACAAGACTAGACAGACAAGACTAGACAGACAAGACTAGACAGACAAGACTAGACAGACAAGACTAGACAGACAAGACTAGACAGACAAGACTAGACAGACAAGACTAGACAGACAAGACTAGACAGACAAGACTAGACAGACAAGACTAGACAGACAAGACTAGACAGACAAGACTAGACAGACAAGACTAGACAGACAAGACTAGACAGACAAGACTAGACAGACAAGACTAGACAGACAAGACTAGACAGACAAGACTAGACAGACAAGACTAGACAGACAAGACTAGACAGACAAGACTAGACAGACAAGACTAGACAGACAAGACTAGACAGACAAGACTAGACAGACAAGACTAGACAGACAAGACTAGACAGACAAGACTAGACAGACAAGACTAGACAGACAAGACTAGACAGACAAGACTAGACAGACAAGACTAGACAGACAAGACTAGACAGACAAGACTAGACAGACAAGACTAGACAGACAAGACTAGACAGACAAGACTAGACAGACAAGACTAGACAGACAAGACTAGACAGACAAGACTAGACAGACAAGACTAGACAGACAAGACTAGACAGACAAGACTAGACAGACAAGACTAGACAGACAAGACTAGACAGACAAGACTAGACAGACAAGACTAGACAGACAAGACTAGACAGACAAGACTAGACAGACAAGACTAGACAGACAAGACTAGACAGACAAGACTAGACAGACAAGACTAGACAGACAAGACTAGACAGACAAGACTAGACAGACAAGACTAGACAGACAAGACTAGACAGACAAGACTAGACAGACAAGACTAGACAGACAAGACTAGACAGACAAGACTAGACAGACAAGACTAGACAGACAAGACTAGACAGACAAGACTAGACAGACAAGACTAGACAGACAAGACTAGACAGACAAGACTAGACAGACAAGACTAGACAGACAAGACTAGACAGACAAGACTAGACAGACAAGACTAGACAGACAAGACTAGACAGACAAGACTAGACAGACAAGACTAGACAGACAAGACTAGACAGACAAGACTAGACAGACAAGACTAGACAGACAAGACTAGACAGACAAGACTAGACAGACAAGACTAGACAGACAAGACTAGACAGACAAGACTAGACAGACAAGACTAGACAGACAAGACTAGACAGACAAGACTAGACAGACAAGACTAGACAGACAAGACTAGACAGACAAGACTAGACAGACAAGACTAGACAGACAAGACTAGACAGACAAGACTAGACAGACAAGACTAGACAGACAAGACTAGACAGACAAGAGCAGACAGACAAGAGCAGACAGACAAGACCAGACAGACAAGACCAGACAGACAAGACCAGACAGACAAGACTAGACAGACAAGACTAGACAGACAAGACTAGACAGACAAGGCTAGACAGACAAGACTAGACAGACAAGACTAGACAGACAAGAGTAGACAGACAAGAGTAGACAGACAAGAGTAGACAGACAAGAGTAGACAGACAAGAGTAGACAGACAAGAGTAGACAGACAAGAGTAGACAGACAAGACCAGACAGACAAGACCAGACAGACAAGACCAGACAGACACGACCAGACAGACAAGACTAGACAGACAAGACTAGACAGACAAGACTAGACAGACAAGACTAGACAGACAAGACTAGACAGACAAGACTAGACAGACAAGACTAGACAGACAAGACTAGACAGACAAGACCAGACAGACAAGACCAGACAGACAAGACCAGACAGACAAGACCAGACAGACAAGACCAGACAGACAAGACCAGACAGACAAGACCAGACAGACAAGACCAGACAGACACGACCAGACAGACAAGACTAGACAGACAAGACTAGACAGACAAGACTAGACAGACAAGACTAGACAGACAAGACTAGACAGACAAGACTAGACAGACAAGACTAGACAGACAAGACTAGACAGACAAGACTAGACAGACAAGACTAGACAGACAAGACTAGACAGACAAGACTAGACAGACAAGAGTAGACAGACAAGAGTAGACAGACAAGAGTAGACAGACAAGAGTAGACAGACAAGAGTAGACAGACAAGAGTAGACAGACAAGAGTAGACAGACAAGAGTAGACAGACAAGAGTAGACAGACAAGAGTAGACAGACAAGAGTAGACAGACAAGAGTAGACAGACAAGAGTTGACAGACAAGAGTAGACAGACAAGAGTAGACAGACAAGAGTAGACAGACAAGACTAGACAGACAAGACGAGACAGACAAGACCAGACAGACAAGACCAGACAGACAAGACCAGACAGACAAGACTAGACAGACAAGACTAGACAGACAAGACTAGACAGACAAGACTAGACAGACAAGACTAGACAGACAAGACAAGACAGACAAGACTAGACAGACAAGACTAGACAGACAAGACTAGACAGACAAGACTAGACAGACAAGACTAGACAGACAAGACTAGACAGACAAGACCAGACAGACAAGACCAGACAGACAAGACCAGACAGACAAGACCAGACAGACAAGACCAGACAGACAAGACCAGACAGACAAGACCAGACAGACAAGACCAGACAGACAAGACCAGACAGACAAGACTAGACAGACAAGACTAGACAGACAAGACAGACAAGACAGACAAGACTAGACAGACAAGACTAGACAGACAAGACTAGACAGACAAGACTAGACAGGACAAGGCTAGACAGACAAGACTAGACAGACAAGAGTAGACAGACAAGAGTAGACAGACAAGAGTAGACAGACAAGAGTAGACAGACAAGAGTAGACAGACAAGAGTAGACAGACAAGAGTAGACAGACAAGAGTAGACAGACAAGAGTAGACAGACAAGAGTAGACAGACAAGAGTAGACAGACAAGAGTAGACAGACAAGAGTAGACAGACAAGAGTAGACAGACAAGAGTTGACAGACAAGAGTAGACAGACAAGAGTAGACAGACAAGAGTAGACAGACAAGACTAGACAGACAAGACTAGACAGACAAAACTAGACAGACAAGACTAGACAGACAAGACTAGACAGACAAGACCAGACAGACAAGACCAGACAGACAAGACCAGACAGACAAGACCAGACAGACAAGACCAGACAGACAAGACCAGACAGACAAGACCAGACAGACAAGACCAGACAGACAAGACCAGACAGACAAGACCAGACAGACAAGACCAGACAGACAAGACCAGACAGACAAGACCAGACAGACAAGACCAGACAGACAAGACTAGACAGACAAGACTAGACAGACAAGACTAGACAGACAAGACCAGACAGACAAGACCAGACAGACAAGACCAGACAGACAAGACCAGACAGACAAGACCAGACAGACAAGACTAGACAGACAAGACTAGACAGACAAGACTAGACAGACAAGACTAGACAGACAAGACTAGACAGACAAGACTAGACAGACAAGACTAGACAGACAAGACTAGACAGACAAGAGTAGACAGACAAGAGTAGACAGACAAGAGTAGACAGACAAGAGTAGACAGACAAGAGTAGACAGACAAGAGTAGACAGACAAGAGTAGACAGACAAGAGTAGACAGACAAGAGTAGACAGACAAGAGTAGACAGACAAGAGTAGACAGACAAGAGTTGACAGACAAGAGTAGACAGACAAGAGTAGACAGACAAGAGTAGACAGACAAGACTAGACAGACAAGACTAGACAGACAAGACTAGACAGACAAGACTAGACAGACAAGACCAGACAGACAAGACCAGACAGACAAGACCATACAGACAAGACCAGACAGACAAGACCAGACAGACAAGACCAGACAGACAAGACCAGACAGACAAGACCAGGACAGACAAGACCAGACAGACAAGACCAGACAGACAAGACCAGACAGACAAGACCAGACAGACAAGACCAGACAGACAAGACCAGACAGACAAGACCAGACAGACAAGACCAGACAGACAAGACTAGACAGACAAGACTAGACAGACAAGACTAGACAGACAAGACTAGACAGACAAGACTAGACAGACAAGACTAGACAGACAAGACTAGACAGACAAGACTAGACAGACAAGACTAGACAGACAAGAATAGACAGACAAGACCAGACAGACAAGACCAGACAGACAAGACCAGACAGACAAGACCAGACAGACAAGACCAGACAGACAAGACCAGACAGACAAGACCAGACAGACAAGACCAGACAGACAAGACCAGACAGACAAGACCAGACAGACAAGACCAGACAGACAAGACCAGACAGACAAGACCAGACAGACAAGACCAGACAGACAAGACCAGACAGACAAGACCAGACAGACAAGACCAGACAGACAAGACCAGACAGACAAGACCAAACAGACAAGACCAGACAGACAAGACCAGACAGACAAGACCAGACAGACAAGACCAGACAGACAAGACCAGAGCAAGACCAGACAGACAAGACCAGACAGACAAGACCAGACAGACAAGACCAGACAGACAAGACCAGACAGACAAGACTAGACAGACAAGACTAGACAGACAAGACTAGACAGACAAGACTAGACAGACAAGGACTAGACAGACAAGACTAGACAGACAAGACTAGACAGACAAGACTAGACAGACAAGACTAGACAGACAAGACTAGACAGACAAGACTAGACAGACAAGACTAGACAGACAAGACTAGACAGACAAGACTAGACAGACAAGACCAGACAGACAAGACCAGACAGACAAGACCAGACAGACAAGACCAGACAGACAAGACCAGACAGACAAGACCAGACAGACAAGACCAGACAGACAAGACCAGACAGACAAGACCAGACAGACAAGACCAGACAGACAAGACCAGACAGACAAGACCAGACAGACAAGACCAGACAGACAAGACCAGACAGACAAGACCAGACAGACAAGACCAGACAGACAAGACCAGACAGACAAGACCAGACAGACAAGACCAGACAGACAAGACCAGACAGACAAGACTAGACAGACAAGACTAGACAGACAAGACTAGACAGACAAGACTAGACAGACAAGACTAGACAGACAAGACTAGACAGACAAGACTAGACAGACAAGACTAGACAGACAAGACTAGACAGACAAGAATAGACAGACAAGACCAGACAGACAAGACCAGACAGACAAGACCAGACAGACAAGACCAGACAGACAAGACCAGACAGACAAGACCAGACAGACAAGACCAGACAGACAAGACCAGACAGACAAGACCAGACAGACAAGACCAGACAGACAAGACCAGACAGACAAGACCAGACAGACAAGACCAGACAGACAAGACCAGACAGACAAGACCAGACAGACAAGACCAGACAGACAAGACCAGACAGACAAGACCAGACAGACAAGACCAGACAGACAAGACCAGACAGACAAGACCAGACAGACAAGACCAGACAGACAAGACCAGACAGACAAGACCAGACAGACAAGACCAGACAGACAAGACCAGACAGACAAGACCAGACAGACAAGACCAGACAGACAAGACCAGACAGACAAGACTAGACAGACAAGACCAGACAGACAAGACTAGACAGACAAGACTAGACAGACAAGACTAGACAGACAAGACTAGACAGACAAGACTAGACAGACAAGACTAGACAGACAAGACTAGACAGACAAGACTAGACAGACAAGACTAGACAGACAAGACTAGACAGACAAGACTAGACAGACAAGACTAGACAGACAAGACTAGACAGACAAGACAGACTAGACAGACAAGACTAGACAGACAAGACTAGACAGACAAGACTAGACAGACAAGACTAGACAGACAAGACTAGACAGACAAGACTAGACAGACAAGACTAGACAGACAAGACTAGACAGACAAGACGACAGACAAGACTAGACAGACAAGACTAGACAGACAAGACTAGACAGACAAGACTAGCAGACAAGACTAGACAGACAAGACTAGACAGACAAGACTAGACAGACAAGACTAGACAGACAACAGACAAGACTAGACAGACAAGACTAGACAGACAAGACTAGACAGACAAGACTAGACAGACAAGACTAGACAGACAAGACTAGACAGACAAGACTAGACAGACAAGACTAGACAGACAAGACTAGACAGACAAGACTAGACAGACAAGACTAGACAGACAAGACTAGACAGACAAGACTAGACAGACAAGACTAGACAGACAAGACTAGACAGACAAGACTAGACAGACAAGACTAGACAGACAAGACTAGACAGACAAGACTAGACAGACAAGACTAGACAGACAAGACTAGACAGACAAGACTAGACAGACAAGACTAGACAGACAAGACTAGACAGACAAGACTAGACAGACTAGACAAAGCTAGACAGACAAGACTAGACAGACAAGACTAGACAGACAAGACTAGACAGACAAGACTAGACAGACAAGACTAGACAGACAAGACTAGACAGACAAGACTAGACAGACAAGACTAGACAGACAAGACTAGACAGACAAGACTAGACAGACAAGACTAGACAGACAAGACTAGACAGACAAGACTAGACAGACAAGACTAGACAGACAAGACTAGACAGACAAGACTAGACAGACAAGACTAGACAGACAAGACTAGACAGACAAGACTAGACAGACAAGACTAGACAGACAAGACTAGACAGACAAGACTAGACAGACAAGACTAGACAGACAAGACTAGACAGACAAGACTAGACAGACAAGACTAGACAGACAAGACTAGACAGACAAGACTAGACAGACAAGACTAGACAGACAAGACTAGACAGACAAGACTAGACAGACAAGATAGACAGACAAGACTAGACAGACAAGACTAGACAGACAAGACTAGACAGACAAGACTAGACAGACAAGACTAGACAGACAAGACTAGACAGACAAGACTAGACAGACAAGACTAGACAGACAAGACTAGACAGACAAGACTAGACAGACAAGACTAGACAGACAAGACTAGACAGACAAGACTAGACAGACAAGACTAGACAGACAAGACTAGACAGACAAGACTAGACAGACAAGACTAGACAGACAAGACTAGACAGACAAGACTAGACAGACAAGACTAGACAGACAAGACTAGACAGACAAGACTAGACAGACAAGACTAGACAGACAAGACTAGACAGACAAGACTAGACAGACAAGACTAGACAGACAAGACTAGACAGACAAGACTAGACAGACAAGACTAGACAGACAAGACTAGACAGACAAGACTAGACAGACAAGACTAGACAGACAAGACTAGACAGACAAGACTAGACAGACAAGACTAGACAGACAAGACTAGACAGACAAGACTAGACAGACAAGACTAGACAGACAAGACTAGACAGACAAGACTAGACAGACAAGACTAGACAGACAAGACTAGACAGACAAGACTAGACAGACAAGACTAGACAGACAAGACTAGACAGACAAGACTAGACAGACAAGACTAGACAGACAAGACTAGACAGACAAGACTAGACAGACAAGACTAGACAGACAAGACTAATCAGAAAGAACTAGACAGACAAGACTAGACAGACAAGACTAGACAGACAAGACTAGACAGACAAGACTAGACAGAAGACTAGACAGACAAGACTAGACAGACAAGACTAGACAGACAAGACTAGACAGACAAGACTAGACAGACAAGACTAGACAGACAAGACTAGACAGACAAGGACTAGACAGACAAGACTAGACAGACAAGACTAGACAGACAAGACTAGACAGACAAGACTAGACAGACAAGACTAGACAGACAAGACTAGACAGACAAGACTAGACAGACAAGACTAGACAGACAAGACTAGACAGACAAGACTAGACAGACAAGACTAGACAGACAAGACTAGACAGACAAGACTAGACAGACAAGACTAGACAGACAAGACTAGACAGACAAGACTAGACAGACAAGACTAGACAGACAAGACTAGACAGACAAGACTAGACAGACAAGACTAGACAGACAAGACTAGACAGACAAGACTAGACAGACAAGACTAGACAGACAAGACTAGACAGACAAGACTAGACAGACAAGACTAGACAGACAAGACTAGACAGACAAGACTAGACAGACAAGACTAGACAGACAAGACTAGACAAGACTAGACAGACAAGACTAGACAGACAAGACTAGACAGACAAGACTAGACAGACAAGACTAGACAGACAAGACTAGACAGACAAGACTAGACAGACAAGACTAGACAGACAGACAAGACTAGACAGACAAGACTAGACAGACAAGACTAGACAGACAAGACTAGACAGACAAGACTAGACAGACAAGACTAGACAGACAAGACTAGACAGACAAGGACTAGACAGACAAGACTAGACAGACAAGACTAGACAGACAAGACTAGACAGACAAGACTAGACAGACAAGACTAGACAGACAAGACTAGACAGACAAGACTAGACAGACAAGACTAGGACAAGACTAGGACAGACAAGACTAGACAGACAAGACTAGACAGACAAGACTAGACAGGACAAGACTAGACAGACAAGACTAGACAGACAAGACTAGACAGACAAGACTAGACAGACAAGACTAGACAGACAAGACTAGACAGGACAAGACTAGACAGACAAGACTAGACAGACAAGACTAGACAGACAAGACTAGACAGACAAGACTAGACAGACAAGACTAGACAGACAAGACTAGACAGACAAGACTAGACAGACAAGACTAGACAGACAAGACTAGACAGACAAGACTAGACAGACAAGACTAGACAGACAAGACTAGACAGACAAGACTAGACAGACAAGACTAGACAGACAAGACTAGACAGACAAGACTAGACAGACAAGACTAGACAGACAAGACTAGACAGACAAGACTAGACAGACAAGACTAGACAGACAAGACTAGACAGACAAGACTAGACAGACAGACAAGACTAGACAGACAAGACTAGACAGACAAGACTAGACAGACAAGACTAGACAGACAAGACTAGACAGACAAGACTAGACAGACAAGACTAGACAGACAAGACTAGACAGACAAGACTAGACAGACAAGACTAGACAGACAAGACTAGACAGACAAGACTAGACAGACAAGACTAGACAGACAAGACAGACAAGACTAGACAGACAAGACTAGACAGACAAGACTAGACAGACAAGACTAGACAGACAAGACTAGACAGACAAGACTAGACAGACAAGACTAGACAGACAAGACTAGACAGACAAGACTAGACAGACAAGACTAGACAGACAAGACTAGACAGACAAGACTAGACAGACAAGACTAGACAGACAAGACTAGACAGACAAGACTAGACAGACAAGACTAGACAGACAAGACTAGACAGACAAGACTAGACAGACAAGACTAGACAGACAAGACTAGACAGACAAGACTAGACAGACAAGACTAGACAGACAAGACTAGACAGACAAGACTAGACAGACAAGACTAGACAGACAAGACTAGACAGACAAGACTAGACAGACAAGACTAGACAGACAAGACTAGACAGACAAGACTAGACAGACAAGACTAGACAGACAAGACTAGACAGACAAGACTAGACAGACAAGACTAGACAGACAAGACTAGACAGACAAGACTAGACAGACAAGACTAGACAGACAAGACTAGACAGACAAGACTAGACAGACAAGACTAGACAGACAAGACTAGACAGACAAGACTAGACAGACAAGACTAGACAGACAAGACTAGACAGACAAGACTAGACAGACAAGACTAGACAGACAAGACTAGACAGACAAGACTAGACAGACAAGACTAGACAGACAAGACTAGACAGACAAGACTAGACAGACAAGACAGACAGACTAGACAGACAAGACTAGACAGACAAGACTAGACAGACAAGACTAGACAGACAAGACTAGACAGACAAGACTAGACAGACAAGACTAGACAGACAAGACTAGACAGACAAGACTAGACAGACAAGACTAGACAGACAAGACTAGACAGACAAGACTAGACAGACAAGACTAGACAGACAAGACTAGACAGACAAGACTAGACAGACAAGACTAGACAGACAAGACTAGACAGACAAGACTAGACAGACAAGACTAGACAGACAAGACTAGACAGACAAGACTAGACAGACAAGACTAGACAGACAAGACTAGACAGACAAGACTAGACAGACAAGACTAGACAGACAAGACTAGACAGACAAGACTAGACAGACAAGACTAGACAGACAAGACTAGACAGACAAGACTAGACAGACAAGACTAGACAGACAAGACTAGACAGACAAGACTAGACAGACAAGACTAGACAGACAAGACTAGACAGACAAGACTAGACAGACAAGACTAGACAAGACTAGACAGACAGACAGACTAGACAGACAAGACTAGACAGACAAGACTAGACAGACAAGACTAGACAGACAAGACTAGACAAGACTAGACAGACAAGACTAGACAGACAAGACTAGACAGACAAGACTAGACAGACAAGACTAGACAGACTAGACAGACAAGGACTAGACAGACAAGACTAGACAGACAAGACTAGACAGACAAGGACTAGACAGACAAGACTAGACAGACAAGACTAGACAGACAAGACTAGACAGACAAGACTAGACAGACAAGACTAGACAGACAAGACTAGACAGACAAGACTAGACAGACAAGACTAGACAGACAAGACTAGACAGACAAGACTAGACAGACAAGACTAGACAGACAAGACTAGACAGACAAGACTAGACAGACAAGACTAGACAGACAAGACTAGACAGACAAGACTAGACAGACAAGACTAGACAGACAAGACTAGACAGACAAGACTAGACAGACAAGACTAGACAGACAAGACTAGACAGACAAGACTAGACAGACAAGACTAGACAGACAAGACTAGACAGACAAGACTAGACAGACAAGACTAGACAGACAAGACTAGACAGACAAGACGACAGACAAGACTAGACAGACAAGACTAGACAGACAAGACTAGACAGACAAGACTAGACAGAAGACTAGACAGACAAGACTAGACAGACAAGACTAGACAGACAAGACTAGACAGACAAGACTAGACAGACAAGACTAGACAGACAAGACTAGACAGACAAGACTAGACAGACAAGACTAGACAGGACAAGACTAGACAGACAAGACTAGACAGACAAGACTAGACAGACAAGACTAGACAGACAAGACTAGACAGACAAGACTAGACAGACAAGACTAGACAGACAAGACTAGACAGACAAGACTAGACAGACAAGACTAGACAGACAAGACTAGACAGACAAGACTAGACAGACAAGACTAGACAGGACAAGACTAGACAGACAAGACTAGACAGACAAGACTAGACAGACAAGACTAGACAGACAAGACTAGACAGACAAGACTAGACAGACAAGACTAGACAGACAAGACTAGACAGACAAGACTAGACAGACAAGACTAGACAGACAAGACTAGACAGACAAGACTAGACAGACAAGACTAGACAGACAAGACTAGACAGACAAGACTAGACAGACAAGACTAGACAGACAAGACTAGACAGACAAGACTAGACAGACAAGACTAGACAGACAAGACTAGACAGACAAGACTAGACAGACAAGACTAGACAGACAAGACTAGACAGACAAGACTAGACAGACAAGACTAGACAGACAAGACTAGACAGACAAGACTAGACAGACAAGACTAGACAGACAAGACTAGACAGACAAGACTAGACAGACAAGGACTAGACAGACAAGACTAGGACAGGACAAGACTAGACAGACAAGACTAGACAGACAAGACTAGACAGACAAGACTAGACAGACAAGACTAGACAGACAAGACTAGACAGACAAGACTAGACAGACAAGACTAGACAGACAAGACTAGACAGACAAGACTAGACAGACAAGACTAGACAGACAAGACTAGACAGACAAGACTAGACAGACAAGACCTAGACAGACAAGACTAGACAGACAAGACTAGACAGACAAGACTAGACAGACAAGACTAGACAGACAAGACTAGACAAGACTAGAGACCTAGACAGACAAGACTAGACAGACAAGACTAGACAGACAAGACTAGACAGACAAGACTAGACAGACAAGACTAGACAGACAAGACTAGACAGACAAGACTAGACAGACAAGACTAGACAGACAAGACTAGACAGACAAGACTAGACAGACAAGACTAGACAGACAAGAGACAAGACTAGACAGACAAGACAGACAAGACTAGACAGACAAGACTAGACAGACAAGACTAGACAGACAAGACTAGACAGACAAGACTAGACAGACAAGACTAGACAGACAAGACTAGACAGACAAGACTAGACAGACAAGACTAGACAGACAAGACTAGACAGACAAGACTAGACAGACAAGACTAGACAGACAAGACTAGACAGACAAGACTAGACAGACAAGACTAGACAGACAAGACTAGACAGACAAGACTAGACAGACAAGACTAGACAGACAAGACTAGACAGACAAGACTAGAAGACTAGACAGACAAGACTAGACAGACAAGACTAGACAGACAAGACTAGACAGACAAGACTAGACAGACAAGACTAGACAGACAAGACTAGACAGACAAGACTAGACAGACAAGACTAGACAGACAAGACTAGACAGACAAGACTAGACAGACAAGACTAGACAGACAAGACTAGACAGACAAGACTAGACAGACAAGACTAGACAGACAAGACTAGACAGACAAGACTAGACAGACAAGACTAGACAGACAAGACTAGACAGACAAGACTAGACAGACAAGACTAGACAGACAAGACTAGACAGACAAGACTAGACAGACAAGACTAGACAGACAAGACTAGACAGACAAGGACTAGACAGACAAGACTAGACAGGACAAGACTAGACAGACAAGACTAGACAGACAAGACTAGACAGACAAGACTAGACAGACAAGACTAGACAGACAAGACTAGACAGACAAGACTAGACAGACAAGACTAGACAGACAAGACTAGACAGACAAGACTAGACAGACAAGACAAGACAGACAAGACTAGACAGACAAGACTAGACAGACAAGACTAGACAGACAAGACTAGACAGACAAGACTAGACAGACAAGACTAGACAGACAAGACTAGACAGACAAGACTAGACAGACAAGACTAGACAGACAAGACTAGACAGACAAGACTAGACAGACAAGACTAGACAGACAAGACTAGACAGACAAGACTAGACAGACAAGACTAGACAGACAAGACTAGACAGACAAGACTAGACAGACAAGACTAGACAGGACAAGACTAGACAGACAAGACTAGACAGACAAGACTAGACAGACAAGACTAGACAGACAAGACTAGACAGACAAGACTAGACAGACAAGACTAGACAGACAAGACTAGACAGACAAGACTAGACAGACAAGACTAGACAGACAAGACTAGACAGACAAGACTAGACAGACAAGACTAGACAGACAAGACTAGACAGACAAGACTAGACAGACAGACTAGACAGACAAGACTAGACAGACAAGACTAGACAGACAAGACTAGACAGACAAGACTAGACAGACAAGACTAGGACAGACAAGACTAGACAGACAAGACTAGACAGACAAGACTAGACAGACAGGACTAGACAGACAAGACTAGACAGACAAGACTAGACAGACAAGACTAGACAGACAAGACTAGACAGACAAGACTAGACAGACAAGACTAGACAGACAAGACTAGACAGACAAGACTAGACAGACAAGACTAGACAGACAAGACTAGACAGACAAGACTAGACAGACAAGACTAGACAGACAAGACTAGACAGACAAGACTAGACAGACAAGACTAGACAGACAAGACTAGACAGACAAGACTAGACAGACAAGACTAGACAGGACAAGACTAGACAGACAAGACTAGACAGACAAGACTAGACAGACAAGACTAGACAGACAAGACTAGACAGACAAGACTAGACAGACAAGACTAGACAGACAAGACTAGACAGACAAGACTAGACAGACAAGACTAGACAGACAAGGACTAGACAGACAAGACTAGACAGACAAGACTAGACAGACAAGACTAGACAGACAAGACAAGACAGACAAGACTAGACAGACAAGACTAGACAGACAAGACTAGACAGACAAGACTAGACAGACAAGACTAGACAGACAAGACTAGACAGACAAGACTAGACAGACAAGACTAGACAGACAAGACTAGACAGACAGACTAGACAGACAAGACTAGACAGACAAGACTAGACAGACAAGACTAGACAGACAAGACTAGACAGACAAGACTAGACAGACAAGACTAGACAGACAAGACTAGACAGACAAGACTAGACAGACAAGACTAGACAGACAAGACTAGACAGACAAGACTAGACAGACAAGACTAGACAGACAAGACTAGACAGACAAGACTAGACAGACAAGACTAGACAGACAAGACTAGACAGACAAGACTAGACAGACAAGACTAGACAGACAAGACTAGACAGACTAGACAGACAAGACTAGACAGACAAGACTAGACAGACAAGACTAGACAGACAAGACTAGACAGACAAGACTAGACAGACAAGACTAGACAGACAAGACTAGACAGACAAGACTAGACAGACAAGACTAGACAGACAAGACTAGACAGACAAGACTAGACAGACAAGACTAGACAGACAAGACTAGACAGACAAGACTAGACAGACAAGACTAGACAGACAAGACTAGACAGACAAGACTAGACAGACAAGACTAGACAGACAAGACTAGACAGACAAGACTAGACAGACAAGACTAGACAGACAAGACTAGACAGACAAGACTAGACAGACAAGACTAGACAGACAAGACTAGACAGACAAGACTAGACAGACAAGACTAGACAGACAAGACTAGACAGACAAGACTAGACAGACAAGACTGACGACAAGACAGACAAGACTAGACAGACAAGACTAGACAGACAAGACTAGACAGACAAGACTAGACAGACAAGACTAGACAGACAAGACTAGACAGACAAGACTAGACAGACAAGACTAGACAGACAAGACTAGCAGACAAGACTAGACAGACAAGACTAGACAGACAAGACTAGACAGACAAGACTAGACAGACAAGAAGCAGACAGACTAGACAGACAAGACTAGACAGACAAGACTAGACAGACAAGACTAGACAGACAAGACTAGACAGACAGACTAGACAGACAGCTAGACAGACAAGACTAGACAGACAAGACTAGACAGACAAGACTAGACAGACAAGACTAGACAGACAAGACTAGACAGACAAGACTAGACAGACAAGACTAAACAGACAAAACTAGACAGACAAAACTAGAGAGACAAGACTATACTAACAAGAGCATATTGGCAAGACTAGACCGACTAGACTGGACAAACTAGACTAGAGTCAGACAAGTCTAGAATCAAAGAAGTCTAGAATCAGACAAGTCTAGATAGAAATATTTACAGACTTTTTTAGAAAGTTCTTAGAAATGAAATCCACTTAACTAGTAGAAGAAATGAACTTTGTTTGCTCTGCTTTTAAATTAAATGATTATAAATATGTACAAGAATTGACGGACAAGACTAGACAGGCAAGACTATATAGGCTAGACTAGACCGACAGGGTGGACTGGACAAACTAGACTAGAGTCACACAAGTTTAGAATCAGGCAATTCTAGAATCAGACAGGTATAGAATCAGACAAGTATAGAATCAGACAAGTATAGAATCAAACAAGGCTAGAATATAGACAAGTCTAGAAAAATCAGACAAACCTAGTATTAAACAAGTCTATAATCAGACAAGTCTAGAATCAGACAAGTCTAGAATCAAAGAAGTCTAGAATCAGACAAGTCTATATCGACTATATGTCTACATTTACATAGTCTACATTGACTATTTGTAAGTGGATTTCATGTCTAAGGAGATTCAAATATAATCTTCTTAGACATGAAATCCACTTACAATTAGTGGAAATGTACAAATATCTTTGTTTGCTCTGCTATTAAATAAAGGGAGTAAACTATTTCTTCAAGACATAAAAATAAACAAAGTTTGTACTTATTCTGCAAAATAAACCTTCGTACTTTCATACTAATAATTGCTCTTACAAGTTCTTTTTTTGTAAATTCTTCGACTCCAGTTGTATCTTTTCTTGTCGTATAATTTTTGCTTTCTTTGTTAATTTCGAGAAACTCAATAGTTATCTTGGAAATTATTGTCATTTTCTGCATGCGAACACAAAAGAAAGTAATAATCCGTTTTTTTTAAATTCAAGAAATTATTTAGCAATTTCTGATGTAAAATAATTTTATTCCATGATTTGTTAAAAGAATTTGTTTTGCTCTTTTAGTGAAATATTAAATAATTCTTTAAACGGAAAAATGAATTTCTAAACAGGATATAAATAGAGTTAAGAAAAATAGGCAAAATCTTAAGAAATAACAAATTTACTCAATAATTCAACTAATTTATATCAACTCGCGTTAATTAATAATCATCATCATTAGCCGCCAGCCTTCATGTCCCATTGCTGGGCCCCGGCCACTTCTTTGTCACATATCCAACCTCAGCACAAATTGTAAGACTGAATATGGGGGACCTAGCGGTTTATCGTCGAATCCGAACGACAAATTTCCAGAGAAGGTGTTATGCTAAGCGTACACCAAAACCAATTTGGTCGGCCGATGGCGTACAGAACTACCCGGACGATATAATCGGACGTGTGTGTGCTTACACTTCAACAGTGCAACAGTGTTACCACCAGTGTTACCAACAGTGCTATCCTGTCGATTATTGTAATTTTTTTAATGTTTATCCCACATAAGTTGTGTTTATAATAGGGGTTGGTCTATTATAAACACAACTTATGTGGGATAAACATTCAAAAAATTACAATAATCGACAGGATAGCACTGTTGGTAACACTGGTGGTAACACTGTTGTACTGTTGCAGTGTAAGCACACACACGTCCGGTTAAATCGTCCGGGTAGTTCTGTCCGCCATCGGCCGACCAAATCGGTTTTGGTGTACGCTTAGCATAACACCTTCTCTGGAAATTTGTCGTTCGGATTCGACGTTAAACCGCTAGGTCCCCCATATTCAGTCTTAAAATTAGTGCTGAGGTTGGATATGTGGCAGAGAAGAGGCCGGTGCCCAGCAATGGGACATAAAGGCTAATGATAATGATGATGATTATTAATTAACGCGAGTTGATATAAATTAGTTGAATTATTGAGTAAATTTGTTAATTATCAAGATTTTGCCTATTTTTCTTAACTGTATTTATATCCTGTTTAGAAATTCCTTTCACTTTTCCGTTTATAGAATTATTTAATATTTCACTAAAGAGCAAAACAAATTCTTTTAACAAATCATGGAATAAAATTATTTTATTCTAGTTGTGTTTATAATAGACCAACCCCTATTATAAACACAACTTATTAATTTTTCAATATCCATAGTCGTTTAGGTAGATAACAACAAAATTTAACTATAAATACATTCAATTTGCACTGTAGACGCCGGCAGTCTGGCGAGAAATCCCAACAAGTTTGGATCATCGTGATGATTGGCCGTTTTCGGGCGTCATTGAACGATGGCAGTCGTGTTTGTGTACGCGCTCTCATTCTTTTACAAGTGTTTGATTCAATCGCCGTCGTCGCCCGAGCAAACTTCGGCCGATGACGGTTTAAGTGTATGCGAGCCATCAGACAGTGTGACCCCACGGTTGCCTAAGCCTGATTGGGGAATTGAGTGTGATGGGTTGCAGCCATTAGTTTTAATTTTTACTGCTTTAGTTCTGGGTGGGATTCGAACCCACGCTGTCTGACCCGAGAGCCAAGTGCTTAACTATCTGAGCCACCATCACCTGTAATTAATAACCTCTATCTAATAATTAATAATAACTAAGCAATATTAATAGATTTGTTTCATATATAAAAATTTAATTTATAATGGATTTATAAAAAACGAAATGTCCAATTAAAGTGTGATTAGATCCAAAATTACTGATTTCGATTTTATAAGCAATGGCTGGAAGCGGAGAAACAAGACCAGCCGATAGCCAAAATTGCTAAATAATAATAAAAACCGTTCTCGGATTTCTAAACTGAGATGAAGATTTAAATCACATGCGTAAATATGTATGTCCTAACCCCACTTGTAAATTTCTACGCTCGCATAACTTATCCTTAGTATTAAATCTTACTTCATGTAGGTGGTGGTAAACAGACCAAATCTTGCAAATATATTAACATTCATAATTAAATCTATAATGAGCATTGAATAAAATGATGAAATTTGAAGGGAGGGGGGGGGGACTGCGTAGCAAGCACGATAGACATTGACTTATCAAATGCCCTCCTGAATCATCTTGGTACCGCTATTAGCATTTCCACAAGATGTCTCTGTAAATGTTTCAAAATATTTGTCCAATGCTACATCCCGCATTCACATCAGTGTTTAGTGGTTTGGAATTGGTTTGTATCTACGCTTTCTATTGTTCTTCCGTCCTTCTCTTTACCACTGATTATGTTTTGTAATATGTCCTAGGCGTGGTCAATTTCAGTTCGGATCGTGTCTGGTTTATCCATGTATCTCTTTCCGGGGTACATCGGTCGGAATCAAAATTAGTGTGATAGACACTATCTGTGCAGCCAAAACATATGCATAGTTTGTCTACTGTGCTGCCGATGTTGCAGGTGTATTCCCTAAAAGAACCATGGCTGCTGAACGCCTGGGTTATGTGATAGCTAACCTCCCTGTGGTGTCTTGTACCCATGGTTCTAACTGTGGGATAAGAAGCCTAGTCCACCACCTTTGCCTTGCATTGCTCCCCGTTCGTTTCCTTTTTTCAAGCGTATGCGCGCTAGAATTTTTCCTACTTTCCATCTTGTTTGTCAATGTTGAGTCATTTATTGCTCCACGAAGCAAGATTATTTCCTCGATATTATGCTATATTGGCGGGATTCCAGCTATTACTAGTGCATCTCTTGATATAGTCATATTTGCGTTCCAGACTTTTATTGCTATTTTTCGCTGGAGAGAAGTTAGCATTCTCCTTATGCTAGATTTTTCCATAGCATTAGCTCATACTGGAACGCCATACATGATTGTAGAATGAACCACGTCATATAGCATTCTTCGTTTGCTACTTTTTGGACCGCCTACTTTGGGTATTAATTTTTCTAGGGCCTTGGTTGTTATTAGGGCTTTAGTCGTCACCTGTTTGATGTGTTCTTAAAAAGAGAGCTTCCTATAAATATTTATACCTAGATATTTCACATATTGTTGGAGTTATTGTCTCCTCCTTCACTTTAAATTTTATGGGTCCTATCTTCCTTTGTCCCGTAAGGAGAACAGCTTCTATTTTCTCTGCTGTCGGCTTAAGCCCTCCAGCTAGTTACCCACAATTTTAATGATCATGTTAGACCTGTTCATCAACTCGTCCTCTGTCCTTCCGGTCGCAACAATAGCTAAATCATCGGCGAAGCCAACAATTTCTACGCCATAGCCTAGTCTTAGTCTCAATACGCCATCAGATAAGATATTACAAAGCGTAGGGCCCATAGCGGAGGCCTGCGGCACGTTAGTGGTTACCTCACATTCTGCGGATTCCCCGTCTGTTTCTATTACTATTTTTCTGATTGACAAGGTAACTGCCAATAAGGCGCAGAAGGTATGGGGAGATTTTTCTTTCTTGAAATTCTATCATTAGTATCTTTATTCCTATTACAATTAAAATGGCTTTGTCAGCAAACAAATAAAACGGCCCTCAGTCCCCGGCGTCCCTTTGATGGACAGAGGGTGCTAAAAATCTCCGGGTAAGCTACGAAAATAGGTACATGGAATGTACGAAGCATGACCGAAGACGGTAAACCGCACAACGTTATCTAGAAAATTAAAAGACTGGATGTAAAAATCATGGGAATTTGCGAAATGCGATGGAAAGGAAAAGGCCAAAGCACAATAGAAGAACACACTGTATACTACTCTGGTAATAAATAAAGTAGTAGGTAGTAAAGTAAAATGGTGTAGGCATAATTGTAGCAAATGAAATTACTTACTATGTGAAAAACTTCCTACCACACTCCGAGAGGGTCATGGTGTTACAGATTATATATCTATACATCAGATAAAGACGATAATTGAAAAATTCTACGAGCAACTTAAAACTGTTATTAACTGCACAAAGAAAGACCAGATGAACATAGTGATGGGTGATTGTAATGCTAAGGTTGAGGAAGGTAACAACGTTGGTACTTTTGGCCTCGGCAAACGTAATTAGAGAAGAGATCGCCTCGTTTAATTGTGTGAAGAAGTTTTGAATGAAATTTTGAAAATTTGAAATTTTTAAGTGAAAGATTTTGACAGACACCTTCTTCAAGTTGCCGGCAAGAAGGCTATACACATGGATGTCACTTGCCAATACACCACAAAAGATCATACGCAACCAAATAGATTACATACATGGCAATTGGTGAAAGATTCCGCAAATCACTCAAAGCTCTAAAACCGTACCCTGGAGCAGACGTAAACTCCTATCATAGTCCAGTAATTGGTAAGCTGCAAGCTAGGCTAAAGAAAGTAGTAAGAAAAGCCCGCGCTCCGATACTAGACATAACAAGGTTGAACGACACAAAGATTAATGAACAGGTATGCCAATCTTTAAGCGATGATGGTATAAATAACAACATATCAGTAACACAAACAGAAGAAAAGTGGAACCTCTTAAAACGCCTTATCCCAAATATGAGCCAAAAGTACTTAAAGCAACAAAGAAAGAATGGATGACGAAAGAAATTATTCAGCTAATGTAACTCAGAACACACGCTAAAAAGCTAAATAACACCGGAAAAGTTTGTACAAGAACTTTTCATTAACACCACATCAGACCATTTCAGACCAGACAGAGCGACCATTACAAAAGACGAAATTCAAAAAGCCATAACATCAATGAAGAATGCGAAAGCAGCCAGCCCAGATAACATCGGCCCACACCAAGATACACTAATACTTGGCAATGAACGCGTTGAGAGAGTAGAGAAATATGTCTACCTCCGTACACTCATAAATGACGACTGGGATTGCTCCAAAGAAATACGTACAAGAATAGAACGGGCCAGATCTTCTTTCTACAAATTAAATAAAATGTTTTTCTCCAGCGACTTGTCACTTAAAATCTGAATGGTAAGGTGCTATATCATGCCTGTTCTCCTATATGGCGTGGAGGCCTGGACATTTACAGAGGCGACGCAAAATAGCCTGGAGGCTTTCGAGTTTTGCATATATAGATGCATCTTGCGCATGTCATGAATCTATCATATCACAAATGAAGAAGTACTCCAACAAAGAGGTAAAAACAAACAACTGCTCAACATCGTCAAAGATAGAAGGCTGCAATACTTAGGGCATATAATGCGAAATTACAAATATCGCAAATTACAATTAGTCATGCAAGGAAGAGTAGATGGAACGTAACTCCTGGTTTAAGAACTTACTCCAGTAGTTCGGCCTTACATCAATGCACATGTTTCGTCAAGCCATGCTAATCGCCAACATCCGCAAAGGATAGGACACTCTAAGAAGAAGAAGAAGGTCTATTATGATATCTCTCCAGTCTGCTGAATTGAAAGCATTTTGGACATCTAATGTTATGAGCGCACTGATATTCCTTGTTCTTTGTGTGCCAGTTGAAGGTTTTTGTTAGCTTCTAGGACCCTTAAAACAGCATCCACGGTAGACCGTCCCTCTCGAAACCCTTATTGCCTATCTGAAAGATTTTTCAGTTTTTGGCATTTTTTGTAAACCACACATATTGGACGGTACGAGGAAGGTAGCTC
This sequence comes from Phosphuga atrata, assembly GCA_944588485.1. Taxonomy (NCBI): domain Eukaryota; kingdom Metazoa; phylum Arthropoda; class Insecta; order Coleoptera; family Silphidae; genus Phosphuga; species Phosphuga atrata. The sequence continues at coordinate 54,374 of CALYMW010000364.1, read as the reverse complement.
TGTGTGTTTATGTCCTTTTCTAAGTAGGACCAGCTTTGCTTTTTTCCAGCTTTGTGGAAATTTGCCATCTGCCAAATTTTTTTTCATGGTTTTCAGGACGACTTCTGGCTGCATATTTGATGCAATTTTTATATTTGCCCAGGCCCGGTCTAGATACTATTGTTTAGCGTTTTCCATTCAGTCTTGTACAATTAGTTTTGTCTGCTTAGCCTAGTTTTGTTAGATCAAAAATAAGCATTAAATAAAATAATTAAATAAGAATTGAAATATAACAGTGAACAGAATTGAAATATAACAGTGAAAACAAAATGAAGATTTTATTTTACTACACTTATACTTCTATTCATGTTTGCGCATTTGTGTCTGATTAATCTAATCTGCTCTGTCGATTTTTCTTTGTCTAACTACTATTGTTCGTTTAGCCTTTTCCATTCAGTCTTGTACAATTAGTTTTGTCTGCTTAGTATAGTTACTTGACCCTGTCTATAATTAATATCTAACAAAGTTAAATTTTAATCAGACGCGTAATTATTATTATTAATAAAAAACTCCATGTTTTAACGATCTTAACGACATTCGAAAATTAATATACCTGGCAAAAAAATATACACTAACTTTTCGATAATTAATAATTGAAAAGGTCCTTGGAAACGTATCGACTAATCCAAGTTTCTGTTTCATTTAGAGGAGATTCAAGGCTACTGGAATTCGCTTTGGTGTCTTAATTAGCGGGTTTTCTCCATAGGTGAGTGATAAAATAATCGAGATATTTATAGCGCCTTTGTTCTATCCAGCTTGATATTTATTGGCTAATAATATAGTCATAAGTGTGTGTGTAATTATGTTTCGCTAATTTTTCGTTCCATATTTTATTATTAGGGAGGACGTTGGTTTATTGGTAAAGCGTAGGACTTTTTCATTTTCATTCTGGTCTCGAAATCCTTCCAACGCAAAGTAATGCTCCGATCACAGTCCTACGCTCCTATTCGCATAATTGCTGAAATCGGTGTAATAGAAATAATGCAATCGAACTGCTGGTTTTTGAATGGCGCTTCATTATTTGAAAAATAAATTTTAAATTAATAAATATAGAAAGTTGAGAATTGGAATAAATTAAGATTGTTTTATAAGGTAGTTGGAAACGTTTAAGATTTTTTTTTATTTCTTTGGTTTTGTAAATATTGGGAGATCTGTACTGGACCACCTAGAAATTAAAGTTTCACTTTATCTAGAACACAATTTCGGAGTGTTCCTAATTTAGACTATTTGATGGTTTATTTCCAATTTAGACTTAAAGAAACTTGTAGTATTTATATACTACTAGATTAGACATTTTTTCACCAAATTATTTGAAAAATGTCTAATTTTATTTATGCTAAAAACGTAATCTATCCTATCCTAAGTGAATCAAATCTAATCCTCAACAAGATATGTTACTGTTAAGATGACTTATTTGTATTTTAAATTAAATGCACAATAGTTCGCAGATTTGATTTAAGTAACTTAATCGAACAGAAACTGCTGGAGCCTATTCCAATCTCAACGGAAAACTGAAATAGCTTTGAGGCAAACTGAAAGAAATAGTTTTGAGGAAATCAATGGAAATTAAATATATTTGTCTTGATTTAAATTATAAACGTAATTAATTTTTGTTTTAAATAAAATTATGATATTTAATTTAATTGTGGTATTGTGTGACAAAATATCAAAACATTTGCAATACTTTTAATAATTTTTAATAAAAAAGTAATTAAGAATTTCTTGCTATTTCTTGATCGTTGCAATTAATAATACATTAATGATAATCACCATACAAACTGTAGAATATAATCAAGGAAATTCCAATTAACAGCATACTGATAAAAATCTCGACTTACAATCTTCAATTACAAGCCATTTCTTTATTAAATACTTTACGGGAGGAATAAAATACAAACCGATCATGATGAGGGTACCAGCAGTCATAGAATCCATTTGCAAAATAATTTGAAAATAGAATAATGTGTAGGAAAACCACACGGCAGCGCACAAGTCATTATATACGTGACCTAAACCATAGCAGACCTTTTGCATTGATGCACAAGGTTTTCGTCTATACGCTGACCCGTCCAGTAAACTTGTTTCTTCATTCATTTCCAGAAAATTATTATATAAATCACATACAACTCCTTGCACGTTTCTGCAACAAAATGAAAAGGAAATGAAAAATGATCGACGTAGTGGTGTATTTGGTCGTAAATTACAAAGCATTTGCTAGGGTACTCAGATTTAACCAAGATTAGATAAAATGGAACAATATGAAACTGATTTGTTTACTTCCTAATTGTTTTATTTATTTCATTTATTGTTCTTCATAAATATGCATACAAATACATGAATATGATGGTTGCGACAGTTACTATGTGGTAATTCATACTTACATTGAATTGAAAAATTCACTATATTTTTACTACACTTATATTATGTAAAAATGTCATACAACTTGTTATTCACAGTTATATAAATTTCTACACATATCACGACTCAAGTTTCGACATTTGACGGTCATTTTCAAGTGACCGTAATGACCGTCAAACGTCGAAACTTGAGTCGTGATATGTGCAGAAATTTATATATCTGTGAATAAGTTGTATAACATTTTTACATAATATAAGTGTGGTAAAAACATAGTGAATTTTTCAATTCAACATACACATACAGATACTTCAAGATATGTAGAAATATATGTCAGAGATACACTTGTAAATACCCATATACATATGCCCTACATATGCCCTAGTTTTAAAACAATGAGATTTTTAAATGTTAAAAAAATTACAAAAACAAAAGTCTAATTTAAAATATTTTTTGTAAACTCACTTGAAATAATCCTGAAACAAAAAAACTAATATGTTTATTAAATTAAAAATTTATTAATAGGATATTACGTAATGAGAGTTGTAAGAAGCATATTACGTACGAGCGGAACAGTTACGCACGACCCGCGCAGCGGGGAGTGCGTAATTCCGCGAGTAGGTTATTGCCTTACAACTCGAGTTATGTACTTTATCTACGAGCACACTAATATGTTTCTGTTTAATGAGAAAAATTTGTTTGATGTAACAATTTTTTTTCTTATTAGGTACATTATTTAATTAAATGAAAAGAAATACTTTCTTAATGGTTACATACCTTATTATTTAGTACTTATTTGGGTTAAACTGGAATAAGGGTGCTCATATATATATATATATATATATATATATATATATATATATATATAGGCAACCCAATGTACGCAATATCAATTTCCGTTAGTTTGAATTGTGGCACGGGGGGCGCTGAACGTATGTGCACGTAGTAGCAGCTCTCAACCAATCAACGCATCATAAACCAAACGCACGTGTGTGTTATCAAACATAACTTATCATTAATCGCGGTCTGTTACATACGTGTGTGTTATGATGTGTGTTGTGATGTTAGTCCACGAACTGTACAATAATGGGCATTTACAATAGTGGCCGTAGATAAATATATTTATTAAATTAATTAGATTATTATTATTAAAACTGAAAATTTGATATTGATTTTCAAACTTTATATTGATTTAAAAACTACTAGATTGATACCTTATTTTAAGATTAACGTGATTTTAAAACCATATTTTTGTATTTTATTTTGTGATTTTTAATCTTATTTGTATGAAATTTTGCAATCGATTTTAAACATTGTTTGATCAGAAGGGCCAAAAATATGCTAAGGCATATTTTTCTAATTCTGCTGAAAAAAAGGAATGGACTAGTCAGAAATTTGTTTCCGACTAAACTATGAATTTAGGGCTTTTTTTATATTGTACCAATAAAAGCATACATTGCATATTGGCCATGATAAGACATTTTTCGAAATAATTTTAGTCAGCATTCCTAAAAATCATGCAGCCCCATAGGCCTATTGTATTCCCACAAATTGTTCCATCCAAACAAAGATGTATACGTGTCTTGTGATTCGGCGGGCGTTGTTGAGTTTTATTCTCCTCCGCGCGATTGCTTTACATTGGAAAATTATATAAAAGGCAGTGTCGTCCTCTTCGTTGCAGAGTCTGCATAATAGTTGATATGTCCTGATCTATCTTCTGCAGGTGCTCTTTTAGTGCGGAGTGTCCCGTTAAGAGACCTGCTACAGTTGGAATATGCTTCCTAGATAGTTTCATTTCAGCTCTTGGGGTGTTAGATATGGAACCCAACATTCGTTTGCTGTGTTGCTGGCCACTATTGCGGACCCATTATTATGGGTGACTCTAATTGGTCCACTCTTTTGTTACTTCACCGGTCATAACTTTGGTGATGTAGGACTTCTCCCTTGCAATCGGGAGCGCTGAAGCTGCGCTCTCTTTTGCAAGTGCGTCCGGCTTTTCGTTTCCCGCCAGAAGTATTTGACTAACCACCTACACGAGTATAAAGGCCGGTCCAGACGCTACGTTTTGAACAAGATTTGGCTGCACAGTTCAACAAGTTGCGTGTGGGCAGGAAAAGTGCGCAGTTTTGAAACCGGCGCGAAGTTCCAAATGATTATGGCAAAACTGACGTTATGAAGTTGGTGGGAAAGAAATTGGAGTCGCTACAGGCAGAGGATGCGTTTCAGGTGTTTGTAAAGGTGTTCGCCCAGAAACTAATTTCCGAAGTTTTATTCGAAGCGGAGATAGGTACGCTTACCCGAAATTTTCAAATTGTTGATACAAGTTGACCGGCGACAAGATGATTTTGGTTTAGTGAATAGACGTCAACAAGAATATGCCCTAACAATTGAGAATGCCACATACTCTTTCTTCAAAGTTTGAACACTCCTTCTCGCAGCAGTCGCAGCCAATGCCACATAACGACTTCCCAGAACAACTTATACACACTCAGGAGTATGATAGAGTTGGGCAAATTCCGGCAGTTTTACGCATCATCCCACAACAAGGTGAACAGGATCAACACATACTCCCATAAAGTCCTTGCCCCCTCTTCCACTGCAAACTACTTATCAACATTTCAAGCTAACTGCATGAAGTACTTGCATACATTTTCATTCTGCTTAGCCTATGTTTTGTGAAACACTGAAGTTTCTTTTAAGGTTCATATAAATATAAATCTTTTATAGACCATAGCATTATTACTTACCTTTAAGTATTCATTCTTCAGCACCTTGAAGATAGCTTTACATGTTTCGGGAATGATTTCATAATTGTTGATTGAGATGATGATTTGCACCATAACAATTGATTCATAATTGTTTTGAATTCTAGGTCTTTGTAACTTCTGCCATTTAGCAAAAATCTTAAAGTTGCTGTTAGCCTTTCATGTGGTGATATTGCTGTTCTCATAGAAGTATTTTCTTTGATGATATGCGATGTCACTAATTCAAGTCCATTCTCAAGTAGTTCTTCCAATCATTAGGTTCATCACGTAGTTTAAGCAGTAATCTAATTTGGGAAAAGTGCTGCCTTTTTAGAAGCCACTTCCGCGACCACCTTGAACGCCGGGTACTTCTGAGACGTTGCAATCTTTTATTTTCCTTAACAAGACAGCACGCCAAAATTGACCAGAGTAGTACCTCCTCCATGACAATGCCACTAAAATTGTGCGAAATATACAAATATCTCTGCACCATGTAGACGCTCTAAGAATTGCAACGTTTTCATTCCGTCCTAAAGGCCGGTCAAGACGCTACGTTTAGCACAACATTTTGCTTGCGCAGTCTTAGGACGGAATGGAAACGTTGCAATTTTTATAGCGACTACACGGTGCAGATATATCTGTATATTTTGCACAGTTTTAGTGACATCTTCATGGAGGAGGTACTACTTTGGTCAATTTGGGCGAAATCGTCATGAAGGAGGTACTAGTCTGGTCATTTTTGAACAAAATGAATCGGAAAACGGAGCTACCGTCTACATGCGCCGACTTGTCTGCACAGTTCATGGATATCTATGCTCTCTAGTTCAGTTATCGCTGTAACTGTACCGTCTTAGCGCCGTTTTCAAAACTGCGCACTTTTCCTATATACACGCAACGTTTTATCTGCAACGAGTGGAAATGTACAGACAAAACGTTGTGCAAAACGTAGCGTCTGGACCGGCCTGTAGACTGCGCAAACAAAAGGTTGTGCAAAATGTAACATATGGACCGGCCTTAACGCTGTTTTGTTGTACCAGAATACTGAAGGCACTCCCAAACTGTTCTAGATTTTATTCTATGATAAGTTAGGGACTGTCCGTGAAAGTATAGATGTTTTTACTTTTGTAGTCCATTCCTAAATTTCTCCGACACTTGTCTCAATTGCAAGGATTTCCGCTTGAAAGACCATGGTGTGCTTCTCCAGTAGGAAAGTTATGCTGCACCTAGGAGACGTCCACAGACTCCAGCGCTACTTCGCTGTCTTTTTTGAAGCAGTCTGTCAACAAGAATAGGTCTTCTTGACTTTTCCTGCGGTAGTTTCCTTATGTCCACTGTAGTTCTTACCCAGACACGTCACCCAACCAACATAACATCCCAGACACATACACGACATAATAATAGCGAGTATTGATTAGCTGAACCACTTTCATTTGAATGCCACAGCTTGTGTTGCTCTTCATAAGAGAACTAAACAATTCCTGTTAGAAAGAAGAGTTAGACAGGGGGATACAATTTCTCCAAAATTCTTCAGACTCTCGTTCGAATACATAAATTTGGAATCGCAAAAAACAACGACTGAAATGTGTCAGGTTATTTTAGGCCTTAAAATTAAATTATTTTCTTGGATGTTGTTAGAAAATGAATATGAAATTGTTAAATTTTTATTAATTGGAAAAGTAATCGATTCTTTCCCAGAGAGATAAAGGTAAACTTTCCCAGGGAGATTTCACCGAGGATCTGTCGCCAGAGTTGGAAAGATCTGAAGCAAAAGATGAAGAAACTAACGAAACATAACTCCAACGAAACATAAAACGAAAGAACTGGAGAAATACTTTTAAAAAAGCGTCCATGGTATATATACCTAGTCATAAAATAACTAGGGCTAAGAAAACCAAAGTGCGGAAGTGAAACGCAGAGTTGCACAAGCTTGGGCAGCATTCGACGCAAACAAACATACACTAAGTGGTAAATCGCCAATGCACCTCAAAGTCAGAGTTTCCGAGCAGTGTGTCATGCCCGCGTTCACCTATGGAACAGAGACTATGACACTCACCAAAAAAATAGCAGAGAAGTTCAGAGTGGCGCAAGGAGGTATGTAGAGAGCAATGCTTGGAATAACACTATGAGACCGACAACGTAACGAGTGGATTCGTAGCAAAACTAAAGTGAATGACGTGATGGGCACCATAGCAAAGAGAATGTGGGCATGAGCAGGAGACATGGCCAGAATGGACGCGACACGTTGGACCAGGGGGGTTTTAGAGTGGAGACTCAGAGCTGACACCCGAAGACGACGCCGACCACCAAACCGTTGAATATATGACTTCAGACAACACGGAGGATGTGACTGGATGAGACGGGCACTCACCGGTGTATGTCGACAATCGCAGATACGCTCTGGTGGAGTTCCAAAACGGAGATGCCGACAGAGAGGCGACTGGCTCTCTGCCGCCAAATCCTTTGTTCTGCTGGGAGTCAATCAGTTTTATCAGTCTTATGTTGCAATAAATAAGATTTGAATCACAAAATTAAGTAATTTTTTATTACCATTATTTTTGTTTCTCATTTAGAATGTACTGTGGGTTTTAAATTATTGGTCACTCCTCTCAGAAGGAGCGGCGAAAAAGTTACGTCACCCTTGTGACGTTTTATAGCTACTGAATTACGGAGAAGAAAATATAAATCTCCGACTTGTTCAACATTCACCATTAGTGCATGATGAATGTCGATATTTACCGGTGTAAGTCAGAAATAAGGGTATTTAACAAATATTTCGGACATACACCAAGCGATTATGTGAATGTTGACATTCACCGGTGAAAGTCGACATTCCGCAAATTTCCGTCTTTCACGGTAACATATATAAGCATTCTTATCACACATGGTTGCCTACATTTCGCCATTTCTGACCCGGAGAAATATAAATTAATTAAAAATTGTAAAATAGTATAAAAATATGACATTTGTCATCCATTTCTGAGCTATGTTTAAAGTTTAAGTCTCTAGCTCATCGGGAAGTTAGTTTATAATCAATTGATATTTAAAAAAAAACCTAGAACAGCCTAGAACAGCCAGAGAACAAAGCGACCTGATAAAAACGTGGAAAACTTACAAATTTGTTAATAATTTTGAAACTAATTATTTTCAAGCGAATAGTTTAAAACTCGAAAATATCTGTCAAATTGTTTAGAAAAAATTTATTTGAAATTTAAAAAGAATTTTTTTTATTTCAATTTTTTTTTTCTTGAATTATAAAGCTACCAAATAGTAGCGTGTTTTGTTTACGGATCCAGACATCATTAAATATTTATAGTAAACTTCCCATAATTACGTTCCTAATTCAAAAAAATGATTTGCGTTGAAATCTTGAATCCTAAAAACCGAAATATCATTATTGTTTTTTTATCGGCATTTAACTGGAACAAATTCGTAGTGGAAAAGCAGATGGCAAACTAATCCAATCGCCGAGTTTCGTAAAATCATTAAAACTAACTACAGAATTAGCAAATACCGAAATTTGCCGCAGGTAAATTTTCAAACAGTACATAATGGCTTCATAACAAATTTAATCATTTAATTGGAGCATCCAATTAGAGCTTACACTCACTTGTACTTATTTAATAAACATTATTGAACTTCCGCTTCTTGTTTAATTGATTACTGTTATGAAACAATGAAATTATCTCCAATCTTATCATGAATTTCTAATGATGCGGCTAATTATTAAGAGAGGAAATGTAGTTCATTCATTGTAACAACAATGCGTTCTATTAAACAGGTCATTGGTGTTGGTCAGGATACGATTTATTGTAATTATATTATTATTTTTAGTTGGTATATATATATATATATATATATATATATATATATATATATATATATATATATATATATATTTTCTATCCATAATTCTCCATTGCATAGAATATTTGGATGGTGTAGAAGAATTGACATCCATGCGGAGCACATTTTTGATCATATATGCAAAGTTTAATTGCAAATTCTTTGGGGATGAATATTTCGTTGAAAACACGACGATTTTGAAAAGAGGTGATGTCAAAGTTTTATGGAACTTTGCCTTTAAAACAGCTTTTTTTCTTGAAAGCAACAATATTTATAGTTTTAATTAAACATTTTTTGTACAAAAATTTTGGAAAAAGAAATGAGAAAGGAACGAGTAAATATGAAAATGACCAAACAATAAAATAAATTGTTAAAATTTAAAATAATTGCTTGTTCGGTTAATAACTTTTTGGATTATAAACGCTTTTCATTTTTGTTGTTTTGATTGTTTCAGTACCAGCAAAATGCACTCAGGTAAATACATAATATATTCTTAGGTCTTTTTATGTTGCATTTTAAGATGTCGTTACAAAAATAATAAAGCTGTCTTTAAAATATTAGCACGTTGTATGCGGGGATTTGTAATTTCATACGACTCACACAACTCGAGAAAGAATATACATTCACAATTCCATATCAAATCAAAAGCACTCGCGCTCACTGCATTTACATAATTATTAAGAAATAATTACGTAGTAAAGGATTTATCTAAAATAAAAATAAATTAGTTTGGATTTGATCAAAAATTATTGAAATATTTGTTTGAAAACAAATTTTGAAAAAAGCTTTTTTTTCTTTTGGTCACGGGCAATAAATTTTTAATTTATAAATTTATATAAATTAAGATAATGAATTATGAAGACTAATATTTTAACGTTTTTTTGTAACAAGGTTACGTGTTTAAAATCAGTGAAGCAATAATTTATTAGAAATTTGTTTAATTTGTTTAATAACAGATTATAGTAACAGATTATAATTTTACGAAGAAAAGTTAGTTTTTATAATCCATTTTCATTTTTAAAATGTTTATAAAACCTTTTTATTTGTTCACCTTCACCCCAAGTTCCAACTCTGTAAGGTTAAACCCCCTTCCTTGAACAATCCTCTTAATGATTGTTTCCATTTCACCATCCCATTCCACAAATCCGAAATCCACATCTTCCTTGTTTACATCTATCCCCACTCTGGGGACCTATCTAGGGAAATATTCCTACAATGACCTTATTGTTTAAGTATTTTATTTTCATTCGTGATAAATCTTAATAAAACAAAAACCCGCCAGATCCAGTTCTTTATAAATAATTCCCTCTTCAACCGCCAACATAACAGCCCCATATACATTATGCCCCAAAACAAGGACACTACTTCCGACATTATGCTTCATACCTCCAACCTAGCCAATATCATTTCTACCACTTGGTAATCACTTTTTCTCTCCTTCTTATTTGTACCCATCCCCGTGTTCAATATACCGCCAAAATCAACCAGAATCTAACAAACATGCTTAGTCAGGTCCAGCATCATAACCTACGTTCAAACTATCGACCCCGTGAACCTTTGCTTCATTATCATAGACAAATTCCAATCCAACATGATAGATTTAATATCAGAATTCTCAGAATTCAGATACATTAATTTCCGAGTCCGAGACACCAGTGTTTACATTTAGACCCTTCATTTCCAATAGTTGGCAGTGTCTATCGCCCTGTCATTTGCCACAATTAGGTCATCCATCGTGCATGCCTCTCGCATGTTGGGACATCTGAAGGTGGCTGTCGCTCTGAAGCTCCCGCATTCACACAACTCGTCACCCACAGGCATTCCCCATTTCATCCTGTTCGATTTGCAGCACGTCTCTCCTAGTCTGTTCAGTGATTTCCATGTCGCGTATGGTAAAAGTTTTCCCCGTCGTAGCTCCTCTCTGGTTTCGGTCCGCAGGTTTGGGTGTTGTTTTTTCCATAGTTCTATGCGGCGTTGTTTTGGCAAAATTCAGATGCAATTCACAAGTAAAAATTACCCTACATCCTAACTCTGATCAAAATCTAACGTACACTCTGCAGAACCTAAAAATAATCAGATGACAGAACAACGAAAAAGAAAATGAACAAGCTGATCAGAGATATGTATATACTGAGTTGCAAATTCCGGAAAGACACATGGCTCTCGGTTTGTAGAGAAATCAAAACAGAAAAAATATGGTATAGAAATAGAATAGAAATGAAGTTAGGAAATACTGCTATGAAATTAAAAGCTTTCCAAATATCGCCTATGTTTCCACATAGGCCTAGGCTTTTCCACATAGGCTATGCTTCCACATAGGATATTCCCTGATATCTCTTTTAGTAACCCACTCTACTTTACAGACTCCGAAAAAGCACCACGACCTCCTTTGACAATGAGTCAGAGATCAATTCTTAGGTCTTTCTGATCAACAGAGTAAATTGCTGGTTCAACAACTGCTTCAACTTTGATAATAGATAGTGACGAAATAACATCCCGTCAGGACTCCTGTCAGAATTCTAAGCTTATTCTTATTTAGTTTCAGGCAAGCTTTTGTATTTTTCTGCTTAAAGGTAAGGTAGGTGTTCTGGTAAAGATCCCAGCATTACTTTGGATTGTCTTAGCCTTGGAAGTTCTCTCCAGGTTTTCATCGATTGTGCTCTTATTTCTTCACCAAAACTTTTGTCACACTTATATCCCAAAAGGGTTCCGGACCTATAAAAGTATTACTGGTTTATTTGTTTGCTTGGCGATCGGCTTTTTCTTTTTCAACTATACCAGTGTGACCTGGTACTCAGTATAACGTTACTTTATTTTCGCTGCCGAGCTTGATTCGTTTTTCCACACATTCCCATACCAGTTTAGATCTGATGGTGTATGAGCTAATGGCCTTGATGGCTGCTTGGCTATCTGACGGAATAGCTATTCGTTCTTCCGATTGTTCCTGTTGAGGTTAAATTGTACATATCCTTCGATTAATTGGAAGATACTCAGGACCTCTGCTTGGAAGATACTTATGGGTAGACTAAAAATGGGTAGATTCACATGGATTCAAAGTATTTGGTACGAGGTCCAAATACTCCTTCACCAGTACCTTCATTTGTCTTCGAGCCATCCCTATATCACTTGTACCTCAGCATATCACAAGTACTATTGTGGTATGCTGAGGATTCGTTGCTCCAATTGGCTATGAGTATGTAACTGTCCTACTCCATGGAAAAAATAGTTTCCCTAGTTCTGTCTAGGGTCATCAAAAAGTACTCCGAAATAATTAGATTATTCAACAAATGCCTCCACAATAGATCGTTCCCGACTGTTTGAAAAGAAGGAGTAATATAATATAATAATAGGAGTAATAATATAATAATCTCTATCCCAAAATCATTTCCTCCCAAATAGCTACCGACCTATTACTCTCCTCCTCTCCAGTTTTGGGTAGAATCCTCGAAGATGTCCTCAAATCCAATCCATGGAACACCTATCAAATACCATACGAAAACATAAATTTGGATTTAAACCGTCCCAATCCACTACCCATACTTTATTCGTCCTTACCAATAACTTTCCGGCTTCCAATCTTCAACACAAACACTCAGTTGTCCTATTCCTTGACTTCAGAAAATCTCTTGACAAAGTGTGGGACGCAGGACTCAGAACTACAAATTGCATCAATTAGATATTCCGCCGCATCTTCTCCACTTAACTAAGCATCTCCTTGAATACAGATCCCTCAAATTCTAAATAAACAACGAACACTCTCCGAATTTCACACAGAAAGGTTCTCCTCTTTCGCTCTTTATACCTTCGCCATTTTGAACCATTTATGCTACCACGATATATATATATATATATATATATATATATATATATATATATATATATATATATATATATATATATATATATATATATATATATAGGCATACAATATGGCGGCGACACCACTCTCATCTGCTATAAAACCCTTATAAACACCATTGACAATCTCGAAGCCTTGACAGATCTGTCCGGTTTTTTCATGTCTTGGTTTTATTGATTTTCATGATTTAGGGAAAATGAGTGATTTGCAGTTTGAGTGTCTTAGCTTGGTGATTAGTCGTAATGAGGTCCGTTCTGCCACTTCTAGCATATTTAATGTTCTATCGTTAGCATTTGAGAGTATACGTCCGTAGTCAAGGAGAAGGCGGCAGATGTCTTCGCAGAATTTATGTGTTTTGGTGGAGATACCATTATTTCTTTGGATATGGCCACTCCATTTTAGTATTTTGGTCTTACGTAGCTTCATGTCAGTGGTAAATTTTATGTTGTTGTCAAAAGGCAATCCTGGTTATCTGATTTGAGGAGTATGTGCTATGTAGATGGTGTCTAGGTGAATGTGGGGAAAGCTGGGAAAAATTATGTGGTTACAAATGAGGAGTTGGCATTTGGATAGATAACCAGAAGTCTCGAAAGATTAAAACAATCGTTTTGTCTTATATAATATAATTTCTCAAACATTCCTTGTGGAACATAAAGCATTGACTAAAGCGTTTCACCTGACCCTATTGATTGCAAGTTACTTATTCCGTCCACGTTCTTCCTACATCTTCCGCCTGTTTTCTGACGGTTCCTCGCCAAGTTGTTTTTGGCCTACTTCATACAAAGTAGGCCAAATTAGGCCCCTTATACAAAGGGCTATCGACCACAAGGTCGTTTTCTCCGTTCTTTTAAATATTTTTTCTGATAAATTTTATATATATTTTTTTATTCAAAGCTTTACAAGTCACTACTGAAATCTACAATCTATTCAAAGCTTTTTGTTTCGTTAGGAAATTCTGGAACTGGACCTATAATTTAAAATTATTCTTTTATTTAATTTTGGAATAAATAATGTTTTTACAAACCAGGAAAAGAACAAGGAGACAAAATATCCTTCGATATGTTGTCGGAAAATTAAAATCTAATAATGCGAGAAGGAAAAGTTACAGATGAACTGAAGTGCCTTGCGTCTGGAAATTGGGATGTAATCCGAGACAAGATCCAAGGTGCCGCTGGAAGAACGATTCCTGAGACAAAGCGAATAAGACAAAATTGGTGGAATACAGAATGTGACGACGCAATGAGACACCGGAAAGAGGCATGGAAGAAATGGAGCTCAACGAAACGAGATGATGATCTGTTAATTTTCCGAAATCAGACGAAACATACAGCCTGGACTTTCAGAAGGACTAAGAGACAATATCAACAAGATCAGCTAAAGAAGACGCAAGAAGATTTCCAAATGAACAATACACGTAACTTGTATCGGACGTTCTAATCGCGGTTAAGGCGTTATTAGGCACCGTTAGGAATGACGATATGAATGATTGATGACGATATGATTGATACGAATGATGATTTTGACGATAAGCGAAACTGTGACATCCTTGGCAGATATTTCGACTCTCTGCTAAACTGTGATGGTCCGCAAGAAAACCTGAAATTGGAAACCTGAAACACAAGTATCATCTCCCAATTCATTACCTCCTGACGAAGACAAAATTTTCGGGATTATTCAAGGACTTAAGGGCAACAAAGTTGCCAAAGTTGCCAAAGTTGCAGATAGTATCGTCGCTGAACTCCTACAACTGGGATCTGCGGGAGTCTGGAAAACGGCTTTGATCTATCCCCTTCATAAAAAGGTGACAAGATGTACGTTAATAATTATGGAGGCATCTTTCTTGTTTCAGTTCCTTACAAGATTTTATCGAAAGCGTTACTAACAAGAATAGAAGGGTTATTGGATTCTGAATTGGGTGAATACCAAGCAGGTTTTCGGAAGGGAAGATCTTGCGCGGATCAAATCTTCAACCTGGGGAATATCATAAAGTACAGGACGTTGGGACAGAATAAATATGTCGCCGTCTTTGTGGACCGGAAGGCCTATGACTCCATTGACCGAAAAACTTTATTGCCAATTTTCGAGGAATTTGAAGTGGACAACAAGACGAGGAATCTAATTCAACAGAAGATTAGCAATACCTTCTCCAAGTTCCAGGGGGAGTTGCCAGAGCCTTTCGAAATCAAAACTGACGTACGACAAGGCGACGGACTATCACCAATATTATTCAACTGCGTCTTAGAAAAAGTTGAAGGGAATTTCGGTTAAAGAACCTTTCAAGTTATGGAGAGGTAAAGAAAGTTAAAGAACGGATTGTTTGGAAATCGCCGACGATGTTGTGATACTCACTACCGGTGTTGAAACAACGATAAAGAGAACTAAAGATGATAGCCAAGAAGACTGGGCTTCAAATTTCTTTTGAGAAGACTATATTCATGATCAACATAAAAGACGCTCCTCTCCACTTGAGTTGAGAGAAGCCAAGATAAAGCGAGTTAAGTGTTTTAAGTACTTGGGAGAAAAATTACAGGACAATGGGTCGGATAAGGATCCCATTAAATAGCGCGCAAGAAGAATGGAAATGGCTTATCAACTTACGAAGGATACATACAACAAGCCCCCTTTGGGGCTAAATTCCGACACCTAGCTACTGTTGTCAGACCTGAATGTCTGTATGTAGCAGAAACATTAGACATGATTGGGAAGGTAGGAATCGAAGACATCCGGAGGAGAGAAAGGAAAATGCTCCGAAAAATCCTAGGCCTAAATGTCAAGGATGGAGAGAAGAGACTAAAACCGAGACTAGAACCTAACAAAGAACTATACCTGAAGACGGAAGGAATTGTAGCCCTAATGAGAAAAAAGGAGAATACAGTTTTATGGGCACTTGGTGAGGATGAACAGTACCAGACTGACGAAGAAGGTTTTTAAATTCTTCAGGAAGAGGAAAAAGGAACTGAAATGATTTCGGAAAGTGAGATTGGACTTGAATCGGATGGGGTTGGAAAAAGAATAAATAATAGATAGATAGAGAGAGAGATTTAGGCGACTAGTTAAGGAGTTTACAGGTTTCCAGGAGCCAGGTGAATTGTAGGTGAGAAAAGGAAGATCTTACACGGAGGAACAGAAGAAGGAAGTGGCAGAGAGGATAAAGAGATATTGACCGAGGACAAAAAAATAATGTAAAAATTGTCAAACGTGGTCAACGAATAAAAAAAATGATTTCAAGAAATTGGGAAATTCAGGAACAAAATTTGAAATTTTATTTTCGTAAAATAAAAAGAAAATGTTAAAATAATAAATATTTTCTAAGAAATATTATAGAAAATATATATTTTTAATGGAAATTACTATTTTATTTAAAATAACCACATATTTTTTGCAACAAAAAAAGATAAAATGAAACAGTTAATATTCAAATCAACACTCCAAAATTTGAATATAAATTTACAAGTTCACATTAAACCAAACTCATTTATTCGACAACTTAGTCAATTCCTTCCAACGTTAATTAAGCAGAAAAAACGATTACCATTAATTATTTCAATTTACAAAAACATTTTTATTACCTTTGACTGGAAATTAAATCAGATAGCTCTAACCAATTCATATGTTCATATATACCCAAGCGTAAAAGAATCTATTCGAATTCACTAAACTAATAAATTATTATAATTTTGTACGAGCGCAGACATTTCAACATTCTAAAGATCCTAGTAAACCAAAATTAATTAAAAGAGGATGGGTACGTGACGAGTTATAATATCTTCTTATTAAATGTCAGGTATATTGAGGTGTGAGTAAGGGAATCTGCAATAAATTTCGTATGGGAAGAAATAGGTGAATAAGGTGCGTGCTTTTAGTAGAAAACGTGATCATGGTTTCTACTAAATGTCCAATTCGCTGGAAACATCCTATTTAGACTACATAATCCGTGCGTGCTGATTTTCACACTAATTATTCCACAAAAAATACTAATTATCATAATGGACAACATTTTCTAATTTAATATTCTAAATAATTCTAAAGAGAATTCTAAATAATTTAAAAGAATTCTAATTTATTTAATAGTTGTCAGCAAATGTTTAAAACATTTAAGTTATATTTAAATATTTAAATCCTATTGAAATCATCAATCACAGCAATATTTCCTAATAAGGTTTTCCTACAAGTTTACATAGATTGTATTAGTTTTACCAAATAAGTTAAAATTAATTAATTATTTCAAAATGTTACATTTCACACTTAATTGATAGTTGATCCCTATTTTAGTGCTTATAAACTTATAAATGAAGCATTTATGTGACGCCAGCCGATTAGAGATAAGTAGAGAAAAATTTGCTATTATAAGAAACAGTAATAGCAATATTTAATATTTGTTAACAACAACAAATCATGGGAAAAAACATACTGTTTTTTTTCCTCAAACCAATGTGTGTCCAGGGGGGTTAGCCCTTAAAACACTGCCAGCCAAAGCCCATTGGCCTATTGTATTTCCCCACATTGTTTTGTTCATGCAAATAGATCCAGTCCCTCTATTAGGTCCAGGATTCTATGTGCCATGTTTTTCACGGGGACTCTCTCAGTTGTAATATCAAGCTTGTGTCTCCTACATGCAATTGCTTCACAGTGGAAGTTTATATGGGCGGCGGTTTCCTCCTCCTCATAGCATAACTAGCATAAAGGTTCATCCTTCTAGATACCCATTTTATGTAGGTGTTCTCGTAGAGGGCAGTGTCCTGTAAGTAGGCCTACCACAATTGCGATCTGCTTCCTTGGCAGTTGCAGGATTTCAGCAGTTAGAGTTTCCGATGGTTTAGCTACCATTCGTTTGCTGTGTGTCAGACCATTCAAATTGACCCACTGCAGACAATGCTTAGTTGCTACCCATTTACAGATTTTATTTCTGGTCGTGGTCTTGGTAATGTAGGGTCCTCTTTCAGCAATGATGTTTGCCTTGCAGGCTCCATATTTTGCTAGCTTATCCGCCATTTTACCCACCAGTCCCGTGTGGCTAGGCACCCAAGCGAGTGTGACCTTGTTATGCTTTGCCAGGGCTTTTAGGTCCTGAAGACAGTCCCAAACTGTCTTGGATTTGATTTCGTGACACGCTAGAGCATTAATCGCAGCCTGACTGTCCGTAAAAATGCGGATGTTTCTACTTTTGTAGTTCATTCTCAAATTTACACGGGCACATACCATGATAGCGTGTATTTCTGCTTGGAATGCTGTGGCATGTGTCCCCAGGTGTACAGATAGGCTGCACCCCAGGGACAGTCCATAGATTCCTGCACCAGTACCACTGTCCTTCTTGGAGCCGTCTGTATACCAATCCAGTCCTCCTTGGCAAGTGGCTATTTGATTGCCTTCTGTCCATAGTAGATGTGTTTTGAAGGGTTCGAATGACAGCCTTTTAGGCATCGAATCCCCTCTATATTAAGGT
This sequence comes from Phosphuga atrata, assembly GCA_944588485.1. Classification (NCBI taxonomy): domain Eukaryota; kingdom Metazoa; phylum Arthropoda; class Insecta; order Coleoptera; family Silphidae; genus Phosphuga; species Phosphuga atrata. The sequence goes on along the minus strand of CALYMW010000364.1, from coordinate 36,091 downwards.
ACGGTTCTGATATGACATTCGTTATCATGGTATGTCCTGACCTCGCCAGAGATTCCCAATCATTGCCTCGCCCATGTTAAAGATATCCAGGGGAGGAAGGCCTAAGATCACCTCCAGAGCCGCAGTTGGGGCGGTTTTCAACGTTTCCGTAATTGCTAAACAGGCCAGCCTTTGAACATAGGAGAGTTTTCTGATGGCCTGTTTTTGCTTCACTTTGGTCCACCATACTGTGGAGCCATATGTCAGAATGGGACTAACTACCATAGTGTATAGCCAGTATATCATGCTTGGTTTCAGTCCCCATAATTTTCCAAGTGTTCGTTTGGTCATCATCAGGTCCATTTTACACTTGTTGGTAGCTCTCTTTAGGTGTTGATTCCAAGTCAGTTTGGCATCCAGGATTACACCTAGATACTTGACTTCATCACTCACCTTTAGATGCTCGTTATAGAAAATTGGGGGCTTTAGCCCATCCGTTTTTCTTATTCTACTGAATGGTAGTAGAGTGGATTTTTGGGGATTGACCCGAAGGTCGACCCCCCTGCACCAACTCTCCACCTCTTTCAGTGCTTCTTGCATAAGCGCTGCTATTATAGAAGGAAATTTACCCCTGATGAGAATGACTATGTCATCCGCATGGCCTTGGGTGTAAAATCCTTTATTATTGTGACACAAGCAGGCTATCAACAACCATGTCCCAAAGTAGTGGAGATAGAACCCCACCCTGAGGACATGCCTTGATGACAGCCACCCTCATTGTGTCACCTGCTACTGTAGCCTCCACATTTCTACCCTGTAGCATGGACTTAATCCGTCTGATTGATGTTTTATTTGCACCATGGCTGCGGGCTGCATTGGCTATACTGTCGAAGGAGGTGTTGTCAAACGTACCTTCGATATCAAGGAAGGCACTAAGCGCCAATTCCTTGTTTTCTAGTGTGTTATCTATTCTAACCACTAATTGGTGTAGAGCAGATTCATAATGATTTTCCTGGTTGACAGGCATGCTGATTAGAGTGTAGGGGCCTGTCTAACAGACAGGTCTCCCTCAGATGCTTTTCAACCAGTTTTTCTAACGTTTTCAATAGAAAGGAGGTTAGGCTTATTGGTGTATACGCTTTAGCCTGGGTGTAATCTAGACGCCCGTTTTTTTGTATAAATACCACTTTTACTTGCCTCCAGGGAGTTGGCACATAGCCTGATGCCAGACTTGCCCTGTATAGCTTGATCAGTATTGGCACCAGCGTTTCCCTCTCCTGCTACAGAAGGGCGGGGAAGGCACGGTCCGGGCCAGCTGCTTTGTATGGGCCAAAGGTATTTATTAAACCCATTCAATTCTTTCATATGTGACAACCCTCTTGGACAGCCTCTTGTTTGAGAGAGTACAGCATGACAGTCAGGATTATCCATGGTTGGGTCGATCACATAGGAACCTGGGAAGTGAGCTTGGAGTAAAACTTCCATAGTTTCGTTCCCATTGGTTGTGTGTTTTCCGTTTGGTCCTCTGATAGTACCAACCGGATTTAGCGGGTTCTTTATCAGAAGTCTCTGGAGTCTTGCTGTTTCAGATGTACTTTCGACATCTTCACACACCTTCCTCCAGGACTCAATTTTAGCCCTCCGTACAGATTTGTTATAATCAGTGAGTGTAGCCGGTCTATATTCGGTCCACTTCCCTGTCTTTTTAGCTCTATTGTAGAGCTTTCTCGTTTTGTTTTTCTTCTGTTCAAGTTCCTTGCTCCACCAGGTAACTTCTCGTTTCCTGGTTCGCTTCACTTGAGGACAGCTGTCATGATAAGAATTTATTATAACCTCCTGAAGAAGAGTGGAGGCTTCTTCAATATCATGCGGACTGGTTATGTGCGAACATAACACGCTTGTATGTATCTTTAGCACTTCCTTATAGTGCTCCTAGTCAGTTTTGCGTGGATTACGATACACATCCTGTGTCCTGTCAACGGCGTTGACCTCCAGAAAATGTATCGATGGTCCGACAACGACGGTTCTTCGGACACATACCACTTACTCACTAGTGCACTTGTATATAAGGATGCCAAAGTCATATCAATAACCTCCCTCCGTCGTTTTGTTTGAAAGGTGGGCCTGTTACCGACATTCCGTATTGCCAGATTCGTAGACACTAAATATCTAAGCAAAGACTCACCTCTTTGTTGGTTTTGGTCCTGTTCAGTTGCATCGTATGGTAGGTACGCAGAGATCACAATAAGTTCCCAAACTGACCCCCCCCCCCCCATGCGATACCTAATTTTTGCTGTGGCAAGATCTCTGAAACAGTGGTCGTGCAACATTAATTTGTCAATATCATTTCTAGCAAAAATGCAGAATCTGATATTGTTACAGGAGTAGTTATAGATTAACTTACCCCTAGCTTCACCCAGATCCATTATTTTGCCTCTGCTCAACCAGGGTTCTTGGATCAGGGCTATGCTGATGTCCCCAGCAGCTAAGATTCTGCATAGGGAGGCAGAGGCAGCCGCACTATGCTGAAGGTTTATCTGAAGTACCTTCACCAGTGGGACCCTCCGCTCTCTTCCCTATGATCCTGAAAGTGAGCTGATTTAGACCAAAATAGGCTTTGCAGCTCTTTTTGGTCGTCTCACTCACGGATGCGGAATCTATGTAGAGAACCAAAGTGGTTCCCTTAGTATCCGCATTACTGCGGTCAATACTCCATTCCTCTACATTTAAGCCCCTGTTTTGGGTCTTAAGTAGGGGGAGTATTTTAGCTGGCTCCGTCGTTCCAAGGAGTTCAGTTGAAACCCAAACCGCCACCTTGGTCGTACGGACAATATCTCTCGCGGTACCCCCTCTGCGAATTGCCCCCTCCCAAGGTTTAAGCTTGGCCAACTTCTCCAGGAGCCAGACTTTTGCAGCTTCGTCGGCACAGGTAACGTAAACTACGCCCTTGTCGACAAAGCTGTTTATAAAATCGGGGCCTGTGCCTGGTTCACAGCTCCAGATCTCCCTCATTAGCTCTGATTGCAGAAGCTTACCTTGTACTTCTGTCATCTTTTTCTCAGGATATTTATGAAGAACAATAGCCATTTTGCAGGCAGAGAGAGCTCCGCTGTAGGACTGCCTAGGCCTGCTCTGTGAACTAGCACCAGGTTTGTGACACAGCGGCCCCTCCGTCCTGGGCCTTTTAGGCTCCAGAGGCCGAGGATAGCTCCGTCTGGGACACGGTGTACTACCCTCAGATCTCAGCCTTTTGACGACGGCAGTTCCAGACCCACTCCCGGCACTAGTGCCAGTTGGTGCGTCCGCTCCCGCCGCCGGCTTCCCGGTCACACGCAGTTGAGGGTCTAGTTTGGCTCTAGCGGCCTCCTTTTTCATCTTCCTGCGTTGCGACCCACTTATTCTGTACCTGTTTTCTTGCGTTGTTTCCAAGCTCGAGGTAGCAGTGCTTGGGGCACCTTCTGTGGGTCTAGTGGTTGATCCACTTCCCCTCAGAGGTGACCCATTAGGAGAAGGAGTCTTATCGCTGCGGCTCTCAACCACAGCGACATCCTCCTCCCCCAATATCATGTCTTGAACCGAAGTTAGGCCTGTTGGTCCTGCTTCGGTTCTATGCTGTTCTACTAGGTCTACATCTAGTGGATGTTCCCCTGTAGCTGGTTTGGGTATATTTGTTTTTTTGTTTTTATTTGAGTTCATTTTTGTTCGCACGAGTAGCTAGGGAAATAAGTGGTCCGCCCCTGCAGAGCCCCGCATGCAAGAATAAGGCTAAGTACACCGGGAGGGCGCCCTGTATCCCGGGTGCACCGTTAGCGACACTGAAATTACCCCAGTGCCATCCGTCCATCACCACGGAAGCTTACAGCTTGGATTAGGGTTTGAAGGCGGAAAAAGATAGATTACAGAAGATCCTTAGATCTGAAGTGAACAAGAGTTAGCCAAGTGAGGCCTTGACAGTATAGAAAGGGAAGTAAGTGGGTGTCTGCCGTAAGTCAGGAATGACGGCAGTCATCCAGCTAGGGCACCCCGTTCCTGCCAGGAACTGTTTCGGCAGATTGCGAACCCCTCGGGTTAAACATACTGTTGAAAGCACATTTAAATTTTACTCTTATCGATTTTAGCTAAAATAATTGTAACAATTTAAACTATTTAAATAACTATTTAGCTATTTATTTAAATTTAAACAAATTATTGTAATTTAGAAAGGTTTCATTATTATATTTGATGCAGCTGTAAAATTCTAATTTAAAAAAACCTTACAGTATATTTTAATAAGTTTGGCTAACTATATGTAAAAATGGCTAGTTGTAAATCTTTATCTAAAGATCTGAAAAAAAAGAAACTAGAAATATTTACATTTATTGCAATGGATCTTGTTAGTTTATCATTTCACAGCAATTCCAAGTGCAGCCATGTAATAAAATATACGAGTTTAAAAAGATCGTGAAGATCGTGTTTTATTTAACAGATGATAAAAAACATAAAAATAAACTTCCTGGTGTTACTTGTCCAAAATCAAAGAAATTATTAATATCTCATACATTTTATTTAAAGTAACATTAATTGGAAAACTATTTAGTTGCATGTTTTGTTGTAAGATTACAACAGAAAGTAAGATTTTTTGTTCACATCCTAAATTATCCAGATTTTGATAATATTTTTTATTTGAATCAATGATGTTGAAATAGGGTTGTCGCTATTTCTTGTTTTTAATCATTATTTATTCAAGTATTGGAGCAAGAAATAGATGATCAGTGAATACTTATATGAAAGCGTTTGAAGATCATTAAGATCACGCATTGCATATCTGCAAAAAGTTTGAAACAATTTTATTCAAGTTTGCTCTCTTTTTAAATATCCAATAAAACTAGTGAAATAAAACTATTATTTTACTAGTGAAATAAAAATTTTATATCATAATTTTATACCATAAAGTATCCATCAACGCTTCAAAACAACTCGCTTACGGTCTCCGTAAGCATAACCCTAAATGTTGACTTCGCTGACGCCCTTTTTTGATCGCCAATGAAAATACTTATCATACATTTTTTTTTTGTATAAACCTCCTAATTTTCTGCGGGAGCAATCTTTCCGCAATTGCGTCAACATCCAACAGTAATTCTTCGTATGTAGCCATTTTTCATTAATACCACACACATTAATTAAACACAATACTTTAAAGAAAATTTTGACGTACAAATCAACAATTTTATCGTTGCCATGATAACAACATCATGGTCGGACGACATGCTTTTCGTAAAAAAAAAGACAGGAAATGGCACTTTTCTTAGAATTTTACTTGCAAAATCATAAGCAAAATTGAATAAAAGTTTGTATTAGACACGCGGATAAAATTAAGGTTTACATCGCGAATTTAAATCCTATCAAGCGGATTTGACAAATCCCTATTCATGGCAAGTCTGTACTAGATCCGGCCCACAAACTGCTTGACGTCATCAATCCATCTCTTTTGGAGTCTTTCGATATTCCTTTTTGTTCGTGACCGCCATTTTACTAGACGTATTGTCCACTTATTGGTATCCTGTCGTGCCACATGTCCATCCCAACACCACTTAAGTTCAGCTACATGCTCAATGGTGTCTTTTACCTTCGAACTCCTCCTAATTTCTGCATTGAGTATTTTGTCTCGTAGTCCAATTCCAAGCATGGACCTTTCCATTGTTGTTTGTGTTGTTCTAAGGCGTCCTGTATTTTTCTCTCTTAAGGTTTTACTTTCTATACGGGCAAGATGCACGCATCATAGAATTATCTTTTGAGACTTATTGGGACATGTTGATCTTTAAGAATGTCCTAACTAAGCTCAGTCGTATCTTTTTGGTTATCTCAGACGTTTTCTTCTATGGTGTCAAACATGTGGTTGTCTATTGTTATATATAAGTCGTCCCTACTCATAATCTTGGCCTTTTTGAGATTCATTTTTTAGTCCAACCCGCAGGGATGCTTCATAAAGTTCTGTCAGCTCTAGGTCGATAGTTTACCATATTGGTGGCATCGCCTTTTACCGCCTTTTACCATACATTTTACGCGTAGACCAGAATAACTTCTGCATTCTGTCATGCCTTGAGGATCATTCCTTGGAGCAGGCATACATTAAGAAGTATTCTAATCGCCTCTTCCAATACGTCTCTATACGTTAAATTGTTATTTGATCTTCACAAGAATGGATGAGGAAGGACTGCCAAAACGAGCCCTCCAAGGCAAAATAGGTAGGGAAGAGACCGAGGGATAGACAACGAAAACCATGGGAGGACGCGGTGGAAGAAGATGCCAAAGGGTTGCTAAGGATTAGAGGCTGGAAGATGGTAACAATGGACAGAAGCGTCTGAAAGGATAAATTGAGGGAGGCCAAGGCCCAACCTTGGGCTGTAGAGATATAGGAGAGATAGATTCGATCTTCACCAGGCAATTTCCTCTTTCTCATTTGTCTAAGCGCTAACATTTTTTGGGCCCAATGTGTATAGCAGGTTATTACCTCAGCAAACACTGCGGCCAGTGCCCTATTGTATTTTGCCCATATTGTTCATTGTATAGGCCCAGAAACCTAAGTGTTGTTATAATTGGTGTTAATGAATTACACATTTGTCTTCTGGTACAAATGCGGTCAACATTTGCTTCTTGACTTGAACCCGGGATCTCCAGATTTGTTAGTTAACACTCTAACTCTATAGACTAGAAGATCGACAAGCGCTTACATTACTTCTGGTCTATCTATATTCCACTACGCAGTAAACTAAGCAATAAACAATAAACCAAGACTAGTACGACGACAAAACGCAATATCTCCCGAAAACATCGCCGCTACCGTGAGAGTGTGCAACAGAAACCGTGGCAGTCGATTTTGCATTGTAACTTAGGCCCGCTCTCGTACAAAATTCAACTGACCCAGGAGCCGAATGTAAACGACCATAGACAACGACGTAGGTTCGCTGAATAGGCCCTGGAGCAGTTAGAAACTGACACTAATTTTCATCAAAAAATCATCTTTAACGATGAGGCCAATTTATGGATAAATGGGCACGTCAATAATCAAAATTGTCGAATTTGGGACGATACCAATCCACATGAGATCCAATGGCGTCCAATGCATCCCGAAAAAGTTACTGTTTGGTCTGGTTTTTCGGCTGGTGGCGTCATCGGTCAATGATTATCACCTTTTTTTGGCCTGAATTGAATAATATGGACACAAGCGACATGTGGTTTCAACAGAACGGGGCTACGTGCCACACAGCTCTTGCTACATTGGACATTCTGCGCTTGCAATTTGAGGACATGGTCATCTTACGTGGAGGTGATATGAACTGGCAACCGATTTTTTCTTGTGGGGTTTCCTGAAGTCTATGCGAATAAGACACAAACGACAGCGGCCCTCAAGGCTAACAAAACTCATGCCATCTGTCAATTTATTTAAATTTAAATCTAGGAAGCGCTTAATCATCATCATCATCAATGGCCATACAACGCTATAGTAGTCGACCTTCTCCAGCTCTTTCGCCATTCATTCCTGTCTCTGGTCTGCATCGTCCAGTTCGGTGCACCTATCTTTCGGGCGTCTTCACTTACACCATCCTTCCAGGGCAGCTTTGGTCTTCCTCGCCCTCTTGTGCCTATGGGTTCTGCTTTCTTGATCTGGATTTTGCAAGATTATTGTCATCATATCTGTTCACATGGCCTGCCCATCGCAATCTGACGATTTTGATTGTATTTACTATGTCCTTGTTACCGGCTTGTCTATAGATGTTGTAAATTTTAAGTTGTAAATTTTGTTGAAAATTTAGATGTTTAAAGTTATACCAGCGTCTTCACATACCGTCTTTTTGGATTGCCCCGTATATTTATCGCAATATCTTTCTTTCAAAGATCATCAACAGATTCATATCTCTTTGTTAGGGTCCATGTCTATGATCCATACATTAAGACTGGTATGATTAGTGTCCTATATAGCTTGATTTTTGTAGTTCTTGATAGATTACGATTGCGAAGGTACTTTGAAAGGCCAGGATAGCACCTATTTGCCAACATAATGCGTCTTCTGATTTCTGCACTGTTGTTATTATCTACCGCTATTGTCGCACCCAGATACTCAAACTCCCTCACCCCTTCGAAATTATGATCAAATTGTGATGTTCTGTCCAATGTCTCGCACTCTTTGGTTTTTTGTTGCCGCCATAAATTTAGTTTTTTGTTCAATTACGTGTAGTCCCATGTTGTTTGCTGCGGCTTCATAAGTTGTGATTGTTTTTTTGGCCTGTCGTATGGTTCTAGTAATAATATTTACGTAATCTGCATAGGCCATAATTTGAGTAGATTTTTTGAAGATAGTGCCTCTATTATTCAGTTGGGCCTCTCGCACTACTTTATCCAAGGCTATGTTAAACAGTAGGCATGCTAAGGCATCACCCTGTCTTACGCCAACCTCTGCTTTGTATTTTGACACAGCATACTATCCTAGACATTGTCATTTTTGTGAGGTTTATGAGAGTTTCTGCTATCATAAGCTGCCTTGAAATCGATGAAGAAATGGAAGGTATCTATGTTGAATTCATTGGTCTTTTCTAGAATTTGATGTAAAATGAAGAGCTGATCCGTTGTAGAGCGGCCAGGTCTAAAACCACATTAATATGTTCCAAGTCTGGGTTCCGCGTATACTTGGATACGTTCTGCTGCGACGTATGATAGTATTTTATAGACGGTGTTTAGTAGTGTTATGCCCCTGTAGTTACCTTAATGAAAGGAAGCGCTTAATGAAAGACCCTATATATCAGTGTTCTCTTCGGAGCCAACGTTCATAACCACTTGTGACTGGTTTGCTGGTTCTGGAGCTGTTGAACTGAAATCTTGAAAAAGCTTAGAACCACACTTTTGATTTTGCTTTTCTGTTTACGACTATTCCTAGTATAGACTCTATTTTAGTCTACTTAAAATGAACGATTCGTACTTTTATCTATTTAATGATAATGTTACATTTTAGACAAAACTATACAAGGATAAAAAAGGGACAAAAACAAAAAAAAACTTATTTTTATCCTCACATTTTTTTGTTTAATTTGATCAAGTAAAAGAACATTATCATAAGCGGTTAGAAGGAAGAAGAACGGTACTTACGTACTAACGCCACCGCAGCTACAGATTTGAACAAAATGGATGGTTAGATTAGGTTATAACGGAGCAGATAAATGCAGAGCACATATCGCGCGGTAGCGCTTTCTAGATCCGAAATAAGAAATAATATTGGATAAGGGTAATATTAGGTTATATTAGAGCAAATAAATGCAGACCACATATCGCGCGGTAGCGCAACCTCTCGCTGTGGTGGCGTTAGTACGTAAGTACCAGAAAAACTTTGAGAATCACTGGATTTTGTTTGTATATTAATATTTATAATAAATAATTTTGCAATTTGGGTTCAAACACTTTTTCCAACTTTTCAGTTTTTCCACAAATTTCTATAATTTGATTTCTTAACAGAACAAGAAATATTTTTTCTCTCTTAGTAATAAGAAAATAGAATTCTTATAAACTTATTACACATAAAACTATAAGTTTTTATTTTTTATTTGACAATATTATATTTTACGTTTTTTTTCGTCTTTATTTTCCAATTTCCAATTATTTTTCTACGGTTTTTAAGCAAATATTGTAATTTTACATATTTTCCTTGAAGAAGGAAGTAGGACAATTATTAAATTTCTTTGGAACACCCCATTTAGAATTTTTATAAATATATAAATATTATAAACTTGAGAGATTTGAAATTAATAGTCAAGCGGAATATTGCAATTAATCAAATCAATGTATGTAAGCATTAAATAATCCGAAAATAAAATCGCATGTAAGTTATAGATTTATAAAATTATATTTAAAAAAACAAGAGATTTTCTGTCTAGTCTACATTCATTGACTAGTCAAAGCTAGTTAGTTTCCTTCATTAAAACTTTGAACATCTTCCACTAAATCGCCTTATTTGTCTCATGAGATAATTAAGCCGACTAGACAGACGACTTTTTTTGAAGAACATAATCCTATCGCCTGCAAAACTCACAACATCCCCACATTTACAACAAATTTTCCGAAAAAAATTGCCCATTCAACCGGATATCTTTATTAATGTAGGAAACGAAAAATATCGCTTTGCGTGTGCAGACTACTTAAATAAAATTAATATTAATTATTATGCAGGGGTGTACGGTAATTACGCCGCTTGTAATGGGGCCTTAGTCATGGATAACATGCTAAACAGTTGACTCACCCCGTTAGAACGCACCCCTCACGTTTACATACACACTCGCTTACGTTGCTTTTGAACTGCCCACCACCTGACGCACCGTCTACGACTACTATCACTAAGGTTTCCCAGCCATATTGGAAATTGTAACTCAATCTCCCATATCTAGTTATGATAATATCTAGGTTATTCCTAGTTTTTCTTTTCTCATACTAATTCCCCCTTTTATTTAAATATCTTAATTTTTCAGTCACTGAACTCAATCGTTTAATCGATAAGACGTTTACCCCAAAATATTATAATATTTATATATACAAAGTTTGTCTAGACACGCAGATAATACTTTTAAAAAACTCACAAGAGAATTGCTAAATAAACTAGATAGGGAGTAACGTGATGAGTACGAATGGACATATAATATTTGTTGAATAAGTCTGGAGAAGCCGGACTAAATATAATAATTTTAATAAACTTTGAGGAAACGCAGTTTAAACTCATTGCAAACTGCAATTATACTTCTTATTGGAACTAATGCGGTTAAGACTAGATTAACCAGTGTTTCCATTGCAAGCCGCGGCTTTTTAGAAAATGAATGCGGCTTCTAGAAGAGTATAGGCTTATAGTCTTGCACAAAATACATTTATTAGAGCATGGGATTTTATAAGCCGAAGTTTATATAGAATGTAGCTTCAAATCAAAAACAATTAAATTTTAAAGTCTATATTAAATAAAAATAACAACTCTGAAACAATAGATTAAAACAATTAAAGTTATGTTTTTAATTAATTAAATTTAAACTCTAATTCGTAACAGTCGTACTAGGCATATTAGACGTACAAAATAGCGCACTAGACCTACAAGATAATAGGAACTAGAATGAACTATATGAACTAGAATCGTATAATAATTAATAATCGATAATATAAAAAAAATGAAATGTTATAATAATAACTGACTAATTATTAAATATGTCGGACAACAGATGGACGAAGAGAATACTAGAATGGCGCCCCAGAGACGGAGCACATAGAAACAGTGGACGACCGCCGACCCGATGGACGGACGACTTAAGAAGGATTTCCCCGAACTGGATCCCGGATGCCCAAGACCGAGCAAGATGGTCTAGTTTAAGAGAGGCTTATGTCCAGCAGTGGACGATACAAGCTACTATATCGTCGGTCCAGATGAACAGGGTATTAACACAAAAAAGCCTATTTTTCAGGAGAGCGATTTGAAGTCAAATCAATATATTTCCATTTCTGTAAATAATTAGTTAACCTCACCTATATATCTTTTAAACTAACTTTATTGATAACGTTTTTGTTTACTTCATGATTTTGTCAATTTTGCTATTACTGATAAAAAATAGAAATTCTGTAGGAAAGAACATATTTGTTTAAGAAATTATTTTAACATAATGTTTATTTTGCTATGCCATTCTATTTTTTCATGATTTGTTAATTCATTTAGTTCTGTTTAAGGAGCATTCATTATACTACCATGTTCCACAAATATTAAGAATAAGTTTTCAAAATAATACAAAATAAAAACAGAATTTTCATTTTTTCATCACATGAAAAATTGTTTTAACATCTGTTTTTAGCTTTGCTTATTATTTTAAACTAATTTAAATCACTAGCTACACTTGAGCACGACGGCCGTCGTTGGCTTTGTACTAATTAATAACAGTTTTTGTATAGTTACTTATAAAAAACATTATTTATAATTAAGATGGCAACATTACAATGCTCGCATTGTAAAGCATTACAAAAAACATTACTTTACTAATCTCAGGTATTCACTTAGGATTAAAGGAACCAGAATAAAAATAATCATAATGAAATCTAAGTTAATCATCACAAAATCTTATACTAAAGAGAAGATTAGACTTAAAAAAAACATAAGGAGTACTTCTAAATAAAATTGAAAGATAGGTAACTATCACAAGTAAACAGTTTCAAAACAATCAAGTCAAAGTCAACTAGGTTTTAAATTAAAAAAAAACAATTAAAGGTTTTCAGAAAAGCCTCTATAATACTGAGGAATTAGGAATTTATCCGTTCTTTTTTTGTTCCGATATTTTAATTTCCTCACTATAAAGTTGTTCAAGAGCAATATTACAATTATAATGCAATAAATCAATTTTACCTCATTGAAATCAGTATCACAGTAAGATGTATAAAAAATGAGTCTTGCCGACACTTGTTTTCTGCCGACACTTTAATGATCTTCATTTCTGTTATTTTAACAGGCTCATTGTCGGTATTTTTCGGTGGTAATCTCTTATATAACTGTTAGACATGGCTTTAATATCAAAAAAATAATTAAATGCCAATTCGTTCAAAACAAATGCTGGCCAGTTACTTTGGCAGTACGTTTAAAGAATAATATTGTTCTGATGAATAAATTGGATCAGATTTAAGTGATGCTTAATGTTTTTATTCATGTTTCATTATGTTTCTTTCATTAAGAGTGTGGCCGTATCTCCCTCATTTTGACTATGCCCTTTTATTAAAAATTTGTGAGTTATTGATAATATTACAGGAAATTTTGACAAAGCATACAGATAAGTATGTAATATAAATTTATTTTTTTGTTGTCCACAGCAAATATCACTATAAATTACAACGTCGAACGGTTCTGATGCATTGCTAGCTAGTTTTTCTAGGTACTTCCAGACACAAGTTGCAATTTCATTCACACCTCTTTGGCCATCGTCTTCATGCAGTGCGTAACATTCTACTTGCTTAGTTTTTAGATTGTAAATTCAAAACGTTTAATTTAGGTAAGTAGAAGAAAGTAGATACGTCACCTCGTGGACAAGGCATGATACGTCACCTCGGGGACGGCTTGCAAATCGTATACTGCCACAATTACATATTCATCACGTACATTTTCTTTTGCATCACCTATTGCGTTATTAAAAGCCACACAAGTCTCGCATACCGACATTTTTTTTTTGGTGAGTGGAAGCCAATATTAAATTCATTGTTAAAAATGCTGTAATAGGCTAAATAGTTTTCAAAGGGTTTATTAAGGGTTTTGCAATCATTTACATAATCACGATGATATTCAGCCAACGATCTCCCGTCTTCAATATTACTTTTTGATATAGTACTTTGGACAGTAATGACTTTCCATAGTAGGTAAAGATTTAATATGATTACGTATTTCTAATTTTATTGTTTCTGGAATTTTAAGGTGATTTCCATGCTTACCCCTCAAATCTTCTGTTATTACATTACTTATATTCTGATATTCTTTCTTTATTAGTGCAGTTTTATTAACTTTATAGTTAATGCATAATGTATTATTGCATAATACCTTGAGTAGACATATCGAAGGTCCCATTATGAGAAACTAATACGAATTCTCCCTCTCTTGGATCAGGTGGCTTAACAGTATTTCGGATTATATACGTATGTATATAATCTAAGGTAAGTTAGGTAAGGTAAATTTAAGTACGGTAAAAAATAAGGTAAGTCTTTGCAAAATCATTCTCTAAAATTAAAATTTTTAAGTGGTTTAAAAGAAAAAGAGTTTCTATCCATAATTAATTCAAACAAACACACCACAAATTATGTTGAATATAACACATTTTAGTTTTAATACTATTATTTTTTTAATTTTTTTCTAAACAATAAAGAATCATAACCAAAACAAACGCTGAAAATCATTTTTTTTTAAATTTACATAATATTATTTACGATTATTACTTTTTCATCGAGAAAGAATTGCACTAAATTCAAAAAAACTTTTGTGAACATGGTAGTATCTCAAATTACTTCTTTAAACTAGAAACACCCGTTACTAACCAAATGCAACAACTTTTCGTAAAGAAGGTATTAACTAAAATTATTACTCTATTTCACAAAACAATAGTATTCAAACAGAATTCTCCTTTTAATGAATACAGTGTTTGTCAAGGTTAAAACTGTCTATCACAAACGAACGACGTTCTTTCACCCCAACTCCGCGAGTAAGATTGAATACGACAGGGTTGTTCAAACGGACGTTCTAAAAAGTGCGAAAAAGACGAAGATACTACCCCGCACCCCCGCCAATCTGTCGTTATATCGTTATACAGCCACGTTCGTTATAAAGATCGCATGATTTTTATTTGGACTGTATTTTTAGGTTAAAAAACGTAAATTTTGAGTTAATACCCTGTTCATCCAAACGAACGATATGATGATGATGAATTACTAAATAATTAAAACTATTAATTAGAACGATTTATTAATTAGATTTGAATTTATGTTTCGATTGAAAATGTTAGCTGCCAATCGAAATGCTAATGAGACATTTATGTAACTGCATAAATAACCGAAATATGAATGGTTATTTTTTTATTGTTATTATCGTAACCACATAAAAATGTATATGGATGGCTTGTAATACAGATTTTAGTTTTGAAAGGAAAGGCGCGACACAGTTTTAGATTGACAATTGATTTGTCAATAGTTAAGTGTATTTTGTAAATATTAGACTAATAGATTACAATTATACCAGGCAAGAGCAGACAAGACCAGACAAGACCATACAAGACCATATTAGACCAGACAAGACCAGACAAGGCCAGACGAGACAAGACTAGACAAGACCATAGAAGACTAGACAAGAGCAGACAACACTAGACAAGGCCAGAGAAGACCAGACAAGAGCAGACAAGACCAAACAAGACCAAACAAGACCAGACAAGACCAGACAAGACCAGACAAGACCAGACAAGACCAGACAAGACCAGGCAAGACCAGACCATACAAGACCAGACAAGACCAGACAAGACCAGTCAAGACCAGACAAGACCAGACAAGATCAGACAAAACCAGACAAGACCATACAAAACCAGACAAGACCAGACAAGACAAAACCAGACAACACCAAACAAGACCAGACAAGAGCAGACAAGAGCAGACAAGCTCAGACATGTCCGGACAAGACCAGACAATACCAGACAAGACCAGACAAATCTAAATAATTAGAAATAGAGGTTTAGAATGTATACCACTAGTCTTTAACTAGATGAGCATGCGTTGTTAGCCTGCAGATAGACTAAGCCTGTAGATAAGACCAGACAAGACCCGACAAGACCAGACAAATCTAAATAATTAGAAATGGATGTTTAGAATTTATACCACTAGTCTTTAACTAGATAAGCCTGCGTTGTTCAAGATTCTAACTTGATGTCTTAAGATTTGGATTAGATATCTCACATATTCGAGTAAAAAACTGTGTCCCAAATTATGTGATAAACGTTCATAAAATAACAAAATAATTCTGTGGTTTATTTTTTTCTCTCGAAAGGAGGGTCATCAGACCCCAAAAATTAATTGGTTAATAAAAATCGTGAAAAGAAATTGAATTCTAGATTGTCTGAGATTCAGACTTAATATTTCCAGATTTAGACTTTGATATCAGAAGATTCACCCTTGACAGCACAATGAAAATTCAGCAAAATTGCTTAATTCCAAGATATTGTGGACTACCATAGTTAAACTAGAGAGCGTCCGGCATTTTCTTAAAAGTAAG
Organism: Phosphuga atrata; assembly: GCA_944588485.1. NCBI lineage: Eukaryota > Metazoa > Arthropoda > Insecta > Coleoptera > Silphidae > Phosphuga > Phosphuga atrata. The sequence continues at coordinate 20,340 of CALYMW010000364.1, read as the reverse complement.
ATAAACTAGAACTAGTGTGTTAAGCATACAATCCGTTACTTGTAAAATATGACCAGGCGTTTTTGTATCGTGAAAGTAGTGCATTGACTATATTTCGGAGCTTGTTAGCGTAGAAACTATGGACACAAAGTGGCTTATAAACAAACTCATTGAAAAGTTTGCTTCTTGCTGCACATAAACTAGATATATAATATTCATTGCATCCTCGCGCGGCCCAGTCAATGACTCGCCAAGAGCCGCGGACGTAGCTGAAAGTAAATACGAAAATGAACTAGTTGCTCAACCGGTTCTACTACACACCGGCCGCACTAAAAAAGAAAACGAAACCGAAGAAAAAAAAAATCCATATATATATATATATATATATATATATATATATATATATATATATATATATATATATTACGAAGAAATAAAACATGCGTGATGTCAATGCGTGATGTCTCTAAAGTGAATCAATTTCATTCTGACCTAGACGCGACGACTAAATTCGTATCTTATGTAATGAAAAATAAAAGTAGTCTAAATCTTCAAAATAGTCTTGTTTATCTAGAAGCTAGTTAAAATTATCAAAATTTCGTTAAGGCAAACAAATTGATCCGATGTTCCTCAAAATTACCATCTTGAGTCGACTAAACCGATCAATTCATGTGAAAACATGGTCTAAATTCTTCGAATAGGCTTGTCGATTCTGTCGTCTAGTTAGGAAGCAAATTCCTCAAGGTACGACCATATAATGTCGTTATTTATAAAAGTTTCTTGGTCTAGTCCTACGTGTGCTGTTGGTCTAGTTCTAAATTCCGTTTGGAGGCGAATTAAAAAAAGTATCAACCACTCATTTTAAACAACCATCAATTTAAACAACCACTATTTTGGTAAATTTAATTAAGGAAACATCAAAGCCCTAATTGCCTTGGTATTCCTCAGGGTTTGACAAAACGTTAAAATGTAAAGGTTATCTACACAGCCTTTTTGGTCTAGTATTGCCAGTGTGTCTAGATTAGATGCTAATCAAACCACTAGGATCTAAACAATCTGGTTTTTCAAGCTTCGACAAAACCGTTATATTTAAACTTTATATATAGAGTCTTATTGATTTCTTCTTCTTCGCCTTCCTATAGTACTACAGTACTACTGGACCTTGAACTCCTCCCTCTAGACAACAAGCTCACACTTGTGATTGGTGTCTAGATCTTAGACACAAGTATAGGTGGCGCTTACAGCTTCGAACGTGAGTGGCGAGGGTTAAACAAACAAAACAGACTAGACTAGACAGATGAAACTAGACAGATGAAACTAGACAGATGAAACTAGACAGATGAAACTAGACAGATGAAACTAGACAGATGAAACTAGAGAGACAAGACTAGACAGAATAGGCTAGATGCACAGGACTAGGCAAATAAGACTAGGAGCGACTAGATATTCAAGGCTACATAGACAAGACTAGATAGACTAGGCTAGACAGACTAGACTAGACGGACTAGACTAGATAGACTAAACTAGACAGACTAGACTAGACAGACTAGACTTTTTTTGCACGTGCTGGAGGTGAAAATCTGCAAACAGGCACCACCCGACCCGTGCCGAGTGGTAGTGTGAGGCTGCCCACTAAAAAACCCCAAAATTCAGACCCTCCAGCCAAAACCAGAAAGAACGTGATTGATTCCAAAATTTGGCATAACTTCAACACGTTCCTCCCCCTTTCATGTCCAAAGCATTTATCCGCATTAACTCGTTGTGCCGGGCGCGCCGTTAATCGCCGTGCCCCCCCCTCACATCAGAGTTTACAATAAATTTATGCGTCCCCTTCGCACTAAGGGGGACCCGGCACTGGCACGCACGGCTCGCGTCGTGCCGCTCATCCCTTTCATCCTTCTCCTTTCTCCTCATTATATATCCAATCATACCAATCAGCACGCCCTAACCAAACTCACTGCGGAGCATGATCCTCACCATACTCTCGTTATTTACATTCTCTACCATCTTGCATTCTGCTGCGCTCCTCATTCGCTCCCATCTCGTACACTCAAAGATGGTATGCTCGGCAGTGTCCTCAGTCGCTCCACAATACTTACAGTGCGCCTCGACCAGTTTCCCACCAGAACTCAAACTGTTCCTCCGAAAGACCCCACGCCCTCTCGAGATCCTCATTTATCCTAGCTCCGATCATATTGGTATGTATTTGGCTTCCCCTCCTTCCTGTCGATCTTTTTTCAATCATCACCATTCTCGCTCTATTCCACTCCTTGGGGAAACTGCCATTCATCAAAAATTCTTTCATCATGTTCAAGCACATGTCCTCGCACACATGCCCAAACACTTTACACACTTCGGGTGGAACACCATCAGGACCCAGCGGCATTTTCCCTCCGTCCGGCCAACTGCACTAAAAATTGCACCTAACCTAACTGCAGCTCGGCCGGAGTGAAAAGGGGCGCCGATCTCCATCCCCGGTGTTCCAGCCAGTTCACTCGCTCATGTACTGGGAACAGTTTCTTGACTTCCGTCATTAGGATATCCCCACGGAGAGTATTAACCCTTTGCCCCAGACGTTATTATTCACCTCTTCGCAGAGCACTCTCCAAGCTTCTTGCTTGGAGTTCTCGATGGCTCTACGAAGATCCCTGCGCGCCAGGTTATACGTCTTTCTGCACTCCTCACGCACTTCCTCCTTTCACGCAAAGAGGTTTTACGCTTCTCAGCCACCTGCACATTCCACCAGTAAACTGGCTTCCTGCCTCTGCCGCCCCTCCGTTTTCTCTGAAACACCGCATCACAGGCCCCTTGAAGAACTGCTTCGCATGAGATCCGCAGTCCATTTTCGGCGCCTGTCCTTTCAGCCAGCTCTTTCACGACTTCTCCCAATCTTTCTAGTAGACTCTTGTCCACTCTTCATCCATTCGTTCCAATTGTAACCGGTCCCTTGGAAACATCCTGTCGTAGGTTGAAGAGAATATCCTGGATATCACTCAGATTCTCTCCCTCTCTGACACGTCACTCTTTCACCCTGCCTGCAATCCGTGAGGTGCTAAAAGTGATATCTATGAAAGACATACTTTCGCCCCGCACGAAGGTTGGCAAAGGTTCTCCTCTGCCAGCCACCCTCCCTTCATTCTCCCTTTCATATCCTCTCTAGGGGATCCCCACCAAGCGGCCTTGGCGTTGAAATCCCCCCTAACTACAATCTCTTTGGACCAGCTTTTCATATTGATCCTAAGGACCAAACAGACTAGACTATACAGACTATACTAGAATAGAGCAGACCAGACTAGACTATACTAGATTAGACACGACTAGACCAAGAAGACTGGAGAGAGAAGTTTGTCCTCCGTAGTGTAGTTGACAACATACCTGCCTTGCAATTCGGGACACCCGGGTTCGATTCCGGGTCAGGGAGGCAAAAACTAGAGCGGTTTTCACTAACTTTCGAGCTGCCCACCCTGAATGAATGTGAAATATGCAATAACGGTTTGGTCTTGTCTAAGACGCATACTAAGAGCCAAAGTGGAATAGGGGGTTTTTGGGGTGCTTGGTGTCTAGATCTTAGACACAAGTATGGGTGGCTCTTACAGTTTTTAAAGTGAGTGACAAACCACTATTTAGTTAGGGGTGATTTCGTGCAAGAATACTGCGATGGTTTTGCCAGACATATGCACCGGAGAAGGGTTACATATTTCCATACTAGCCCCCTTATTGCCCCGGGGATTTCTACCTGGGACTTATCTCCACCTTAAGATCTGGTCTAGTCTGAACTTCACTAGTCTTGTCTGGTTTTGTCTGGTCTTGACTGGCCTTATATGATGTTGTCTGGCCTTGTCTGGTCTTGTCATGTCTGCTCTTGTCTGCTCATGTCTGCTCTTGTCTGGACTTATTTTCACTTAAATGAGAACTAGCTAAATAACATTGTTTTTAAATTTATTTCTTTCGATATAGATTAAATGAATAGCCATCTGCAGACGCGTTTGGTGATTTATCTCCAATGATTTGAATCATAAATTAGACTACACTTACATGAACATAAACATTTACATATACACCTCGTACATCTACCTCGCTAGTCTACCAAACAAATCCCATGTTTAAACAACTACTTCCCTTGCTAATACCACGCAATATATTGAATTTTACAACTTCTAATAAATAATTTAATTCTCTTTCAGAACATAGTTTCAAACTATTCTGAATCTTGTCTAGTTTTCCAGATCTTTCTAATACATAAACATTTCAAAATGGACTCAAAAATAAGTTGTTTACTTTTGACTCAATTACTAAGTTGGTGAAGTTGGTGAATTAATTTATCTGTTTGATAATAGACTTCAATTTGTCACAATCTTCACTAATTTTCCAGTATCGTCTTAATCGTAAAGACATTTAAGAATTGATTCCAAGTTAGGTAATATGTTTTGTTTTCGAGCAATATCCTGAAGAATACATGGGTTCACTTTTAAGTTCACTAATTTTGACACGGAATTAGAGAATTAAAAAAGATTCCGAAGATTATCTCTTAGAAAGTAGATTTAGACTATTCGGAATCTTATGTAGTTTTCCAAAATTAACTAACAAAAATATACATTTCAAAATCGACTCGAATAATAGTAGTTTGTTCACTGTTTGGAAAACTTTTAAATTTGTTTGGCAGTTAGTGAATTAAATTATCTATTAGATATTGGACTTAAATTTGTCACAACCTACATCAATTTTCCAATATTTATTTATTCTAAACACATTTTAAAATTGATTCAAAATTTGGAAGTATGTTTAGTTTTCGCTCAATATCTTGAAGACTTGATGTGGATGACTTTGATATGGAACTACATAATTAAATAATCTATTAGAAAATGAATTCGGAATCTTGTTTAGTTTTCCAGAATTAACTAAAATATTGCGGTAATTTTGCCACAGTCATATTTGCAGCGTGGGGTCTAGCGTTATCATGCATTTGTTATACAATTGGAATTGGAGCTTCTTCATCACCCTCCATACTTACCAGACCTAACCCCCACTGACTACCACTTCTTCCGCAATTTGGACAATTTTTAATTGGAACTCCGACAACGCAGTAAAACTGGCTCTCCAAGAATTCGTTGACTCTCGAACGCCATGCTTTTATACCACCGCCACCGGCCTGAACAACCTGCTGCTTAACTGGCAGAAGTGTGTAGATAGTATGGGTGCATACGTCGATGAATAAAATATCTCCTGCTATTTGTAAGCTATCAAACAACTTTGACTTTCTTCTACAAATTTGTTACTTGACGACCCAATACATAAACATTACAAAATTGTGTCGAAAATAAGTAGTTTATTTAGTTTTCACACAATATCTGATAAACTACTTGATCTAACTTTACAAAATTTGATACGGAGTTAGACAATTAAACAATAGAACGTTAAATTCTCTACGGGAATCGCATAGTTTGGCGATTATGTGCGAGTTCTCTTGGTGGTCGGATTTTATGGCGTCGCGACGCCATCTTGAAGGCAATCGAGATTAAACTCCCAAACAAACTAAAAGACACCAGAATCGACTAGCGGTAGTCCGGTGATTCGACTGGCGGCTTCGGAGGAGTTAGAAACCTTGCAAATCGTGCTGAAAAAAGTTGCCTGGTATTGTCTGGTTTTGTCTGATCCTGTCTGGTCTTGTCTAATTTTGTCTAGTCTTGCCTGGTCTTGTTTGGTCTTGTCTGGTCTTGTCTGGTCATGTCTGGTTTTGTCTGCTCTTGTCTGGTCTTGTCTGGTCTTGTCTGGTCTTGTCTGGTCTTGTCTGGTCTTGTCTGGTCTTGTCTGGTCTTGTCTGATCTTGTCTGGTCTTGTTTGGTCTTGTCTGGTCTTGTTTGGTCTGGTATGGTCTTATCTGGTGTTGTCTGGACTTGTCTGGTCTTGTTTTGTCTTGTCTGGACCTATTAGGTCCTGTATGGTTTTGTCAGGTCTTGTCTGGTCTTGTCTGGTCTTGTCTGGTCTTCCCTGGTCTTGTCTGGTCTTGTCTGGTCTTGTCTCGTCTTGTCTGGTCTTGATTTGTCCTGTCTGGTCTTGTCAGGTCTTGTCTGAACTTGTCTGTTCGTGTCTGCTTTTGTCTGCCCTTGTCTGCTCTTGTCTACTCTTGTCTGTTATTATTTGCTCTTGTCTGCTCTTATCTGCTGTTGTCTGCTCTTGTCTGGTCTTGTCTAGTTTTGTCTGGTGTTGTCTGGCCTTGTCTGGTCTTGTCTGCACCTGTCAGGTTCTGTGTGGTCTTGTCTGATCTTATCTGACCTTGTCTGGGCTTGTCTGGTCTTGTCTGGTCTTGTCTGGTCTTGTCTGGTCTTGTCTGGTCTTGTCTGGTCTTGTCTGGTCTTGTCTGGTCTTGTCTGGTCTTGTATGGTCTTGTCTGGTCTTGTCTGGTCTTGTCTGGTCTGGTCTGGTCTTGTTTCGTCTTGTCTGGTTTTGTCTGGTATTGTCCCGTCTTGTGTGGTCTTGTCTGGTCTTGTCTGCTCCCGTCTTGTCTTATCTGGTCTTGTATTGTCTTGCCTGATCTTGTCTGGTGTTGTATGGACTTGTCTGGTCTTGCCTAGTCTTGTCTGGTCTTGTTTGGTCTTGTCTGGTCTTGTCTGGTCTTGTCAGGTTTTGTCAGCTCTTGTCTCTTCTTGTCTGCTTTTGTCTGCTCTCGTCTCCTCTTGTCTGCTCTTGCCTGCTCTTGTCTGCTCTTGTTTGCTCTTGACTGATCTTGCCTAGTCCTGTCTGCTCTTGTCTGCTCTTGTCCAATAATGTCTCATCATATACATTCTAGTCTTTCTGGACTTGTCTTGCCTGTATGTCTTGTCTAGTCTATTTAGTCGTGTCTTACAAATCTAGTCTATCTAATCTATTCTAGTTAGATTTTTTTTGCATCTACCGTAGAAACAATTATTTAAGTTACACATTAAATAGAATAAGGTAATAAAAATGTTGTTGATTAAATTGTTCGACGATCGCAAATATTTATACTCGGATTGCAAAGGAACACACAGACACACACACACACACACCTTGAATATTATATAATTTGTTATATAATTGGAATATTTGATTGATGCCTGTTGAAAAAATAAACCTAAATAAACGTAATCGTGGTATATTTATAATTGTGTTTGGCTGCGCGTATGTATGAATTGCATAAAAGGTTTAAAACCAATTATCGTGTTTGAATAGAAAAAATTGTGCGTTGTAAAATTTATTTTGCAAAGAAACGAGATTTTTTTTTATAGTAATTATTAAAAATATTTATTTGCAGACAGAATATTAGACAGACAGTCCAAATATCAGGTCTATTATCATATCATATCTATAATCGTACAATTGATCTATGATATGCAAAATCGAATTATGAAGCTATGGAGCACATTTTGAACTATTTAAAATTAAATTAAACTAATTAATTAATTAAACAATTTAAATTAAAAAATAAATACAATTTATTTTATCATTGATTTTTATTATTTTTATAAAACATTTTATAATTATACAAATTATAATTAATCCGTTAATTAAATAATTACTTTTTACTTCTGAATTGATTTGAAATTGCTTCCAAAGTTTCGTATAATTTGTGTAAAAAAGTAAGAAATTATTTCCTTTTTTTCCAAGAATCATTTGTAGAAGATTTGTAGAAGAACGCGTTGGATTAGATTTAATTTCGTTATGTGATTGATTTGGTCAGTGATTAACGTGCGGAAAATGGAGTTTGTTTGTGATTATAGTGAAATGAGTGGAATGGTTGAAGAAGCGACGCCGGTAGAAAAACGCATTGATAAATTGATATATAATTGCCTAATATTTTATTAGGACGAGCTCGTTCTCGATTCAGTCTAACGGCATTTTCAACTTCGAACAGTAAATCGAAAACAGCGTCGTCATTTGACTTGCGATACGTTAATTACAATTTCATTCCTCTTGGGTACTTTTGCTAACGTTTTCGATAATGCAATTTGCCAATTGCGAATATAGTTTATAGCACAAACTGCTTTCCAATTCAAATAATATGCAAATGTAAATATATGTCTCGTGTCTCTTTTTTCATTTTATACACTTTGCGAAATAAATTGACAAAACACTTTTCTTATTTCATAATAAAATTAACTTTAAACGGGTTATTAACACACAACTAAACACTAGACAAGACCAGAACATTTTTAGAAGAAAATATTTCAACGACTACCTCTTACACATATGTTTGAAATTAAATAGGATTAGAATTTATGGAAAAAAAGATGCAAATAACCAGACAAAACAAAACAGACAGGACTTAACAGACAAGACAAGCTAGACTAGACAGACAAGACTAGACATACTAGGTTTTAGACTATGCAAGTAAGACTAGAACGAGTAGACACACAAGTCTAGATAGACTAGACTAGACCAGACTAGACTAGGTATGACTAGACAAGGAAGACTAGACAGTGAGTCTGTCCTCCTCGGTAGTGTAGTTTAGAACATACACGCCTGGCAAGCGGAAGATTCCCGGTCGGGGAGGCAGCTAGCGCGGTTTTCACTAACCGTCCGTGCTGCACAACCTGAATGAATGCGAAATATGCAATACCGTGGAGGCGCATACTAAAAGCCAAAGTGGAATAAGGGGTTTATCGAGAGCTTCCCCCAAACCACTTTTTTAGACAAAGTTTTCTACTGCCATGCTTTTAGTCCATATTGGGGCAGCACATAGCATGGTCGATTATACGGTCGTACCAAGGAGTTTACGTTTTGAGCTTTTACGTGCGGAGCATGTGCCTTCTGGCTGTCTCCAAACGCAGGTCTGATATTCTTTATTTTTACCCCTTCTGCAGTTTTGCGCACAGATTTTGTAGCTTCCTCTATCTCTTCTGGTGTAGTAACGGCATCTATTTCCTTGATATTCACCGTAGTATCTACGTTTCTTGTGCGGATTTCTCGCACTCCCCTCTTTCACTTCTAGTAAGAGTTCACCGCTTCTAGTTTGCCTTATACCCGATAGCTGTACCCCAATGATGATTCGGGGTTAACTTCCTTTGGGTCTTGTCCGTTTCTGCATGTTGTGTACTTTTATTTCTGGTATTGCTGAGTTTTGGAGTGTGTGCACTCTTATATCTATATCTGTATTCGAGAATGTTAAATCGATCATTTTATTCAAGGTTCGCCATTCTGGCAGCGTGCGTTTGACAAATGCCAACTTCTTCCTACCATGTTTTTTGAAGAGCTGCTGCATGTGTTGCAAGCTATCGAACTTCTGTTTCAGGGTGACGGATTCCTACACGTTTTCCCTATCCGCCTCTTTGACTACAAGTTGCTCTATGTACCGATCTGTTGATTCTATGTCACCTTCTTCGGTTGGGACCCCTATAGTATGATAGACCGCACTTCCGGTATTTTTTTTCTGCACCTCTCGTTCACTAGGCCCCGTGCGTTGCTGAGCGATTGTGGTACTCCTTGGTCGGGACTTATGTCGACGACCACAAACCATGCTAAGTCCCAGTCTAGTGGTGCTAGGAACGGGTTTTCTGTTCCTTTACTTACTATTTTGTAGGCAGATGAGGGCCAGTCCTTATTGGCAACTTCTTGAAATTCCTCGTAAAAACTTACCGTGTCTATTTCCTTCCATAGTTCATTCAGGACTTTAATTTCTTCTTTCATATCCTCCGACAAATCGTGGCCTGTTAGGGCAGTTTGTTTGACAAAATGGATAAACTGTATAAAAATATACAAGAAAGGAAGGGCAGCACTTCCTTTCTTGTATATTTTTATACAGTTTATCCATTTTGTCAATGCCCACAGATCTTCTGCGGCACTTCGTATATCCGCCTCCGTGTTGGTGTTGCCTTTCACCAGCCATCGTAGGTCTTGCGCTTTTGCAGCGACTTTTCTTATTAGAGCTCCGAAATCCTTGTCGCTTTCTGTTGGACTGTTGCTGGCTATTTGCTTCCCTGCGTTTTATTTTAGCACTTTGTTCACTTGGAGCGTTTTCCTACGCCGGACGAAGTGTTGACGCGACTTTGCTGCGTCCACTAGCTCCTGTGAAGGATGCTGACCGTCCCTTTGCTGTACTGGCATGCTCTCTTCTTGGTGGTGGCTCGTCGTCAGGTACATCTTTTTCACATTTCGTTGGTGGAGTTCTTTTCAGCGATTCACTTTTAAGGAATGGATTTCCTCTTACAGGTTCATTTTTAGTGACTTCTGGGTCTTCCATTGTATAGTCGGAAACAAAAGATCTGACAGTCCGCAAGATTCTTTCGGGTTTAAAAGGAGATTCGCCTCTCAAGACTTGACAGACAAGACTAGACAGACAAGACTAGACAGACAAGACTAGACCGACAAGACTAGACAGACAAGACTAGACAGACAAGACTAGACAGACAAGACTAGACAGACAAGACTAGACAGACAAGACTAGACAGACAAGACTAGACAGACAAGACTAGACAGACAAGACTAGACAGACAAGACTAGACAGACAAGACTAGACAGACAAGACTAGACAGACAAGACAAGACAGACAAGACTAGACAGACAAGACTAGACAGACAAGACTAGACAGACAAGACTAGACAGACAAGACTAGACAGACAAGACTAGACAGACAAGACTAGACAGACAAGACTAGACAGACAAGACTAGACAGACAAGACTAGACAGACAAGACTAGACAGACAAGACTAGACAGACAAGACTAGACAGACAAGACTAGACAGACAAGACTAGACAGACAAGACTAGACAGACAAGACTAGACAGACAAGACTAGACAGACAAGACTAGACAGACAAGACTAGACAGACAAGACAAGACAGACAAGACTAGACAGACAAGATTAGACACAGACAAGACTAGACAGACAAGACAAGACAGACAAGACTAGACAGACAAGACTAGACAGACAAGACTAGACAGACAAGACTAGACAGACAAGACTAGACAGACAAGACTAGACAGACAAGACTAGACAGACAAGACTAGACAGACAAGACTAGACAGACAAGACTAGACAGACAAGACTAGACAGACAAGACTAGACAGACAAGACTAGACAGACAAGACTAGACAGACAAGACTAGACAGACAAGACTAGACAGACAAGACTAGACAGACAAGACTAGACAGACAAGACTAGACAGACAAGACTAGACAGACAAGACTAGACAGACAAGACTAGACAGACAAGACTAGACAGACAAGACTAGACAGACAAGACTAGACAGACAAGACTAGACAGACAAGACTAGACAGACAAGACTAGACAGACAAGACTAGACAGACAAGACTAGACAGACAAGACTAGACAGACAAGACTAGACAGACAAGACTAGACAGACAAGACTAGACAGACAAGACTAGACAGACAAGACTAGACAGACAAGACTAGACAGACAAGACTAGACAGACAAGACTAGACAGACAAGACTAGACAGACAAGACTAGACAGACAAGACTAGACAGACAAGACTAGACAGACAAGACTAGACAGACAAGACTAGACAGACAAGACTAGACAGACAAGACTAGACAGACAAGACTAGACAGACAAGACTAGACAGACAAGACTAGACAGACAAGACTAGACAGACAAGACTAGACAGACAAGACTAGACAGACAAGACTAGACAGACAAGACTAGACAGACAAGACTAGACAGACAAGACTAGACAGACAAGACTAGACAGACAAGACTAGACAGACAAGACTAGACAGACAAGACTAGACAGACAAGACTAGACAGACAAGACTAGACAGACAAGACTAGACAGACAAGACTAGACAGACAAGACTAGACAGACAAGACTAGACAGACAAGACTAGACAGACAAGACTAGACAGACAAGACTAGACAGACAAGACTAGACAGACAAGACTAGACAGACAAGACTAGACAGACAAGACTAGACAGACAAGACTAGACAGACAAGACTAGACAGACAAGACTAGACAGACAAGACTAGACAGACAAGACTAGACAGACAAGACTAGACAGACAAGACTAGACAGACAAGACTAGACAGACAAGACTAGACAGACAAGACTAGACAGACAAGACTAGACAGACAAGACTAGACAGACAAGACTAGACAGACAAGACTAGACAGACAAGACTAGACAGACAAGACTAGACAGACAAGACTAGACAGACAAGACTAGACAGACAAGACTAGACAGACAAGACTAGACAGACAAGACTAGACAGACAAGACTAGACAGACAAGACTAGACAGACAAGACTAGACAGACAAGACTAGACAGACAAGACTAGACAGACAAGACTAGACAGACAAGACTAGACAGACAAGACTAGACAGACAAGACTAGACAGACAAGACTAGACAGACAAGACTAGACAGACAAGACTAGACAGACAAGACTAGACAGACAAGACTAGACAGACAAGACTAGACAGACAAGACTAGACAGACAAGACTAGACAGACAAGACTAGACAGACAAGACTAGACAGACAAGACTAGACAGACAAGACTAGACAGACAAGACTAGACAGACAAGACTAGACAGACAAGACTAGACAGACAAGACTAGACAGACAAGACTAGACAGACAAGACTAGACAGACAAGACTAGACAGACAAGACTAGACAGACAAGACTAGACAGACAAGACTAGACAGACAAGACTAGACAGACAAGACTAGACAGACAAGACTAGACAGACAAGACTAGACAGACAAGACTAGACAGACAAGACTAGACAGACAAGACTAGACAGACAAGACTAGACAGACAAGACTAGACAGACAAGACTAGACAGACAAGACTAGACAGACAAGACTAGACAGACAAGACTAGACAGACAAGACTAGACAGACAAGACTAGACAGACAAGACTAGACAGACAAGACTAGACAGACAAGACTAGACAGACAAGACTAGACAGACAAGACTAGACAGACAAGACTAGACAGACAAGACTAGACAGACAAGACTAGACAGACAAGACTAGACAGACAAGACTAGACAGACAAGACTAGACAGACAAGACTAGACAGACAAGACTAGACAGACAAGACTAGACAGACAAGACTAGACAGACAAGACTAGACAGACAAGACTAGACAGACAAGACTAGACAGACAAGACTAGACAGACAAGACTAGACAGACAAGACTAGACAGACAAGACTAGACAGACAAGACTAGACAGACAAGACTAGACAGACAAGACTAGACAGACAAGACTAGACAGACAAGACTAGACAGACAAGACTAGACAGACAAGACTAGACAGACAAGACTAGACAGACAAGACTAGACAGACAAGACTAGACAGACAAGACTAGACAGACAAGACTAGACAGACAAGACTAGACAGACAAGACTAGACAGACAAGACTAGACAGACAAGACTAGACAGACAAGACTAGACAGACAAGACTAGACAGACAAGACTAGACAGACAAGACTAGACAGACAAGACTAGACAGACAAGACTAGACAGACAAGACTAGACAGACAAGACTAGACAGACAAGACTAGACAGACAAGACTAGACAGACAAGACTAGACAGACAAGACTAGACAGACAAGACTAGACAGACAAGACTAGACAGACAAGACTAGACAGACAAGACTAGACAGACAAGACTAGACAGACAAGACTAGACAGACAAGACTAGACAGACAAGACTAGACAGACAAGACTAGACAGACAAGACTAGACAGACAAGACTAGACAGACAAGACTAGACAGACAAGACTAGACAGACAAGACTAGACAGACAAGACTAGACAGACAAGACTAGACAGACAAGACTAGACAGACAAGACTAGACAGACAAGACTAGACAGACAAGACTAGACAGACAAGACTAGACAGACAAGACTAGACAGACAAGACTAGACAGACAAGACTAGACAGACAAGACTAGACAGACAAGACTAGACAGACAAGACTAGACAGACAAGACTAGACAGACAAGACTAGACAGACAAGACTAGACAGACAAGACTAGACAGACAAGACTAGACAGACAAGACTAGACAGACAAGACTAGACAGACAAGACTAGACAGACAAGACTAGACAGACAAGACTAGACAGACAAGACTAGACAGACAAGACTAGACAGACAAGACTAGACAGACAAGACTAGACAGACAAGACTAGACAGACAAGACTAGACAGACAAGACTAGACAGACAAGACTAGACAGACAAGACTAGACAGACAAGACTAGACAGACAAGACTAGACAGACAAGACTAGACAGACAAGACTAGACAGACAAGACTAGACAGACAAGACTAGACAGACAAGACTAGAGACAGACAAGACTAGACAGACAAGACTAGACAGACAGACAAGACTAGACAGACAAGACTAGACAGACAAGACTAGACAGACAAGACTAGACAGACAAGACTAGACAGACAAGACTAGACAGACAAGACTAGACAGACAAGACTAGACAGACAAGACTAGACAGACAAGACTAGACAGACAAGACTAGACAGACAAGACTAGACAGACAAGACTAGACAGACAAGACTAGACAGACAAGACTAGACAGACAAGACTAGACAGACAAGACTAGACAGACAAGACTAGACAGACAAGACTAGACAGACAAGACTAGACCAGACAAGACTAGACAGACAAGACTAGACAGACAAGACTAGACAGACAAGACTAGACAGACAAGACTAGACAGACAAGACTAGACAGACAAGACTAGACAGACAAGACTAGACAGACAAGACTAGACAGACAAGACTAGACAGACAAGACTAGACAGACAAGACTAGACAGACAAGACTAGACAGACAAGACTAGACAGACAAGACTAGACAGACAAGACTAGACAGACAAGACTAGACAGACAAGACTAGACAGACAAGACTAGACAGACAAGACTAGACAGACAAGACTAGACAGACAAGACTAGACAGACAAGACTAGACAGACAAGACTAGACAGACAAGACTAGACAGACAAGACTAGACAGACAAGACTAGACAGACAAGACTAGACAGACAAGACTAGACAGACAAGACTAGACAGACAAGACTAGACAGACAAGACTAGACAGACAAGACTAGACAGACAAGACTAGACAGACAAGACTAGACAGACAAGACTAGACAGACAAGACTAGACAGACAAGACTAGACAGACAAGACTAGACAGACAAGACTAGACAGACAAGACTAGACAGACAAGACTAGACAGACAAGACTAGACAGACAAGACTAGACAGACAAGACTAGACAGACAAGACTAGACAGACAAGACTAGACAGACAAGACTAGACAGACAAGACTAGACAGACAAGACTAGACAGACAAGACTAGACAGACAAGACTAGACAGACAAGACTAGACAGACAAGACTAGACAGACAAGACTAGACAGACAAGACTAGACAGACAAGACTAGACAGACAAGACTAGACAGACAAGACTAGACAGACAAGACTAGACAGACAAGACTAGACAGACAAGACTAGACAGACAAGACTAGACAGACAAGACTAGACAGACAAGACTAGACAGACAAGACTAGACAGACAAGACTAGACAGACAAGACTAGACAGACAAGACTAGACAGACAAGACTAGACAGACAAGACTAGACAGACAAGACTAGACAGACAAGACTAGACAGACAAGACTAGACAGACAAGACTAGACAGACAAGACTAGACAGACAAGACTAGACAGACAAGACTAGACAGACAAGACTAGACAGACAAGACTAGACAGACAAGACTAGACAGACAAGACTAGACAGACAAGACTAGACAGACAAGACTAGACAGACAAGACTAGACAGACAAGACTAGACAGACAAGACTAGACAGACAAGACTAGACAGACAAGACTAGACAGACAAGACTAGACAGACAAGACTAGACAGACAAGACTAGACAGACAAGACTAGACAGACAAGACTAGACAGACAAGACTAGACAGACAAGACTAGACAGACAAGACTAGACAGACAAGACTAGACAGACAAGACTAGACAGACAAGACTAGACAGACAAGACTAGACAGACAAGACTAGACAGACAAGACTAGACAGACAAGACTAGACAGACAAGACTAGACAGACAAGACTAGACAGACAAGACTAGACAGACAAGACTAGACAGACAAGACTAGACAGACAAGACTAGACAGACAAGACTAGACAGACAAGACTAGACAGACAAGACTAGACAGACAAGACTAGACAGACAAGACTAGACAGACAAGACTAGACAGACAAGACTAGACAGACAAGACTAGACAGACAAGACTAGACAGACAAGACTAGACAGACAAGACTAGACAGACAAGACTAGACAGACAAGACTAGACAGACAAGACTAGACAGACAAGACTAGACAGACAAGACTAGACAGACAAGACTAGACAGACAAGACTAGACAGACAAGACTAGACAGACAAGACTAGACAGACAAGACTAGACAGACAAGACTAGACAGACAAGACTAGACAGACAAGACTAGACAGACAAGACTAGACAGACAAGACTAGACAGACAAGACTAGACAGACAAGACTAGACAGACAAGACTAGACAGACAAGACTAGACAGACAAGACTAGACAGACAAGACTAGACAGACAAGACTAGACAGACAAGACTAGACAGACAAGACTAGACAGACAAGACTAGACAGACAAGACTAGACAGACAAGACTAGACAGACAAGACTAGACAGACAAGACTAGACAGACAAGACTAGACAGACAAGACTAGACAGACAAGACTAGACAGACAAGACTAGACAGACAAGACTAGACAGACAAGACTAGACAGACAAGACTAGACAGACAAGACTAGACAGACAAGACTAGACAGACAAGACTAGACAGACAAGACTAGACAGACAAGACTAGACAGACAAGACTAGACAGACAAGACTAGACAGACAAGACTAGACAGACAAGACTAGACAGACAAGACTAGACAGACAAGACTAGACAGACAAGACTAGACAGACAAGACTAGACAGACAAGACTAGACAGACAAGACTAGACAGACAAGACTAGACAGACAAGACAGACAAGACTAGACAGACAAGACTAGACAGACAAGACTAGACAGACAAGACTAGACAGACAAGACTAGACAGACAAGACTAGACAGACAAGACTAGACAGACAAGACTAGACAGACAAGACTAGACAGACAAGACTAGACAGACAAGACTAGACAGACAAGACTAGACAGACAAGACTAGACAGACAAGACTAGACAGACAAGACTAGACAGACAAGACTAGACAGACAAGACTAGACAGACAAGACTAGACAGACAAGACTAGACAGACAAGACTAGACAGACAAGACTAGACAGACAAGACTAGACAGACAAGACTAGACAGACAAGACTAGACAGACAAGACTAGACAGACAAGACTAGACAGACAAGACTAGACAGACAAGACTAGACAGACAAGACTAGACAGACAAGACTAGACAGACAAGACTAGACAGACAAGACTAGACAGACAAGACTAGACAGACAAGACTAGACAGACAAGACTAGACAGACAAGACTAGACAGACAAGACTAGACAGACAAGACTAGACAGACAAGACTAGACAGACAAGACTAGACAGACAAGACTAGACAGACAAGACTAGACAGACAAGACTAGACAGACAAGACTAGACAGACAAGACTAGACAGACAAGACTAGACAGACAAGACTAGACAGACAAGACTAGACAGACAAGACTAGACAGACAAGACTAGACAGACAAGACTAGACAGACAAGACTAGACAGACAAGACTAGACAGACAAGACTAGACAGACAAGACTAGACAGACAAGACTAGACAGACAAGACTAGACAGACAAGACTAGACAGACAAGACTAGACAGACAAGACTAGACAGACAAGACTAGACAGACAAGACTAGACAGACAAGACTAGACAGACAAGACTAGACAGACAAGACTAGACAGACAAGACTAGACAGACAAGACTAGACAGACAAGACTAGACAGACAAGACTAGACAGACAAGACTAGACAGACAAGACTAGACAGACAAGACTAGACAGACAAGACTAGACAGACAAGACTAGACAGACAAGACTAGACAGACAAGACTAGACAGACAAGACTAGACAGACAAGACTAGACAGACAAGACTAGACAGACAAGACTAGACAGACAAGACTAGACAGACAAGACTAGACAGACAAGACTAGACAGACAAGACTAGACAGACAAGACTAGACAGACAAGACTAGACAGACAAGACTAGACAGACAAGACTAGACAGACAAGACTAGACAGACAAGACTAGACAGACAAGACTAGACAGACAAGACTAGACAGACAAGACTAGACAGACAAGACTAGACAGACAAGACTAGACAGACAAGACTAGACAGACAAGACTAGACAGACAAGACTAGACAGACAAGACTAGACAGACAAGACTAGACAGACAAGACTAGACAGACAAGACTAGACAGACAAGACTAGACAGACAAGACTAGACAGACAAGACTAGACAGACAAGACTAGACAGACAAGACTAGACAGACAAGACTAGACAGACAAGACTAGACAGACAAGACTAGACAGACAAGACTAGACAGACAAGACTAGACAGACAAGACTAGACAGACAAGACTAGACAGACAAGACTAGACAGACAAGACTAGACAGACAAGACTAGACAGACAAGACTAGACAGACAAGACTAGACAGACAAGACTAGACAGACAAGACTAGACAGACAAGACTAGACAGACAAGACTAGACAGACAAGACTAGACAGACAAGACTAGACAGACAAGACTAGACAGACAAGACTAGACAGACAAGACTAGACAGACAAGACTAGACAGACAAGACTAGACAGACAAGACTAGACAGACAAGACTAGACAGACAAGACTAGACAGACAAGACTAGACAGACAAGACTAGACAGACAAGACTAGACAGACAAGACTAGACAGACAAGACTAGACAGACAAGACTAGACAGACAAGACTAGACAGACAAGACTAGACAGACAAGACTAGACAGACAAGACTAGACAGACAAGACTAGACAGACAAGACTAGACAGACAAGACTAGACAGACAAGACTAGACAGACAAGACTAGACAGACAAGACTAGACAGACAAGACTAGACAGACAAGACTAGACAGACAAGACTAGACAGACAAGACTAGACAGACAAGACTAGACAGACAAGACTAGACAGACAAGACTAGACAGACAAGACTAGACAGACAAGACTAGACAGACAAGACTAGACAGACAAGACTAGACAGACAAGACTAGACAGACAAGACTAGACAGACAAGACTAGACAGACAAGACTAGACAGACAAGACTAGACAGACAAGACTAGACAGACAAGACTAGACAGACAAGACTAGACAGACAAGACTAGACAGACAAGACTAGACAGACAAGACTAGACAGACAAGACTAGACAGACAAGACTAGACAGACAAGACTAGACAGACAAGACTAGACAGACAAGACTAGACAGACAAGACTAGACAGACAAGACTAGACAGACAAGACTAGACAGACAAGACTAGACAGACAAGACTAGACAGACAAGACTAGACAGACAAGACTAGACAGACAAGACTAGACAGACAAGACTAGACAGACAAGACTAGACAGACAAGACTAGACAGACAAGACTAGACAGACAAGACTAGACAGACAAGACTAGACAGACAAGACTAGACAGACAAGACAGACAAGACTAGACAGACAAGACTAGACAGACAAGACTAGACAGACAAGACTAGACAAACAAGACTAGACAGACAAGACTAGACAGACAAGACTAGACAGACAAGACTAGACAGACAAGACTGGACAGACAAGACTAGACAGACAAGACTAGACAGACAAGACTAGACAGACAAGACTAGACAGACAAGACTAGACAGACAAGACTAGACAGACAAGACTAGACAGACAAGACTAGACAGACAAGACTAGACAGACAAGACTAGACAGACATGACTAGACAGACAAGACTGGACAGACAAGACTAGACAGACAAGACTAGAAAGACAAGACTAGACAGACAAGACTAGACAGACAAGACTAGACAGACAAGACTAGACAGACAAGACTAGACAGACAAGACTAGACAGACAAGACTAGACAGACAAGACTAGACAGACAAGACTAGACAGACAAGACTAGACAGACAAGACTAGACAGACAAGACTAGACAGACAAGACTAGACAGACAAGACTAGACAGACAAGACTAGACAGACAAGACTAGACAGACAAGACTAGACAGAAAAGACTAGACTGACAAGACTAGACAGACAAGACTAGACAGACAAGACTAGACAGACAAGACTAGACAGACAAGACTAGACAGACAATACTAGACAGACAAG